>CAUYUJ010003558.1:177500-190000 GCA_963575745.1 Prorocentrum cordatum
TCCGCCCCCCCCCGCCCCTCCGAAACAAAGCACGAGCGCGCCAGAGTTACACGCCCTCGTTGTCTGAGGCATCTCTCCCGAGGCTGCCAGGCTGGCGCACCAGTCCACAAGAAGTAGTGTCTGGATGTCCCCCCCGCGGAGGCCCCCAGCTCACTAGTAGGGAGGGGAGTTCGCATGTGGTGCACCGCCCATTTCGACATCCCTCACGCGGATGGCGCCCTCTCGCAGCGCACAATCAACTTTGACACTTCCAGAGCCCGAGAACTGCCCTGGAAGCAGAACAGCACTGGAAACCTACGACTGAATCTTTCAAAGACGCCAGAGTCGAAAAGCGGTGGCACACCTCTCTTGGGGACCGCCCTGATTGTGGGGCTTCCGCGGTCAGTGCCAGGACGGGGTGTGCGATGGGCGACGCGGCAGTGGCTTCTGGGCATCGTGTGCGCAGCTCTCGGGCCAAGCCCCCACGAACCTCGCGCCATACGGTGCAGGCTTTGGACAAGGATATCTTCGATAGGGAACCCAGGGTCGCGCGACCGACGGGCGGCCAAACGTCGGCCACCCACCTCGCCTTGCAACAACGAGGAATACGCCAGGGTCCGGACCACGGGAAGACGTTCCGTATCCAATACCGCCGCCGTCTGTGCAGCGCGGTGGGAGGCGGTCCGCTCACCCATCTGGCCATGATTAGTGGGATGTGGATCCACTGCGAGCGGGACGGGGTGTGCTCAGAGGGGACATTAGGGGCACCTCGAGCACAGTCCAAGACCATCAGAAAGGCTCGGGTTGGGAGGAAGGATCAGCAAAGGCCTTCGCACCCATACTCTGTTTCGATGCGGTTCGGGGACGGATCCTCATCATAGTGGGCCTCGAGGTGGGCATCAAAGCCGATCCACCACAGCAAATCAAATCGTTATGGTTTCATGGATGTCATCCCATGCGTAGCATGCTCTCCCCCTTCGATCGATCCAGATACCCTGCGCTTCGATAATGTCGGTGCTTGGGCGAGGGAGGGGAGGGGAGGGAGGAGGAGGAGGAGGAGGAGGAGGAGGAGGAGGAGGAGGAGGAGGAGGAGGAGGAGGAGGAGGAGGAGAAGGGAGGAGGAGAGGAGGAGGAGGAGGAGGAGGGGGAGATTGATCTGGGTGTGTTCCCTTTTAGAGCCGCGACAGGTTTTCGCGCCCCTTGCGGGTGGACTCAACGCACTCCCCCAGAAGGTGTCGGGGATCGGTCGTGGCCGTGCGCCCGCATCGAGGGCAGAAACACGAGCTGCGGCGCGGCCACGGCAGCACCCGGTGGGACGACTGAGGCTTGCTGCGGGGAGGAGGAGGAGGAGGAGGAGAGGAGGAGGAGGGGAGAAGGAGGGAGGAAGGAGGATGAGGAGGAAAGGAGGAGGAGGAGGAGGAGGAGGAGGAGCAGCAGGAGGGCAAGCAGGAGGAGGAGGACGAACTGAGGCGGCGGCTGCCTGCCCTCCCCCCCCCACCCCACCTCAGCGTAGGACCGAGAGAAGCAGCGAGGGAGCGAAGGAGCACAGCGAGGAGGGCCCGCCTCCCCCCCCCCCCCTCCTCTCCTCCACCTCCTCCTCCTCCTCCCTCCTCCTCCTCCTCCTCCTCCTCCTCCTCCTCCTCCTCCCCCTCTCCTCCCTCCTCCTCCTCCCCCTCCGCGCCCTCCTCTCCTCCTCCCCTCTCCTCCTCCTCCTACCTCCGCCTCCTCCTCCTCCCCCTGCCGCCTCCTCCTCCTCCTCCCTCCTCCCCTTCCTCCTCCTCCTCCTCCTCCTCTCCTCCTCCTCCTCTTCCGCCTCCTCCTCACCCCCTCCTCCTCCTCCTCCTCCTCCTCCTCCTCCCCGCAGCAGCGCCTCGGTCGCGAGGGCGCCCCCCCTCCCCACCCCCGCCATCCCCGCCTCGCGGGCGGCCGCGAGCTCGGCCCCCAGCCTCTGGGCCTCCCGCTCGGCGGCGAGGGCGCGCTCCTGTCGGGGCCGCCCGGGCCCCCCAGCTCCTCCTCTTCCTTCTCGTCCTCCTCCTCCTCGTCCTGCTCCTCCTGCTGCTCCTCCTCCTCCTCCTCCTCCTCCTCCTCCTCCTCCTCCTCCTCCTCCTCCTGCTCCTCCTCGGAGGGCGACGGCCTCGGGAGCGGATCTTGGCGGCGCGCCCGCGCCTTCTAGGAAGCATGGGGTGCTTCGAAGAAGCCTTCCCCCCCCCCCTGCGCGCGTGGCCGAGGATCGAGGATCGAGGATCGAGGAGGATCGAGGAGGAGGGTGGAGGGTCCAAGCAGGAGGATCGAGGAGGATCGAGGAGGGGGGCGAGGAGGATCGAGGAGGATCGAGGAGGATCGAGGATCGAGGATCGAGGAGGATCGAGGAGGGGGGCCCAAGCAGGAGGGTCGAGAGGGAGGATCAGGGATCAGAGGGGGAGGGTTGAGGAAGGTCGAGATAGCAAAGTCGGTCAGAATCGGTGTCGAGCCGGATCGATCGTACCGAAATGGGCCCTGTCACAGGGCGAGGACATCGAAGGTGGATGGAACCTGAGAGCGCAACTCACGGAGCTTTTGGTCGTCCCCATGGTGCCCAATATCGCGCCTGATAACGGACACAATGAACCTCCCTCCCATGGCGCTATTGGGCGCTACCTATTGGTCGCTTCTGGGCACTACTCGAGCGCTGCTCGGCACTATTGGGCGCCACGTGGCGCTTCTGAGCGCCACGTGGGCGCTGGTCGCCGATGCACATTCAATCCACGACGAGCGGAAGTCTCCGTGCTCTACAATCTTTTTTTTGTTCCCCCTCCACCGGACGAGCCACCAACATGATGCCTCCACCTGCGAGCACTGCACACCACTGCAGCCACACTGCGCCGCAGCGTGAGACGGAGGAGCGGATGGAGGGCGTCGGGATTGCTCGACACCGCGTGCTGCTCCGAGATGCTGACTCCAACTGACAGCCACCTCCGTGATCTACAATCTGAACCCCTTTAGCAAATCACCTTTAAAAAACGAGCATGCCTGACAGGACCCCCACCCCGAGCAAGGACAACACGGTCGACCTAGGAGAATAGCGGAACGCCGCTGGTAGGACCGGCTGCAATGGAGCCGTCGGCTAGGAACGGAATGGCCATTTGGAGTGTGGCTGCCCACGCACAAGGAGGCGGCTATTGTTCGACGCGTGCGTGGCATCTACCCGAGCACTTACGCCGTGTGCGCACGGTCTTGTTAGCCGAGGCTGGGCAGGAACCGTTTGGCAAAGCACACTTTGTGGAAGCGACCCGGGACCAGACCAAGCGTGCGCAGGCCGGCAAACATTGTGGCCGGAGCGCCGTCTCGAGAGCCGAGACAGGGCAACTCACTCATCATCGTTAATCGCCTTGGCAGGGCGGGGGGCCCCTGCGAACCTCCGAAAACACTGCTGTGAGGCGATTTGCTCAAGATGCGCTCCGAGTGCCGGTGTTTCTGGCGACAGGCTCGGGGTTTCCAGCGGCCCCTGGCCATTCGTCTCGGTGCGCGCGGGAGAACGGGCTAGCCTGGAAATCTTGGAACCTCTCACTGCCATTACTTCTCACTCCTCGGATCCTCGCGTCGCGAAGGAGTCTCGATGGAAGCAGCTTTCGGTCTCTGGGGGCCCTTGCCGGACCCATGCGCCGCCAAACAGACGGGTCAGGATGAAAGCCGCTCCATGGGAACGGGCCCAGACCTCTCGGGGTCCGCTTTGTGAGCAAAAACAAATCGTTGGCAGTAAAGGTTGGCGGCGAACCATCATACTCGCCACACTTTCCAAGCGGCCTGGGCAATAATCAAGACGGCAACCTTTGGCCAATTTTAAGGTCCAGGGAACGCTATCGGGTCATGGGGTCAACCAAAGCACCCTGAGTTACAAATCTCAACGGTGAAAGCACGTGCGTTGGAGGTTATGTAAATTATCCTGGCGAAAGACCCAACCATAAGCAATTGTTGGTAACGCGTCGTGGGTGCCGTTTTCGGTGGGGCTCCATATGGGGCCACGAAGCGCTGCCTTGGATGGGGGAACCGCATGCGGACTGCGCCACCGGGGCGGGCCTTCGGTGGAGCTCCCTATGGGGCTACGAAACGCTGCCCTGGGTGGGGGAACCGCATGCGAACTGCGCCACTGGGGCCTTCGGTGGAGCTCCCTATGGTGCCACGAAACGCTGCCCTGGGTGGGGGAAGCGCATGCGAACTGCGCCACGGGGGCTTTCGGTGGAGCTCCCCATGGGGCCACGAAGCGCTGCCCTGGGTGGGGGAACCGCATGCGAGAGCAGCCACTGGGGCCTCCGGTGGAGCTCCCTATGGGGCTACGAAACGCTGCCCTGGGTGGGGGAACCGCATGCGAGAGCAGCCACTGGGGCCTTCGGTGGAGCTCCCTATGGGGCCACGAAACGCTGCCCTGGGTGGGGGAACCGCATGCGAACACCCCCACTGGGGCCTTCGGTGGAGCTCCCTATGGGGCCACGAAACGCTGCCCTGGGTGGGGGAACCGCATGCGAACACCCCCACTGGGGCCTTCGGTGGAGCTCCCTATGGGGCTACGAAACGCTGCCCTGGGTGGGGGAACCGCATGCGAACACCCCCACTGGGGCCTTCGGTGGAGCTCCCTATGGGGCCACGAAACGCTGCCCTGGGTGGGGGAAGCGCATGCGAACTGCGCCACGGGGGCTTTCGGTGGAGCTCCCCATGGGGCCACGAAACGCTGCCCCTGGGGTGGGGAACCGCATGCGAACACCCCCACTGGGGCCTTCGGTGGAGCTCCCTATGGGGCTACGAAACGCTGCCCTGGGTGGGGGAACGCATGCGAACCCCCACTGGGGCCTTCGGTGGAGCTCCCTATGGGGCGAACCGCATGCGAAAACTGGGGCTGGGGGGTGGGGGAATCGCATGCGAACTCCCCCACTGGGGCCTTCGGTGGAGCTCCCTATGGGGCCACGAAACGCTGCCCTGGGTGGGGGAACCGCATGCGAACACCCCCACTGGGGCCTTCGGTGGAGCTCCCTATGGGGCTACGAAACGCTGCCCTGGGTGGGGGAACCGCATGCGAACACCCCCACTGGGGCCTTCGGTGGAGCTCCCTATGGGGCCACGAAACGCTGCCCTGGGTGGGGGAACCGCATGCGAACACCCCCACTGGGGCCTTCGGTGGAGCTCCCTATGGGGCTACGAAACGCTGCCCTGGGTGGGGGAACCGCATGCGAACACCCCCACTGGGGCCTTCGGTGGAGCTCCCTATGGGGCCACGAAACGCTGCCCTGGGTGGGGGAACCGCATGCGAACACCCCCACTGGGGCCTTCGGTGGAGCTCCCTATGGGGCTACGAAACGCTGCCCTGGGTGGGGGAACCGCATGCGAACACCCCCACTGGGGCCTTCGGTGGAGCTCCCTATGGGGCCACGAAACGCTGCCCTGGGTGGGGGAACCGCATGCGAACACCCCCACTGGGGCCTTCGGTGGAGCTCCCTATGGGGCTACGAAACGCTGCCCTGGGTGGGGGAACCGCATGCGAACACCCCCACTGGGGCCTTCGGTGGAGCTCCCTATGGGGCCACGAAACGCTGCCCTGGGTGGGGGAACCGCATGCGAACACCCCCACTGGGGCCTTCGGTGGAGCTCCCTATGGGGCTACGAAACGCGCTGCCCTGGGTGGGGGAACCGCATGCGAACACCCCCACTGGGGCCTTCGGTGGAGCTCCCTATGGGGCCACGAAACGAATGGGTGCTGCCCTGGGTGGGGGAACCGCATGCGAACACCCCCACTGGGGCCTTCGGTGGAGCTCCCTATGGGGCTACGAAACGCTGCCCTGGGTGGGGGAACCGCATGCGAACACCCCCACTGGGGCCTTCGGTGGAGCTCCCTATGGGGCCACGAAACGCTGCCCTGGGTGGGGGAACCGCATGCGAACACCCCCACTGGGGCCTTCGGTGGAGCTCCCTATGGGGCTACGAAACGCTGCCCTGGGTGGGGGAACCGCATGCGAACACCCCCACTGGGGCCTTCGGTGGAGCTCCCTATGGGGCCACGAAACGCTGCCCTGGGTGGGGGAACCGCATGCGAACACCCCCACTGGGGCCTTCGGTGGAGCTCCCTATGGGGCCACGAAAGCTGTGAGGGGTGTGCCGAAATGGGTGGTGGGGAGGCATGCGAACCCTAAGAGGGAGGAGGGCGAGGAGGAGGAGGAGAGGAACGCGGGGCACCGTCTCTTCAAAACGAGGACCCAACACCACAGGATGGTTGGGAAATTATCCTGGCGAAAGACCCAACCATAAGCAATTGTTGGTAACGCGTTGTGGGTGCCGCTTTCGGTGGGGCTCCATATGGGGCCACGAAGCGCTGCCTTGGATGGGGGAACCGCATGCGGACTGCGCCACCGGGGCGGGCCTTCGGTGGAGCTCCCTATGGGGCTACGAAACGCTGCCCTGGGTGGGGGAACCGCATGCGAACTGCGCCACTGGGGCCTTCGGTGGAGCTCCCTATGGTGCCACGAAACGCTGCCCTGGGTGGGGGAAGCGCATGCGAACTGCGCCACGGGGGCTTTCGGTGGAGCTCCCCATGGGGCCACGAAGCGCTGCCCTGGGTGGGGGAACCGCGTGCGAGAGCAGCCACTGGGGCCTCCGGTGGAGCTCCCTATGGGGCCACGAAACGCTGCCCTGGGTGGGGGAACCGCATGCGAGAGCAGCCACTGGGGCCTTCGGTGGAGCTCCCTATGGGGCCACGAAGCGCTGCCCTGGGTGGGGGAACCGCATGCGAACACCCCCACTGGGGCCTTCGGTGGAGCTCCCTATGGGGCTACGAAACGCTGCCCTGGGTGGGGGAACCGCATGCGAACACCCCCACTGGGGCCTTCGGTGGAGCTCCCTATGGGGCCACGAAACGCTGCCCTGGGTGGGGGAACCGCATGCGAACACCCCCACTGGGGCCTTCGGTGGAGCTCCCTATGGGGCTACGAAACGCTGCCCTGGGTGGGGGAACCGCATGCGAACACCCCCACTGGGGCCTTCGGTGGAGCTCCCTATGGGGCCACGAAACGCTGCCCTGGGTGGGGGAACCGCATGCGAACACCCCCACTGGGGCCTTCGGTGGAGCTCCCTATGGGGCCACGAAACGCTGCCCTGGGTGGGGGAACCGCATGCGAACACCCCCACTGGGGCCTTCGGTGGAGCTCCCTATGGGGCTACGAAACGCTGCCCTGGGTGGGGGAACCGCATGCGAACACCCCCACTGGGGCCTTCGGTGGAGCTCCCTATGGGGCCACGAAACGCTGCCCTGGGTGGGGGAACCGCATGCGAACACCCCCACTGGGGCCTTCGGTGGAGCTCCCTATGGGGCCACGAAACGCTGCCCTGGGTGGGGGAACCGCATGCGAACACCCCCACTGGGGCCTTCGGTGGAGCTCCCTATGGGGCTACGAAACGCTGCCCTGGGTGGGGGAACCGCATGCGAACACCCCCACTGGGGCCTTCGGTGGAGCTCCCTATGGGGCCACGAAACGCTGCCCTGGGTGGGGGAACCGCATGCGAACACCCCCACTGGGGCCTTCGGTGGAGCTCCCTATGGGGCCACGAAACGCTGCCCTGGGTGGGGGAACCGCATGCGAACACCCCCACTGGGGCCTTCGGTGGAGCTCCCTGGGGCCATGGGTGGGGGAACCGCATTTGGGTTCGGTGGAGCTCCCTATGGGGCTGCCCTGGGTGGGGGAACCGCATGCGAACACCCCCACTGGGGCCTTCGGTGGAACGAAACGCTGCCCTATGCGAACACCCCCACTGGGGCCTTCGGTGGAGCTCCCTATGGGGCCACGAAACGCTGCCCTGGGTGGGGGAACCGCATGCGAACACCCCCACTGGGGCCTTCGGTGGAGCTCCCTATGGGGCCACGAAACGCTGCCCTGGGTGGGGGAACCGCATGCGAACACCCCCACTGGGGCCTTCGGTGGAGCTCCCTATGGGGCTACGAAACGCTGTGCTGGGTGGGTGAAACGCAAGGAGGAGGGGGAGGGGCAGCGGGAGGAGTGGACGCGGGGCGCTGTCTCTTCAAAACGAGGACCCAACACCACAGGATGGTTGGGAAAAACACATGCAGTTGAAGATGCTTTGTGCTCTACGAAATGTGGATTTCGCCAGCGTCCCTGTGCAACGTGATGGTTTGAAGCATGCGAGCCAGGACATGCACCTTCTTCAGCTGCGAAGTATGACCATTCTAGGCGATTGAATCTTTGCAGCAGGAAGAACCTGAACGTGCTGACACTCGATTGGACGCAAGGCTGAAGCTGGAGTTGGAGCTGGTCAGGATCTGGAGCTGAGGCAGGAGCTGAAGCTTAAGCTGGAGCTGAAACCCAGTCAGAGCTGGAGCTGGACCTGGGGCTGGAGCTAAGTTGGAACTGGACATGGAGCTGGGGTTAGAGCGAAACTCGAGCTTGAGCTGGGGCCGACTTGTTTCTAGCTGAACCTGGCTGGACCGGGGGCTTGGCAATAACTCGCATGGAGCTGGAGCTTGGGCCGGACTTGGGATTGGACCTGGAATTGAAGCTGGGGCTGGACCTGGGGGTGAACATAAACTCGATTGGACCTGGAGCTACGTTGAAGCTGGAGCTGGGTTGAAGGCGGAGCTGGACGGAGAGCTGGGGCTGGAGCTGGGCTGGAGCGAAGCTGGGGCTGGTGGTGGAGCTGGTGCTGGAGCCGGGGCCTGAACTGGGTCTGGAGCTTGGACTGGATCTGGGACTGGACAGGAGCTCGCTTGGAGTTGGAGATGTGCTGGAGCTGGAGCTGGAGTTGGAAGTTGGATGGAGCTGGGTTGGAGATGAGGTTGGACATGAAGTTGGAATTTGCTGCAGCTGGACTTTGAGCTGGGGAGCTGAGCTGGAGCTGGGGCTAGATCCGAGCTGAAGCTGAGCTGAGGAGCTGAGCTGGAGCTGGAGCGAAACTGAGGCTGGAGGTGCAGCTGGGGCTTGGGCGTCGTCGTCGTTCTCATCCTTCTGTCGCTTCACCTTCGCCAGTGTCGTCGTCAATGCCGTCATCAACTTCAAGTCGGCGGCGACGTGGTCGTCGTGGTACTGGTTGTGGTCTTGGTCGTCGCCGTGGGAGTCATCGACAACATATTCGTCAATGCTGTCGTCCACGGAGGGGGCGTTGTTGCCGTCGTCGTCAACGTCGTCATCATCGTCGTCGTCGGACGTCGTTGTCGTCGTCGTCGTCAATGTTGTTGTCGTTGGTCGTCTTCAAACTCATAGTCAAAGTCGTCGTCGTCGCCGCCACCGCCGCCACAGCCGCCACCGTTGTCGTCGTCGTCGTCGTCGTCGTCGTCGTCGTCGTCGTCGTCGTCGTCGTCGTCGTCGTCGTGGTCATCAATGTCGTCGTCGGCGGCATCGTCGTCGCCGCCGACGCCCTCGTCGCCAACGGTCGTCGACGGGGCGCGGCTCCTCCAGCCAGCCGCCCGCGCCCGCCGCGCCGCCCCCAAGCCGGGGGCTCGGCAGCAGCGCGGTCTCCTCGGGAGGGAGAAGGGGGGAGCAGCAGGGAGCGGTGAAGCAGGACGTGGCGCGGGGGGGAGCCCGCGCCCGTGCCCAGGAAGGCGTCGGGCTCACCAACCTCGCGTCGGGGGCGTACAAGGAAGGGGCGTCCAAAAGGGGGGGGGGCGCAAATCATGGCCAGCGGCATGTGCGCGGCGCAGGGGGGGGGGGGCCCGGGGCGTATTCAAATAAGAAGCGGCGCCATGATCTCTGGGGAGATATGGCCCCCGCCATGATATCCACCCCCACTAATCATCACCCCCCTCTTGGCCGCCACCGATCGTGGAAAACCCAGTCTTGCCAGCGCTTGCGCGGGCGCCCGGTCAGTCAGACGTTTTCAGGGCTCCAGCCTACAAATCTTCTGCCATCGCCTGCCTCCGCTGTGATTGACTGTGTCCCACACCGTGTCGTGTTTCGGCCCCGCTTGTTTGTTGCCCGCGGGGCTGCAGCCGCAAACAAGCTTCTGTGGCGCTCTGTGGCCGTACGTGGCGGCCCCTGGCAGGAGGAACATCACTGACAACCTCCCTCGCCCCAAGCTCGGCCTGGGGATGGGCAGGTACACACCAAGATGGATCGTACCATGACGCTGACTCTACAGGGCTTTCTGCAAACAGTGGCGCCATCATCCTACGGGAGTGCCAGTCCATCCACTTTCACATCGATGTGCCACCCCATCTGCAAAGAGAGAAACCAGAGCTGATGCCCAAGAAAACGCACGCGATGGCTGCAGCCCAGCGCACAACAAGTGCTTGCTCCTATCTCGCAGCGTCGCAGCCACAGCTGGTCAGGCACAGGCGGGTCACGCCGGCACGAGTTGCAAACGTTCTTCTGGCGAACGCGCCAAGGCTCAAGACGCGTTCTCTCGGGGACACAACACACAAACACACACACACATATTAACACCCATTTGGACACAGAAACACATGATGAGGAGGAACTGGAGGAGATGTAGGATGATGAGAAGAGAGATGACAAGGAAGGATAAAGAGGAGGACGATCAGAAGAAGGCGAATGAGGAGGAGGGATCGTTGGGGGTGGGGAAGGGGAAGAGAAGTAGGAGGGAGAGGAGAAGAAGCGCGGCCTGAGAAAATATAGGAACATGACGAGGAGGAGCACGAGGAACACCAGCAACAAGAGGGTGCGGAAACACATCTTCCTCACCCTCCTACTCCTCCTCCTCGGCATGCTGGGTCGCATTTTTTTTTTTTTTTTTTATATCTTCTAGGGTCAAAATTGGCCCTCCAGAGCCCAAGAAGGTGAACAAAGCTTGCAATGTCGTTTTCCGTTGCCCGAGCCGCCAATTCTTTCCACTCACCCCAGAAGACGCACGGACTAAGTGCAGCACCAGCTCTTATTCGAGTGCCTCGCCCGGGCAGCCGAATGCCTGGTGTTTCCTGCGGGTTTACCTGCATTTGTTCTTTGTTTGTTTTTTGTGTTGGGGGAAGAGAGCGGCGCGACCACAAATCTCCACACAACTCGGCATCAACCGCTGCGCGAGTTGACCTGCAAATGCTTACTGCAGGCGCTGCATGGCAATGGAGACCCACAGCGCGGCGCCGCACCACAGCGCGCCCTCGTGCACGTCGAACTCCGGGGTGTGGTGCATCCTGACCTGCCGCGTGCCATGCTCGATCTCCTCGGGCTCTGGCTCCAAGGCGGGATCCATCCGGAAGGGGGCGTCCGGGTTGCTGCCGACGAAGAAGAAGGCCCCAGGCTTCCTAGGGCCTCCAACGCCATGATCCACTTGACGACGTGGCCCCTCCCCCTGGAGCTCTCGAGGCCCCCTTCCCCAGGGCCGCGACCTAGTACAGGCCGTCTTTGGAGGGCCCTGGGGCCTGGAACTTGTTTCTACGATGCCAGAACGTGGAAAATCATCTTCTCAATGTTCTCACCGTTGAACGCGTGCAAAAAGAGGAGGGGCGGGGCGAGCGGGGGAGTGGCACTCTTAGAATTGAGCAGGGGCCAACCATCCCGGCATTCCCATGGGTAGGCCTACCACGGAATCTGAAAAAGACAACTGTCTCAGAACATAAAGTCGATGCATTAAACTACTATGATGTCGACCAGAGATGTTCTAAGAACATGTCGTAGAAACCATACAAGGCTGGCATATTATTATTTGGCGGACCTATAGGAAAGCCAGGATGCCTCGCCACTGCTTGACAGACGGCAGGGGCTCCGTAGAAAGGTTCGGAAGCTTATGAGAAGACTTCGTGGCACGTAAGGTGGCTTCGAAGACGAGCCTCCTCCCCTCCCAGTGGGGCGCCCCGACCGAACTGCCCTCTGGCCCCTTCTGCGATCTGCTGCCGACGTGACGCAGGAGGCCTCGGTCCTGGACAGGAAGAAGGAGAAGTCCTCCCCCGCCATGTTCGGGGTGGGCGGCCCGACCTAGGGGACGCACTGGCCCAGGTCGGTGCAAGCTAGGGTCAGTCAAGCCCGGCAAGATCCTGCAAGATCCTGACGGATCCTGCACGCACGCCTGGGTCAATGCACCCCTGGCTCTGCAAGATCCTGCAAGATCCTGCGCTCGGGCTGACCCCCGCTTGCATTGACTCCCGTCTCAAGGCTCTCGACGACCGACAGGCCCTTGATGCTCCGGCCGGCCGCCAGCACGGCCTCCGCGCACGCAGCGTCGTTCACGCAGGCAGGGAAACCGTCCGAGTACTTCACCGCGATGCTGCACTCGGGGCCGTGCGAGGCCGCCAGGCCGTGCGCCACCTCGTGGATTCGGCGGCGGACCTGGAGGAAGAGACAACAACAAAAACGTAAAATTGGGGAGCTCCGTTGGGATTTCTTGGATCGGCGCTGGGCTCCCATGGCGGCGCCTCCGGCGCCGCTACCCCGTTATTTGTCCCATTCGTCTTCTCTTGTTCTTTTTCATATTACGATTGCGATTACTATGGTTGTGATTATTCGTATTACTACTACTACTACTACTACTACTACTACTACTACTACTACTACTACTACTACTACTACTACTACTACTACCTCTGCTACTACTACTACTAC
>CAUYUJ010003558.1:195000-217500 GCA_963575745.1 Prorocentrum cordatum
ATCGGTTTGGGTCCTCCCGCGCCCCCACCAGCGGCCGCGCACCAAAATCGGGTCGGGCGAAAGGGGGGGATAGCAAAGGGGGGGTTTGAGAATCAGCTCACGTAGCTGATTTTCCCGGCGCCTCCCGGCGCCAGAGGCGGCTATGTATCGAGGAATGGGCCTCTCGGTGGGGCCGAAACCAGCTGCATGCAGCAAATTTCGTAACTCCCCCGTTCCCAATCCCCCCCTTTCGTCCGGCCCGACAAAAGACGTTCCAGCGAAGGGTCACTCTTACGCGTCGCCGATCCTGGATCGGCAGGGCGTCCATGTCGGCCCTGAAGAGGACGGTCCTGCCCGGCGAACCCCCGGAGATGATCGATGATCCTCGGAATATTCGGTGGCAACCCATGGGATCTCCCCCTGCCATCTTGCTGGCTCTCGCGAGTCGACGCACCCCGAACCTAATCGACTCTAGCCGACGTTGAATCGATGCTAAATCGGCGCGTTCTTATCGATTGCCACACGATGCGAGGACATACAAGGTTCCCATGGTTTGCTACCAACGTGTGTTCGCGCCAACGTGTGCTCGCCCTTGGATACGACGCAGGCAGCGCAATGAGGGCCGACACACGCTGCGTGCTATCGGTAGAGCTCAACGGGATGAGCACATGTTGGGCGAACAAGCGTCCTGAGGATCATCGAGATGAGCGCCAGCACGCCGGTGCCGCCCGCTGCGCTGTCCAGGACCCGCACACCCTCGATCTTCCCGAGCTCCTCGCGTATCATGGCGCTGGTCTTGAACTCCTTGAACGCCAGCTCGGGATGCCCGTGCAGCTTGCGGCGCAGGGCCACGATGTACCTGAACAGCTCGCTGCTGATCAGGGGCTCGAGGGCACCCGAGTGCTTCCAGACAGCTGCGTCGATCGACGCTTCCTCGACGGTCGCTGCCATCGGGGCCCGCTGCTCGTGTGTCAGCAGCGGGCGGGAGGTCCCCCCAGTTGGCTGTCTCGCCTCGGGCCTCGGGGCGGCATGAGGCTGGCGAGGAGGCGGAGGAGCACCGCGGCTGTCGCAGTGGGCATGCGGCCTAGCAATAAACAAGCAAATCGGGTAGGGACGAGTGGCTGGCTGACGCCTGGCGGCATCCACGGCGGCGACGAAGTCAACGACGAACCAGGAATACTTTTCCAATGCGTATCACACCAGAAGCAATAAAACATACTCTAAATAGAAAAGCGGGCGGTGGAGAAAAACAACTGAAACAGGAACTGACGCATCGAACAAAAACAGGGGCGAGGCAAAAGCACGAATGCACATCCGTTGGAACTCCCCATGTAAAGTTGGCGGCGAATGGTCTTGTCAACCAGTGCGGAAGTATTATGGCGAGCTGCGTTTTGCTACCAGTTGAGTAAAACTACAACGAACATAAGGAACATTCGGAACTCAAATAATCACAATGACAGGACATGTTACGAGAAACATCGGACGAGACTTCAACACAAAAGACAACTAGAAAGTAAGATCTGTCCGCATAAAGCATAGTCAACGTAACATCCGGGACCCGCAGAATCCCCTGCAGTAGCGATCACTATGCTTGCTGAACGCTGCACCGTGCGCTCGAGCCCCAGCGCTCGCAAGCGCTCCGAAACGCGCGCGCAGCACTTGCAAGCGCTCCCGAACGCGCAGGCGCTCCCAGGCGCCTCCTGGCGTTCCCAGGTGCTCGCCTGCGCTCCTGGGCGCCTCCGCCCAGCAGTTGAAAGCGCTCCTCAGCGCGGGCGCAAGCGTTCCCAGGCGCTAGGCGCTCCCAAGTGTCTCCTGGCGTTTGCAGGCGTTCGCATGCGCTCCCTGGCGACCTCCACCACAGCACTCGCAAGCATTCGCAAGCGCTCGCAAGCGCGCGCAGGCGCTCCCAGGCGCTCGCATGCGCTCTCAGGCGTCCGCGGGCGCTCCCAGGCGCCGGAGTTAGCAAACTCATATGGAAAAACAAGCCAAGCGCGGGGAACAGACAACAAAATGGCGCAGGACCGCGGCGATGCACGCCGTCAGCGCGGCGGGCTGCCTGGTGGAGATCAGCACCGACTCGCAACACATTCAGAACAGCGCGATGGCCCTCCGCGCTCGCGCCTCGACGCGGGACTGGCAGCGCGCAGACCTCTGAGCATGGCTTGCACCCCGCTGCCAGTCTGGCTTGGCCACCGCGCGGTCTGTCAAGGCACGCCTCGACGAAGAGGCGGCGGCGCGGCGCGAGATGTCCGAGGAGACCAACTCGGGAACAAAGCTGCCGATCACTTGGCGGGTGCCGCCGCGGCTGCCCGCTTGCCCGCGGCAGCCCTTCGGCAGGGGCGGGCTGTCCAGCAGGCTGCGCTCCCGGCGCTCCAAGCAATGTTGGCCGCGTTGGAGCTCGAGGCCTTGGAGGCCAACCAAGGGGGCAACGGGCCAGGCGGCCCCTGCGCGCGCAGGCGGCGGGCAGCGCACGGGCCCAGACAGCGGGAGCCCCGGGAGACAGACGACGCGGTCGTGGCCGCAGCCGTGGCACTCCCGCGGCTGGCGGACACGCGCAGCGCCGCGTGGCCAGCAGCGCGCTGCGGCCGGGCGCGGCAGCAGCGGCGCAGGCGCTGGTCGCTGGTGGCGGCTGGCGCGCCCACGTGGCCTCCCAAGGCCCCAGCTGGGTGGCGTGCCTGCGCTGCGTCAGCTGGGCGCCGAGGTGGGAACGCGTCGCGAACCGGCCTTGCGGCGGGCCCGTCCAGGTCGTACCGACGAGGGCGGCTGGCTGGCTGCTGCTCCTGGCGGCGTGAGCGGGGGGGCCCGACGCCGAGTGGCGCGCGGCCCTGCGGGCGCGCCTGGACGAGCGCCCCGGCGCAACCCCAGCGGCCCGGAGGACGCCCTCGCTGCGCGCGGCTGCAGGCCGCCACCTGGCGCGTTGGCGCCCCTCTCCCCCTTCTTCCTGTTCTCCCTCTGCATCTGCCGCTGTGCTTCTCATGGATGTCAAAAAAAAGCGTGCTTGTCCGCTGGGGCTCTTCAATGCGACGTAGGCGGCGTAGTGAGGGGCGACGCGAGCTGTATGCTATCGGCGGAGCTGAACAGGGAAACACACACGCGCTTTGGGCTAGTACTTTTTTTGAGGGCCTTCGAATGAAGTAGGACTGCGCTGAAAGTGGATTGGGTTACCGCCCGCCCCCTGAAGACAACTAAATGGGAAGAAAACTACTCGACACTTGAAATAGGAAACCGCCTCGAGTAGATTAGGACCTGGGGTTAAAAACTACGTACTTTCAACGAACGATGGGTAGGCATGAAGCTGTGCTGAGTCACACTGCTCGCGGAGACACAAGGGCGGGCAGCGCGGCGGCGAATCGGTCTCATCGCAGGGAAGGGGCAAGGCAGGACGAGGGAGGAGGGAAGAGGCAACGAGAGAGAGCCGAGCAGGAAGAAATGAGGAGGCGGGCGTAGCTGTGAAGGGGCCCCAGGACACACAAATAAATACACACAAATAAACAGATTCCCCATATTTTCACATATTTTCTGGTTTTTTGTCTTCCCCCCCACTTCCCATATTTTGCCATATTTTCTGGGGAATCGACGATTAATTGTGTCTGTGATTTTTTTCCCCTCCTGAGTAGCTGGTTGTCCTGGCGTCTCCCGGCGCTGGAAGGCGCTCAGCAATCGAGGAAGGCGGCCGGCGGCGGGGCCGAAACAGGGAGGGCCGAGAGAGGAGGCAAGACGCAGCTGGAGAGGGAGGAGAGGAGGAGGGGCAGCCTTCGGGAGGAAGAGGATGAGGAGGAGCGTCGCAGACGAGGCCAATCAGGCGGGGGCGTCTCCCTGGGCGTGGCCGTACGAGATCCGGAGTGGATGGCGAAGACCTGCACGCTCTCCTGCCGGCGGCAGCAAGAACAGTCAGCATCGAATCCAGAAATCGGGTCGAATCGGAATGTGTATCGAATCGGGCCACATCGGCACAGAGTCGAAATCGAATCGCATCGGCCGCGCCATGGTACACAACAGCGCTATGCAGGCATCAACACGCACTGCATCGCTGGAACATCGGAATCGAATCGAATCGGATCGGATCGGGCCAGCCAGAATCGATAGTTATCGAATCAGGTCGATCGGATCGAAAGTGACTCTGGGGTGCATGGGGCCAAGAAGACGGCACCCGAAGGGGGGGGGGGGGGCAGAAGGCGCCGGATCGACGGCAGCTTTCCTGCCAGCGCCGGCCCCATCCCTGCGCATTCTTGCTTGGCAGGCGCTGTCCGTGAGAGCGGTGGCACGCGGGACGGGAAGGGCCCCCTGCCCTCCCCGGGCGAGCCCAGGACCGGGACAACTCGTTCCAGAGCGTGCCAGAGCGATCTCAGAGCTCAGAGCGCCCTGACGCGGCCGCGGCGCCTGGCACATCCTCCTTCACTGCCAGATCTGAAAGGTTCATCACTTAACCGGGTCGGATTTTGCCCTGAGCTGCGCCTTTGTCTTGACCCCGTCCCCCCCCTCCAGCCCCCCGCCCCCCCCGCGCCGACCAGGGTCGGGAGCGCCCCCTCCGCACATCCCGTGGCGGCGCCTTCTGCGCCGCCCCCAAGGTGCGCGCACGGGGGGCACGCGGGGGCACGCGACCACCCCCCCCGCTCCGGAATTCGGTAACTCTGGACTCCGGGCATACTCAGTCATCCAGGACAGGGAACTCACAGGACCTGAGCAGACTGTAACCCGTGCTTCGCGGCACGGTGGCGGCTATAGTGCTCTATAGCCCGTACGTCCCCGCCTGCAAGATGGATTTCAATGTCACATTATCCTGCTGCGTACGGGGGCAGGCTTTGGGTGCAGTTCTAAGCGTACCAATTGTACTGACTCGAACCGTGCTTCCTCCTCATGCAAGCGCATCCATGCAGAAGGTGAATCAACTGATAAGTTGGCCTGCCAACGGGTGCCCCAAGAGAATGTCGTATATCCCGATGGGGCCGCAGAGCCATGGGGCACCTTGCGAAGCGCACCAACCAAGGAAGGATCTGCCCTTGGGTTCTCATCGCAAGATTTATTGTCGCATGCGCCTGCTGTTTTGCAATCGAGCGCAATTCTAGAAAGCCAACTCTACAAAACAAGTCTTGTTGACGGCGAAGAGTGTCTATTTTTGTTGTCTGATTGGCACGGGATCCTGGGCAGGAGGAAGGGGTCAAATGCCGGCAAACCCTGCTACGCTCGCCAACTCTCCGAGACAGGTCTCCTCACGCCCATGTCCTGACCTGCGCTGTACCATCTTCCTTTCGCCCGCCAGAGGAGGATGATGATGATGATGAGGAGGAGGAGGAGGAGGAGGAGGAGGAGGAGGAGGAGGAGGAGGAGGAGGAGGAGGAGGAGGAGGAGGAGGAGGAGGTAGAGGGGTGAGGACGAGAAAGAAAAAGAGAAGGAGAGAGGAGGAGGCGATTAAGCGATTCGGGGCCATAGAGGAAAGTCTCACGCAGTCTGCGGGTCTTTCGCCCCTGGACTTCAAGGGCAAGGCTTCGGCGCGACGCTCAGCACTGCAAAAGTCAACCGCATCACGCGGCTCGACAAGACCATGCCAGTGCGTCGCCCTGCCAGAAACACGCAGACGAGGTTCGCTGAGAGGAAAACGGCAGGCCGTACGCGCGACCGCCACAGCCAAGTCCAGCCGCGCCGACGAGGAGCCCAAACCAGTGCGAGAACAAGAGACCCCAAGCCAGGCGTGTAAGGCCCCTCATCGACAGAACTTCCAGCCCTGGCGGGCGTCACACTGTGGAGAATTTCGTTCGGGTGTTCAGCCTCCCGCGATAGCCGCACCGAGCTCGCTTTGCACGCCGTCGATATTCTTGAGGTCGTTGTCCGTCCGCGACTCTGGATGCTGCGAGCGCCGTGAGCATGCCGTCGCACTGCTCAAGGGTGCTGTCCGCAATGCCGCACGCCGCAACCGCCATCACCAGATCCCTTGACCAACGACTCCCTAATGCTGTCCGCCAGGCCCATTGGATCGCCCATGGGCGTTGCCACGATCTCCGGATCCATGTCGATGCTCGCTGAGCCCATGGCTGCTACCATGGCTTGCGACACGAACTCGCCCACGCAGGCTGCTTTGTGCTGCCCTATTGCGCGTCTGACTCCGAGCAACACTCCACTCCCGAACATGGCTTGGTCGACGCAAGAGCAGGACTGTCCGCTGCATGCACGAACTCATTGACCCCGCCACCGTGGGCGTCGATGACGATGTTCTTCTTCTACTTCTTCTTCGTCTTCTCAACGTCGTACTTGAGCAGAATCACTTCCGGCGTTGGCGCGATCGGCCCCCCTGGATGTTCTAGCTCGCTGGGCCCGCGGCGGCAACCCCCAGCTGCTGCGCGATCTCGCTCCCGACCTCCGCCGAGCTAATGGCTGTTGCCACCTGTTGCTCGGACTCGAAGGGGCGCCTCGAGAAACCGACCATCGTTGACCGGAAGTGTTCATGTTGGTTGAATGTCGCCAGGCGCCAATGGCGACGTCCAGGGTGTCCCAGACGTAGCCCGTGCCGACGTTGTAGCTGCCGTCATTGGAGTCCGCGGGGCCAGTGGCTGCGACCACCGACTTCTGCGTGAACTCGTCGAAGGTGTCCGCCTTCTTGGAGCTGAATCCGCCTGGGTCCCTGATGAAATTCTCCTCAACCTTGAAGTGGTCCTCATGGTAGTCCCCATGCCCAATAGCTGCTACCACAGGCTGCGACCTCGTTTCTCGTCAAGTAGTCCCATGCTGTAGCCGCCGTTGCACCGCCGAGGTCTTGGAGAAGCCCTGGCCCTGGCGCAAATTCGATGACGAACTCGAAATTGGTCTCGAACCCCGCTCAGAACTTATTCACCCGGTCGCCAAGCTCCGTCGAGAGCAGCCTGGACGGGATGATCACCTTCAGCGAGGAGGAGGAGGAGGAGGAGGAGGAGGAGGAGGAGGAGGAGGAGGAGAAGGAGGGGGGGGAGATAGTAGGAATCCACTCTGCGGCTTCTCCCTTCTCTCGTTTCCCCTTACCCTGGTCCTGTGGGGTGCAGGGTGGACTGCGGACTTGTGGACTGGAAGGCCTCGCCTGCCTCTCGGAGGCGAGCGAGAAGGATGAAGCGAGAAGGAGAAGGCCTTCTCAGATGGCGGCGAGACTTCTCAGAAGCGTTCGCGCCTCCTGACAAATTTTCTGTGTCTTCGGGGACGGCGCTGAAAACTCCTCAGAGAGGCCCTGGAACTTCCGAGCCCTCTGAGAAGGCCTCCCCCCTCTCGCCTCCCCCCCGGGGCTCGCCGCCGAGCCCTGCAAACACCTCAGCCGTCGCGGGTGGCCAGGAGACCGCACGGCGCACCCCAGGAGGAGGAGGAGGAGGAGGAGGAGGAGGAGGAGGAGGAGGAGGAGGAGGAGGGGGAGGAGGAGGAGGAGGGGGAGGTGGAGGAGGTGGAGGAGGTGGAGGAGGAGGAGGAGGAGGAGGAGGAGGAGAGGGGCCTCGCCTCCGGCGCATCTGGCCCTCGGCGGAGACCGGCAGAAGCAAAACGGCCGCGGGCCCGCGGGCGGACAGCACCGCTCGGGTGCTGCCAGGAGTGCCCCTGGCCAGAGGTGCCCCCAGCTGTTCGCTGCATTCTGCAGGCCTTGGGGCCGCCTGGGCCTCGTGAGGGGTGCTCTGGAGGCTGTCGGGGGCCTCCTCGGGAATCCTGGGGGCACCTTGGGCCCAAGAGGGCCCCAGCTCGGCCCGAGGGGGCCCAACAATGCGCCCAAGGGAACCTCCAGTAGAGCCCCAAGACGGCCAAAAGCCCAGCAAGACTGCCCAGAAGGGCCCCAGGACGGATCAAGAGGGCTGGAGAACTGTTCAAAAGGGCTTCAAGAGGACCCCCACAAAGGCCCAGCGAAGCCAAACACGTTTAGATCCGAGGCCTCCAGGAGGCATGCCAGAGGCCTTCCCGTACACTTGCTCGGGTGTTCGGATGAGGTGTTCGGGTGTTAGTGTTTTGGAATTGTCGTGTTCAACTTTGGGTGTTAGGACTCGGCTGTCCGGGTCAGGGTGCTCGGGTTGGGGTGTTCGGGCTTCGGTGGTTGAATCCGGGTTGGGATGTCAAAGTTAACGTGTACGCTACGGTGTTAGGGTTCTAGCGTTTAGATTGGGATGTTCGGCCCCACGATAGCCAACACGGCAATGGCTCCTCAAGCGGCCCCAAAACGGTTCAAGAAGGCTCCAGACTGTCCAACGGGCTCCGCAAGACGCCTAAGATGGTCTTGGGCACTGCCACAGAGACCCCAAGACGCCATCAAGGCCCCCAGAAGCCCCCACGAGGCCCCCATGACGCCTTCAAAGCTCCCAGTGTGCTCTCAAGAGCCCACCTCTGAAGCCCCACAAGCTCTATCACCCCTATGAGCTTGATGCGCCTTATGACCTGTATTCCGATCGACCTCGTGAACCTCACAACCACTACCAACCCCATGACCCTGATGACCCCTATGAGCCCTACGAAACATACGAACCCAATGGGCCATACGACCCCCATGAGCCTTATGCGGCCTATGAGCCCTACGCGCCCTCCAAGAGGCCCCCGAGAACCTCCCGTGTGAGCCCTAGGAGCCCCATCAGCCCTGTGAGCCCATGAGCCCAATGAGCCCCTGAGCCCTACGACACCTATGAGCCCGACGACCCTTACGAGCCCTTCGAGCCCTACGAATCCTACGACCCCTGTAGCGCAACGAGCTCTCAGCCTCAGCCTCAGCCCCATTTGCCCCATGAGCGGTACGACCTCTATGCACCACAGAAGCTCAAGAGCCCTATGAGCCTTACGACACATACGAACCCAATGGGCCATACGAGCCCCACGAGCCTTATGAGGCCTATGAGCCCTACGCGCCCTCCAAGAGGCCGCCGAGCACTTCCCGTGTGAGCCCTAGGAGCCCCATCAGCCCTACGAGCCTGTGTGCCCAATGAGCCCTACGACACCCATGAGCCCGACGACCCTTGAAAGCCCTTCGAGCCCCACGAATCATACGACCCCTGTGAGCGCTACGATCCCTCAGCCTCAGCCTCAGCCACATTTGCCATGTGAGCCCTACGACCTCTGCGCACCACATAAGCGTACGAGCACAATGCGCCCTATGGCCCTATACTCCTCACGACCTCATGCGCCTTCCAACCCTTACGAGTCCCAGGCTCTGGATGAACTCATGAGCCCTTCGAGGCCCTCCGAGCCCTATCACCCCGACTAATCCCCTGAGCCCAATGAGCCCTGTGGGCCCTCCAAGAGGCCCCCCAGACACCTCCCCTAGGAGCTCACGAGCGACCTTGCTCCCAAGCGTCCATTGGACGCGACACCATCAGCCCACATGAGCTCGATGTGCCCGTCGAGCCCTGCGAGCACATCGACGTTCTCAGTGCTACGAGCCCTATGGCCCCTGTGAGTCCAAATGGTCACTATGAGCCCCATGAGCCATAAGGCCCATATGAGCCCTATGAGCCCTATGCGCCCTATGGCCCCTCCGAACCATATAAATTCTATGACCCCTATGAGCCGTGCGAGCCGCATGACCCCGATGGGGCTTATGAGCCCTATGAGCTTTGTGGGCTTCTGAGCCCTATGCCGCCTTTGAGCCAATGCCCTTATACGCCCTCTGAGCAATGTGAGCCCGACGAGCCCCATGAGCCCTCCGAGCCCAGTAAGCCCTGTGAACCCTAGGTCGCCTATGAACCTCACAAGCCCTGCGATCATTTAAAGTTCTATCACCCCCACGGGCCCCACGAACCGCATGGCCCCAAGGAGCCACCGCAACCCTATGAGCCGTATGAGCCCCACGGGCCATATGAACCCTATGACCCCCACAACCCGCTATGAACCTTGCGAGCCTTAATAAGCACGGTGAGCACAATGACCCCTATGCGCCCCATTGGCCTAACAAGCTCGATGAGCCCGCCCGCTAGGGGGCCTACGAGCCCGTGACTCCTGTTTGGCCAAGGCACCTGCGAGCCCTAGAACCTTCATGAGCTCATCAGCCCGAGGAACCCCCTGAAGAACTGAAGAACCCGATGCACCCAATCACGCCTGCGGGCCCTCGTAACCTCATGATCTCCGTGAGCCGCACTGGCTAAATGACCTCTCTTCCCAATCAAGACTCAGAGCCTCTGAGCCCCAATGGCGGCGGAGAGGCCCTTGAGCACTCTGGCCGGGTAGAGCCCATGGGTCCTGTCAGCGTCGCGTGACCCATAGGCCCCATAGTTGAAGCGCATCGCGGTACAAGCGTGTACAAGTCGCGGCGGGCCTCTCTGGCGCCATACGATCAAAATGTTCAAGGTAAAGCGAAACGAGCCGGTAACATCTAGATGCATACCTAATGCTTAGTATTGACTTTCTTACCGTCGCCGTACTAATAGGTTCCTCGGTTCGGTATACGATCGGGTTGGGACGGATACGGCGCGCGGCCGTTTGTGACTCGTGGTCAAAGCTAGTCAGGAGGCATCTTGGGGCCGCTTGAGGGGCCGTCTGGGGGTTTGGGAGGCCTCTTTCGGGCGTCTTGGGGGCGTCTTGGGGCAGAGGGCTCAACATCTGAACTCGAGCTCCCAGCCTGGACCCCTCTCTTGGACCCTCTGAGGGCCCTCGGAGGACTTTCTTGGGACGCCTTGCGCGCTTCTTGGGCCCGCGCGGCGCGCGCGGCAGCGTGCCCTCGGGGCTCAACGCTCGGAGGTTGGAACTCGTCGGCCCAGCGCGTGGCCGGGCGGCCTCTGCCCCGGAGGCCGCACGGCCGCCAGCAGAGCGCCCTCATGGGCCCGGCGTGCGCTGCTCATCGGCTCGACGCGCAGGCCCCGCTGCCGCTGCTGGGCCTGCTGCTCGGCGTCCCGAGGTGGCGCGCCGTGCTCCTGCATCGCGCGTCTCGCCTCTGGCGTCACCCGCGGCAACCAATCTGCCCGCGTTTCGACTTCGCCGTAAACGTGGAATCGCAATAGAACGTGCGTCTTTTCGTAGTGATCCCAAGTTTCCCATAACTCGGAAATTGGAAATGTAAACAAGGGGGTTGTGTTGTGATTCCAAGTGTCCCATATAATTCGAATTTCGAATTTCGGGAAATCGGGGGGGAGAGGCCCCCGTGGGGGGAGGTCGAGGTCTCGGTGAGGTCCCCGGCAGTCGTCTGGCTGTGGGAAACCTGGAATCACAAAAACAACAAACGTTTTCGCTGTGATTCCAGGTTTCCCGTAATTCGACCTCCCTAGGGGGCTCTCCCCCCCGGTTTCCCGAAATTCGGAATTCGAATTACGCGAACCCTGGGACCACCCCAAAAATGGAGGGTTCTGAGGTCATTCTAGGTTGCCCATACTTCGAATTCCGAATTTCGGGACACCGTGAAGGAGAGGCCCCTCGGGGGAGGTCGAGGCCCCGGTGGGGTCCCTGGCAGTCGTCTGGCCATGGGCTTCCCATAATCCAAAGTGATGGGAAACCTGGAATCTGGAATCACCATAAAAAAAAGCTTTTCGTGGTGATTCCAGGTTTCCCATAATTCGCAGGCCTTCCATAGTTGCTGGACGACTTCCGGTCGCGGGTGGGTCGCGGGCGGGTCGCAGGTGGGTCACGGGTGGGTCGCGAGTGAGACGACGACAAGAACAACAATCATTTTCATACTGTTCGCTCTCATCAGCTCGCGCGCCGTTCAACACGTGTATTCCAAATCTTAGAACCCGCCCTCTTCGTCTTCGATCGTACCCCCATTGGGGGTATATTTTCCCGACCTTCCGCGTGTAGTTGGCGCAGCGGCTACAACAAGGGAAGGAAGGGAGGAGGGAAGAGACAAGGAGGAGGGGGAGGGAGAAGGATGGAGCACGAGAGAGATTTGCAGGAGGAGGGTTAGCAGGAGTACAAGCGGCAGAATTAAAGGGGCGGGTTGGCCGGGCGGACCCTAACAGGCAAGCTGTGCGGGCGGTCCCAGACGGCCGGGTCGAGCGGCCGGGTCGCTGAAGCGTCAACCCAACATGGATCGCGAGGAAGTTCCGAGCCACGTCAATCGCGAAGAAATCCAAACCGAGAGCGTGATTCCGGATTCTAGGGGGAACGGTGCCGCAATGCATTGCGAGGAATTCCCACGCGAGAGCGCGATTTCAGCATACATGATCAGGAGGTCACGCGCGAGAGCGCGATGTTGAAACAAAGTGTGACGAAATATCAGGCGGGAGCCGTTGTTGCTGTAAACCGGGGGGCAAGGGCCCAATGTGAGCCGCAAGACTTCCCCTTATAAAAGACAGGGTGCGAGCCACAGGCGGAGCACTTTAATTGAACAACGGGTAGGCACCTTGGAGGGGGGATCAACTAGAATCATTCTTTAGAAGGGAGAGCTCAACAGCAACATCAACAACACTAGCAGCAGCAACAGCAACAATCATGAACACACAACAAAAAACAGCAACACCACCAACAACAGCACCAACAACACCACTCAATGTAAGACAGTTCGCTCTTATCCGCTCGCGTGAAATTCAACACGTGTATCCCCAGCCCTAGATACCCGCCCTCTTCGTCTTCGATCGTGCCCCCTTCGAGGTACACCCTTCTTACCTGCAACCTATAGTTCGTGCAGCTCCTAAGGCAGGGGAAGAGGGCGGATGGAAGAAAGGGACTAGGGGGAGGGAGGAGGATGGAGCACGAAAGACAATAGCAGGAGGGGGGCCAGGAGCGGAAACCACGTGGCAAAACCAGACGGGCAGATCGGGCGGGTAGGCCCTAACGGGCGGGTCGGGAAGGCGGCCCCGGCGGCCAGGTCGAGCAGGCGGGTTGCTGAAGCGTGCATCCTGCATGAATCGCGAGGAAGGCTCGAGAGATAGTGCGATTTCCAACTAAATTGTGAAGACATCCAGAGCGAGAGCGTGATTCCTGAGCGTCGAGGACGCGAATCCCACGCGAAAGCGCGATTCCTGCATACATTGTGAGGACGTCCCGCGCGAAAGCGCGACTTTGGAATACATTGTGAAGAACTATCAGCCGGGAGCCGTTGTTGATGTAAGTCGGGGGCCAAGGGTACAAATTTGGTGATACCTCACTTTCCCTTTTACAAGACAGGGTACGAGCCCCGGGATGAAGCACTTCAATTGAAACGTAGAGCGGTTACCAGAGGGGAGATCAACAACCATAGTTCTCCAAACATGAGAACTCAACAACAACATCAACAACAATAACGGAAACACGCAAACAAACAACCACACAAACACAAAAGCAAGCACGCAAGCAACGAACCAACCAACCAACCAAACAAACAACAAGCAACAAACAACACATAAATAATGAACAACAGCGCAACAATAATCTCCATCGCGGAATCCCACTTCAGCCACGCACCCATGGACAGTGAATGACCGTTCGGCCCCCTCACTCTGATATAGGTACTTGTTGTATCAGTAGAGCTGTACACATGGCTTTGAGATGGCACAGTACAGCCCAGCCCATTACGGGAAGAGGCCCCGACACTGCTTGGAGACTGCCCAATTCTCCCACGCATAGAAAAAGTGACGATAGTTTGTGCCGCCTTCTCGTCTGCTTCCTTCCAGTCGTTTCTCGAGATGGTTCGAGAAACGTCCCGCGATGGGGTACAAGAGATTCAAGACGGACGCACGATCGCTCAAGATCGCCTCAAACAACGCCCCAACAGCGCCCCAACAAACAAGATTTTCCCCAAAATAATGTTTGCCTATGGTTTATTACTTATTTGTGAAGACGCCCGTGGAAGCCCGACGCGGCCGCGCCGGGATTCCCTGGAGTTCCTTGGTCTTGCTTTCCTGAGTACGGGGTTTCCCAGGTTTCCCTGGTCTTGTTTCATTGCGGTGCCGTTTCTCTGGGTTGCTTCGTCTTGTTTCTAGGAAATAGCGTTCCCCGGAGTTGCTGGGTCTTGCTTGTTTGCGCTGGATGTCCTCGGCCAAGCAATGCCAAGTATCGCGTAAAAGTGCCAAGCAATGCCAAGCCTTGCAGAGCACTGCCAATCAATGCAAAGAAATGCCTAGCAGCGCCAGGCAATGCCAAGCCATACCAAGCAGTGCCCAGCAACGCCAAGCAATGCCAAACAATGCCAAGCAACCCCAACAAACGGCAAGCAACGCAGAGCAACGAGTAGCAATGCCCAGCAATGCCCAGCAATGCCAAGCAATGCCAAGCAACGCCAAGCAATGCCAAGCAATGTTCAGCAGCACGCCACGCAATGCCAAGCAATGCTAAGCAGTGCCAGGCAACGCCAAGCAACGCCGAGCAATGCCCAGCCATGCCGAATGATGACCAGCAGTGCCCCGCAACGCCAACCAATGCCAAGCAACGCCAATCACTACCAAGCAATGCAAATCATTGCACTGCCAAGGATGACAATGCAATGCTAAGCGTTGTCGAATGAGGGTTGTGTATTCCATTCGTCCTCCAGACGGACGCCACAAATTTACGCCGCCTCATATGCTCTCCAAGACTAGCATTGCGTAGCATTTCTTGAAACTTCTTGGCACCGCTTGGCGCTGCTTGGCATTGCTTGGGAGGGCTTGGCGTTCTTTGGCATTGTTGGGCATTGCTTGGCTTTGCTTGGCATTGTTCGACATTCCTTGGCATTGCTTTGTATTGCTTGGGATTGCGTTGCATTGCTTTGCATTGTTTGGCGTTGTTTGGCGTTGTTTGGCTTTGCTTTGAATTGCTTGAAATTGCTTGGAATTGCATGGCACTTCTGGACATTGCTTGGCAATACTTTGTATTGATTTTCATTGCTTGGCATAACTTTGTAGTATCCTCGGGATTGCTTGGCAACCCTGTTAACGCCTCTTCAAAAACAACCGCGAACAGAACAAATAATCCGGGGAACGCAAGAAACCCGGACAAAACCAGCCGTCAACAAAGGAAGGACGCAACACCAAGGACCCCGGGGACCCTGGGGAACCTGGGCAAGGCCAGGGAGCGCAGGCCCACCACGAAGTGGTCATTCAATGAACCCGGCGCGACACCCATTCGAGGAACGCTTGCTACTGCATGGGCGCATTGCTTGGCATTGCTTGGCGTCGCTTGGCGTTGTTTGATGTTGACTGGCGTCGCTTGGGATGCCTTGGCGTTGCTTGGTGTTGCGAAGGCGTTGCCTGACATTGCTTCGCATGGCTTGGCATCGCTTGGCGTTGCATTGCGTTGCTGGGCTTTGGTTTAGCATTCCTTGGCGTTGCTTGGCATTACCTGGAACTGCTCGGCATTGCTCTGCGGGGGATGCATCAGTCGCACAAAGCCAATGGGCAAGCAACCCCGGGGAACGCCACAGCGAGGAAACATGACCAAACAATCCGAGGAACGCCAGCTGGCCGGGAAACCACGGGCTCTTCACGAAGAGAGGCGTTACACCGTGTCCAGATCGCCGCAGTCGGGCCGAGGCACCCTCCAGCATGCCTCCGACAGGCCCGAAGTGGCCGCAGTCTTTCCCGAGAAAGCCCTTGAGGAGATGTCAGCATGGGTCGAAGACCGCAAGGTGGGAGATCGTCAGCGAATGCTTTGCCGGTGGCCAGGGCATGCTCCTCCTCCTTCTCTTCTTCCTCCTCGTCAAACTTCTCCTCCTCCTCCTCGTCCTCCTCCTCTTCGTCCTACTCCCTCTCTTCTTCCGCGTATCCATTCCAATTCCCACACACCACTCCTCACTACGCGTTCACCCATTCCGATCACTGCGTCGTCACCGTTATCTTTGTCGGCGACGCCCCATTCCTTCCCAATCCTCGTCCTCCTCCTCCCACCTCCCTCCTCATCTTCCCTCCTCCCACCTCCCTCCTCCTCCTCCTCTTCCTCCTCCTCCGCCTCCTCCTCATCGTCCTCCTCCTCCTCGTCGTCCTCCTCCTCCCTCCTACATTTCCCCCTTTTCCACTTTCTCCTCTGCGGCCTCATATTTTCCTTCGGCTGCAGGCTCAGCAATTCCACTGTGAATATGCTCAGGCTGATCCCGAGATTCTCCTTGACGGCTGCTCCATCTCTTTGATCCACTGCATGCTCCTACTCTTCACTGGAATGGGAAGCTGGCCTGGCGATCAATTCCGCATTGACGTGTTCGGACACGCTGGGCGTCAAGACCAGGCAGCCGTACGCGGCAAAGACCACAGAGACAGGACGTGGAGAAGTAATGAGTGAGGTGGGCGAAGGGAAAGAAGAGCGAGGGAGGACAGAGGGATGACTGAGTAGAACAGGAGGAGAGGAGGAGCGGCAGCAGGGAGGAGGAGGAAGAGGAGGCGTAGGAGGAGGAGGAGGAATTCGAGGACGAGGACGACGGCGACCTGCATGAGGCGGAGCGTCGATCAGGGGCGCAACAGGGCGAGGAGAGAGAGCGCCCACGCAAGCAAGGAGGTCTCCCTTGGCGTGGCTGTGCGCGACCCAGAATGTATGGGAAAGATCTGCGCGCTCTCCTGTCCGGGGGGTCGGGGACCGCGGGAAGCCCTCCCTCCTGCCTCCTCCCCCTCTATTCCTCCCTTTTTTTCCAGTGGCTCTCCCTTCACTGCTACATTCCAGGAACGAGGCAGCTGTGCAAATGATCAATAAAAACTGCTCTGCTGGGCTCCGCGGACGGGTGGCCGAGCACAGCGCCGCACACGAGCCGTAGCTCCGCGGACGGGTGCCCGAGCCACAGCGCCGCACACTTGCCCAACACCTCTCAACTCTCATCAATAGAAGCCTGCAGGCATACGTTGTGAGAGCAAAAACTGATTGCTGGCAATGGACAAGCCAGCAGTCACTGCTGTGGACAGTTCACGTCGTCCGCAGGCGGAGCGATACCTTGCAGGCCGATCGCCTTGCCACGGCCTTGGACACAAGAATTGAGCCGATCGCGCTTCCGCATGAAAGATCTGCTCAGCTGGCTGCCGCCATCAACAGTGCACTGTGAAGAAATATCACGAATGTAATCCAAACGAGTTCGCTTGCGGAGAAACGGTTGTCTCGACGGGCTGTTCACAACCTTGCACTGTGAAGAAATCTCGCGGATGTAATCGAGACGAGCCCTCTTGCGAGAAAACGGTTGTCTCGACTGACCATCTGATCGCACTGAATACCGCAGTTCAATATCACGGATATACCTGAGTTTCAGGACAGAGTGATGCACGGAGAGTACGGCTCCGACTGGCACGGAGGAGAAGGCCACCGCGCCGCACGAACATCGAACGCCTTCAAATGACGAACTCACGTCGATCGGGACCCACCGCCCCGCCCCAGGAATGAACTCGGCTTCCCCGGCGCGAAGCACATGGCCTCCAGGAAAGGCTGGCCGCTGAGGAGGAGGGCGGAACTCCGCTGCATCCGCTCTGAGCTCGTTGGTCTGCCTGCCAGCCTTGGATACAAGGAAACAGTCTAATACAGCCGATTGCCACACGCAGCCGCCACTGAGGGCGCGTGGCGGGCAATCGCCCTGGCCTTCCAGCAACTTGCACACCACGGGAATGAAAGAATGCCCCTCGCTGTGCGCAGGACCGCCACCTCCAAGGCGGGGGCCTTTCTGCGCCTGGCGCCACTCTGAGAGCGGCGCATCTGCGCTGGGGCACTGCTTGGCGTGCAAGGCCACGTTCCGGATGAGCTTCTGCGTCCCCTCCACCGTGAGGCCGGCCACCTCCGCCGCCAGCACGGGCCTCGCGAGGGCCTCTCGCCGAGAGACCTCTGAGTCGGCACCGAGGGCGTTGATGAGGGCAGCCTGCAACTCCCGTGCACGTTGGAGTTCGACTCGAACCCCGATGAGTTCTGCAGTGAGTTTCTGAATCAAATTGTCGGCAGAAGCGCGCGCCCCTGCCTTGCCTCTCAGCGCCAGATACTCGCCAAGCGCCGCAGAGGCTCCCGCAGCCACCATGCTCGCACACCCGACCGCCGCGCCTGGGGGGTTCGAGCCAGCTTGAGCCAAAATGGCTACGGATCCTCCATTCCTCCCCCCCATCCCACCTCCTCCTCCTCCTCCACTTCCTCCCCCCTGTTCATGCCCTCCCCTCCTCCTTTTCATGCTCCCTCCTCTTCCCCTTCCTCCTCCCTCCCCCCCCAGCCCCTCTTCATCCCTCCAACTCCCCGTCGAAGGCCAGGGCGGGTGCAGGGCAGAAGAAGGAAGAGGAACGGGCGGAGGACGATGAGGATCAGACGTAGCCTGAGGCGCGCCGATCCATCCGAGGAGAGTCTGGCGCACTAACTTTTCAGGAGGCGGGGCCTCGCCGCGATCGAGCAGTGGACCGCGGGGAGAGAGGCCCGACCGAATATGCAGGAGCGGCGTGGCGGTGCTCAATGGCCAGAGGCGGGAATCGGATTTGCCATGACTTTTTCTGACCTGAGTGCCCCGCCCAGCCACACAATCAGAATCCCCCCCCCTCACCACCACACATGATCGGTGAACTTGCATTGAAATTCGCTATCGGCAATATGGCTGGGAAGGAGGACGATGAGGATGGTCATGAGGGTAGGGGGGGTACAGTAGGGACGACGACGCCGCCATCAATGGCCTGCACGTGCAACTACCTGCACTGCAACCTGGACCCTCTGCAATACGCGTCACATTGGACACGGGAGCCATACAGTGCAAACTCAGGCTCTGCAACTTGACCTGCAGAAGATGACGAGAGCAACGCGGACGACAACGTCGACGAAGGCCTCAACGATGATGAGCACGACAATGACGACCAAGACGGCCACGAAAACAAGTATCTTGACGACGACCAGGTCGACGATGTCGACGATATCGACGACTTCGACGACGACGGCGACGACCTCGAAGACGACGACGTCCGCGGCCGATGACGACGACGGGGAGGCAGCGGAGGAGCGGGAGGGTGGTAAGTAGGAGGGACGGGGGCGATGGGAAGGAGGGAGGTGACGAAACGAGAGCATGGAACGGGACGAGCCGCCACGGCCCCGAGCGAAGTTCGTCACCCCGACAGAGCCCTCTGACTGCTGCGGGGCTCAGCCGAGTCCTTGCCCTGTGGAGGGAACGGAGGAAGGGGAAGGGGCAACGTGAAGGGGGGGTGACCGGCTCAGGGGGATAAACATCGGGTGATAGTTTATGCTTGCGAGGCATCGCCGATAGATCGGCGGTGGGCTCCCGATAACGACGCCGCGCGTTCCTATCGGCTATCGGGCCCCTATCGGGGATGAATGGGTGATCGGGGGTCGATGCGTCCCCCCCTGAGCCTGTCCCTGGTGGCTTTCGGGTCAAACCTCGGGCCTCCTCAGCGGCCGTTCGGGACGATCTGGGCAGCCCCGGAACGCCCTCGGCGAGACGCAGCCGCTAGAGAGCACCCCGAGGCTGGAACACCGCAGATCACCGACGAAAGCGCCCGAAAACCTGGAACCCTTCACGTTGCCCCCGAAAGAAGGAGGCGGCGTCGGCAACAACATCCCCGCCGCTCCGGTATGCCGAGGATGCGCGGCACGGCAGCGGCGGACGCCTGCCAGCGGCGGTCTCTGCCGTCGCCGTCGATGGTCGGTCGTCGTCGCTGTCGATAATCGGTCGTCGCTGTTGGCAGCGTCGTCGTCGGGTATCGTCGGCGTGATGGCCGAAATCGTCGTCGTCGTCGTCGTCGTCGTCGTCGTCGTCCGCTGGGTCGTCTGTGTCGCAGGTATGCTCGTGGGGGGGGGGGCGGTAAGCAGGAGGAGAAGGCTGCGGAGGAATAGCAGAAGGAACGTGAGGAAGAGAGTCGACGAAGAAGGGCTACGAGGCAGAGTGAGGCGGAAGAGGGGAGGAGGACGAATATGGACAGTTGAAAGGAGAACGAGTGATGCTGAGTGGGTGTCAGAGAGTGAGAAGGGGATATGCGCTTTCAGGTATAAAGCAAGAAAGAGAGCGAGAGATAGACAGAGAGCAAACAGCTTTAGATAACACGAGGGATACTGTGATCTATATTATATATACGTGTGTATATGTGTGTGGTGTATATACATACATACTAGAACAACACGCGTGCTTGACGCGATTAGGTTCTAGCCCAGCTCATGGCGCTGTGATGACACGAAGGTCGGGGTGTGCGGGCGACTCGCTGTCGCAGGAGAAGGGTTACGACTGTCTTGGGCCGTTTATGGAATGTCGTCGTGCGTCGTGCGTCGTGCATCGTCGTCGCCGTGCGTCGTGCGTCGTGCGACGTGCGTCGTCGTCGTCGTACGTCGTGCGTCGTGCGTCGTGCGTCGTCGTCGTCGTCGGAATCGTCGTCGTCGTGGTCGTCGTAAGATTGCCTAAGAGAGCCCCTCAGACCGCCAGCGGGCCCCAAGAGGGCCCCCAGTGGCCCCCAAAGGCCTCCGAACAGCCCGCACAGAGGCCCAAAGAGGCGTCCAGGCAGGCACGAACACGGCCCAAAGAGGCTGCGACGAAATTGTTTTCCCAGGGGGGCCAAAGAGGTGCCCCAAGATACCCCGCAAATCTTCCTGATTAGGCCACGCCTCTGACTCACTTGGCTGCAGCCGTCGTTTGAGTCAAGTGCTCCCGCTTCGCGGCGTGCGGTGCCAGCTGCTCATGCGACTCGGACTGCCGTGCGCCCTCCTTCTCGTAGGATCCCCTGCCTCCTCCTACGCCTCCTGCTGCGCAGACTCTTTCTCCTCCGCCCAGTCCTCCTCGCCGCCCTCGCCCTCTTCAACGTCCTCTTCTTCCTCATCCTCGCCCTAGTTTGCACATGTATCCCCCGCTTTTCTTAGCTGGTGTGGTGCATCCATCTATCTACATATACCCCCCTGTCGCCGGCGCACCACCGCGTCTGTGCAATTTCTCTCCGTCTATCTGCCCCCCCGGGCGCCGTCGCGCCCTCGGGTTGGCCTGACTGGTGGCGGCCATCGATCTCTCTATCTGCGCCTCGGCTACAAGAGCTTTCCACAGTTGCTCAGGGGAGGCCCACTCCTCCCACGAGGTTCCGAGGCTACCCCTGGTGGCGTCCACAGCTCCGCAGAAGCTCCCAACGTAGCTATCCGGTGCCCCCCCCGAAGCTTTGCGAGAACGTCCCAGAGCGCTTCACACCGTCCAAAAACATAGGGAAGGGCGTTTTTTCGCCGCTGCTGGCAGGGGGGGGCGTGGCTTCACCCCGCATGTCGGACCAATCCTAACCGACTGAGACTCATTACAACCGATTGGGTCGAATGAACGTCTTTAGGGTGCACGTTCTCTCCGGGGGTCAACACGGGTGCCCCGGAGGGCTCGAGATGTGACTTGGAGCTCCCCCTCTTGGGGCTCTCTTGGGCCGTCTTTGGGCTCTCTTACAGGCCTCTTGGGCAGTCTTGGGGCGATCTTCGGAGCCTCTCGGGCCGTCTTGGACGCTGCTAAGACCGAAAGGACGAGTATGCTGAACATGCACGTTGTCCGTTCGGATTTCGGCAATTCTGGCCATCCGCGGCGCTCTTGGGGAGCACCATGGAGCCTTCTTGGGAGCTCTGGAATCCGTCTTAGGTCTTCCAGAAGCAATGTTGGGTGTCTTGGACGACTCTTGAAGATGAAGAAATCGCCCAAAGCGCAGAAGAGAGGCCCCAGACCCCCGGGGCGAACGTGAGTACGCGGGGTGGGGCGTGGAAGTTTTTGAAAACTGGGTTCCCCCGGTGCCCGGGGGCCCAGACGCCGCTTATGTGTTTGTACGTACGTATGAATGCGTATATTCAAATAACCACCAGTGTGTATCTATACACACATAAACCAGCAAATATGACGAGACAGAGAGAGAGAGAGAGAAAAAAAAAAAGAAAGAGAGAGAGAGAGCGAGGCACCTAAAGACAGAGAGAGAGAGAGTAAGAAAGAGAGAGAGAGGAAAAAAGTGGGAGATATATATATATATAGAGAGAGTGTGTGTGTGATACATATACAAAAGAGAGAGAAAGAGAGAAAGAGGGATAGAGAGTGTGATAGACTGACAGAGAATGAGAGAGAGAGACACACACACAGAGTGATAATACACAAACGAATAGAGAGAGAGAGAGAGAAAGAAAACACATGAGAAACCGAAAACATCGCGACCTTGGGTTCCGCTGCTTCGGTGTCTTCGCCCTCCTCGGAGTCCTCCGCGTCCATCCTGAAGGTTGGCGTCATGGCAGGGGCGTCCAGCGAGTCACCGGCCTGCGAAGTGGGGGGGGGGGGCGCGCTCTCTTCCTTGCGCCGCCCACTCTAGCCACAAGTTGAACTGCGACAGGATTCCGAGCACCAGTTCGCTGTCTGGAAGAATGTTGGCTGGAACCGGGAGCCGTTGCATGCACGGCTCGTCGAGGAACTTGTCTGCTGACCACCTACCAGACCACCCCAACCCAACCCGAAGACCCGAATTTCGGGTTGTGGGAGGTAAGGGTTCCACATGTGTTTTTTCGATGTTTCCCGACCCCCCCCCCCACTGGAAATCGAGGGTAAGTTTGAGCCTTCGGGTTGGGTTAGGGGTGGTTTGGTGGGTAGTGATCTGCTTGAGGCGTCGAGAAGCTGTTCCCCTGGAGGAGGCGGAGGCGGCAGGAAGGCAAGGGCGGTCCTCCACGTGCGGCTGCGCCTCGGACGTGGCGGCGTGGCCCTCCACCTCGGGGGCCTCGCCCCTGCCCGGGCCTTCCGCGCCCACGCCCGCGGCCAGCGCCTGGGCGGGTGCGCCCGGCGGCCCCGGAGCCTGCCGGGCGGGG
>CAUYUJ010003558.1:222500-261096 GCA_963575745.1 Prorocentrum cordatum
GCGCGTCTCTGCCCGGGCATGCCGGACCCCTTGAAAAACCGCAGGCGTCGTAAGGATTTCAAAACCGAGCGCGTCGCAACAACAGTGTTCAAACAAGTTTGCGCTCGAGGTCTTGCGAAGTGTTTTGAAGACAGTCGGATTTCAACCTGTTCCTTAACTTCTGCCAAACGGGCCTTTCGCGACGCATGTCGAAATCACTCGAACTCCCTTGCGCGCGTGCTTGGGGGGTTGGCGCGATCCGCGCCAAAGAAAACCCTACGGGCGATTCTTGCGCGCCGGCCGCGCGCGCATGTCGAACTCCTTTCAAGACCACCATCACCGACGCGAAGACGCGGTAATCGTGGTCGGCGTGATTAGCATCGGCACTGTCACTGGCCTTGCCGTCGTCGTCGTCATTATCGTCGCCAGCATCGCTACTATCATCATCGTGTCTACCATTGTCGACGTTGCCATGATACCACGCCCTCCCAAGTCGCCGACTCGCACTAGGTGCCCGCTTGGCAGTGCCTAGCGGTCAGCGCCACCGCGGCCGCGTCGGTCGCACCGAACTAGCTGGCCACTGCGCGCGCGAGCACGCGGGGGCTGGCGCGGTCGCACAGATGCACCAGCCAACACCAAACACTCATCGCAATTGCCTCCACATGGGCTTTTCAAAAAAAGTTGCGGGTGGGTGGGTGGGATGGGTTCGCCGGCGGTGGACTTGACAATTCACTGCGGACAGAAACTACTTCCAACACATAGACTGTTCCATATCGACTGCGCAACCGATAATGCTAAACACACACACACACACGCACACACGCAGTCTGGGGCGCATGCTGTCTGTTATTATATAGCTGCGTAGTTGTATATTACAGACCTAGAGAAGGATCGTCGTATAGGGAAAAGTAAAAACACGGAAAGGCAGAGATAATGATCTATATCTATAGAGAGAGAGAGAGAGAGAGAGAGAGAGAGAGAGAGAGAGAGAAAAAGAGAAAGAGAAGAAAGAGAGAGGGAAAGAGGCATACTTAGAGAGAGAGAGAGGGAGAGAACGAGGACAGGATACGGAGAGGGAGCGAACAAAAACAAACAGCGAGAGAGAGATAGGGAGAGAGACGCACACAGAGCCAGAGAGAGAGGACAAACAACAACAACAACAACAACAACCATTTTAAGGCTGTGCGCTCTTACTTGCCCGCGAATCATTCAACACGTATACCCTACACCCTCGAAGCCCGCCCTCTTCGTCTTCGATCACACCCCTTTCGGGGGGATTATTTCTCTTTGCTGGGGATGGCGGGCTTAGACGTACGGGCAAGCCGGAACGGGCGGACAATCCTTCGGGGGCGTACATCTCTCTGCCCGCCATTGGAATTGGCGCGGGCCCTGCAAGAGCAGGAGGGGAAGGACGAGGGAGAGTGGGAGGAAGGGGAGGGGGAAGGACGAAGGACGAGGGAAGATACCACGTTGTGAAGGCGTCCTTGGCGCGCGCGTGGTTCCTGAACGCCGAAACGCAATTCCAGAATAATTTGTGAGGACGTCGCACGCGAGAGCGCAGTCCTGAGTACATTGTGAGGAAATCTCGGGCGGGAGCGGGGGCCCTGACTAAGTTGCGAGGAAGTCTCAAGCGGGAGCGCCGTTCCTGAGCAAATTGCACGGAAGTCTCAGGCGGGAGCGGGGGTCCTCAATAAATTGCGAGGAATTCTCAGGCGGGAGCGCCGTTCCTGAGTCAATTGCGCGGAAATGTCAGGCAGGAGCGGGGGTCCTGAGTAAAATTCGAAGAAGTCTCAGGCGGGAGCGCCGTTCCCACGTAAATTGCACGGAAGTCTCAGGCGGGAGTGGGGGTCTTGATTACATTGCGAGGAAGTCTCAGACGGGAGCGCCTTTCCTGAGTAAATTGCGCGGAAATCTCAAGCGGGAGCGGGGGTCCTGAGTAAAAATCGAGGAAGTCTCAGGCGGGAACCGTTGTTGTTGTAGCCCGGGTGGCAGGGGCACAGTTTGAGCAGGAAGACTTTCCTTGAGAAAGAACAAAGTGCGAGCCCCGGGAATGGCACTTCAATCGGACAAAAATCAATGTGCACCGGTGGGGGGGGGATCAACAATAATTATTCTTCAAGAGTGAGAGTTCAACAACAACAACAACAACAACAACAACAACAACAACAACAACAACAATCATTTTACCCGAACGCTCAGTGTTCTCACCAGTGCCAGGGTTTTCATGCGACGCGAGACAATACCCCCACTTCGTGGGGGGGCAGTTCAAGCTCTACCAAATATCCAAACGACTCTTCGCGACCACCCAAACCCAGCTTCCCGCCCTATGACGTTGGGACACTTCACTTCGTGGCGTGCGGACGACCGTGGCTACTACACTGGCGTGGGGTACACACCCACAGAACTTGGTCACTTATTCGGGGCGCGCGTGTGCCCAGCATCCTGCAATTGTGACATACAATACATGACACAGACAGACAGAGAGAGAGACAGAGAGCAGACAGAGAGAGAGACAGAGAGAGCGGAGTTGGTCACATTTTTGGGGCAAGTTCCTGAGATCGTCGTGTTTTTTGTTGGTCTTGCGCGCGCGAATGTCCACTTTACTTTTTTTTTGCAAGGGATGTTGAAATTTGATTATGTTAGAACAAGAAAAAGTAGCTCGCGCGAGCTCATGTAACATAAATGTTGAAAAACCATTGGTTTTGTGGGAGTCGGACAGCGCGCGCGGGATGAAATTTGGACATTTTTTTTGAAAAAACCATTGGGTTTTTGATGTTTTTATGTTGAAATCGTTACGAAACCTAAGGTTCTGGAAGGATTTCGTCTTGCGCGCGCGAATGTCCACTGTACCTTATTTTTTGCAAGGGATTATTGAAATTTGATTATGTTAGAACAAGAAAAAGTAGGTCGCGCGAGCTCATGTAACATAAATGTTGAAAAACCATTGGTTTTGTGGGATTCGGACAGCGCGCGCGGAAGGACATTTTGACAATTTTTTCTAAAAAAACCATTGGGTTTTTGATGTTTTTATGTTAAAATCGTTACGAAACCTAAGGTTTTGGAAGGATTTCGTCTTGCGCGCACGAATGTCCACTTTACCTTATTTTTTGCAAGGGATTCTTGCAATTTGATCAAGTAAGAACAAGAATTTTCATTTTATAGTTTTTTTTGCCAGGGAAAACGAGCGTCAACAAAAAACCGGATCCGGTAACAATCGTTTTGCCTGAGACTTCCTCACGAAAATGATGAAAATGTGGCTGCGGCCTAGGCGCGGGGGGGGGGTCGCGCACCAGGGGTCCCAACAATAATTATTCTTAAGAAGAAATAATGTTCAACAATTACTAGCACGTGGGGACACACCGTTTTCACCAGTGCCAAGGTTTTCATAGGAGGCGGGCAATGCCCCCACTTTGTGGGGGGGCCGGTTCAAGCTCTACCAAATTTCCAAACGACTCTTCGCCACCACCCACACCCAGCTTCCCGCCCTATGACGTTCGGACACATCACTTCGTGGCAAGCGGACGACCGTGGCTACTATTCAGGGCCCCGCGGCCGACGACGACGGCGTGCGCGCGCGAAGAAAAAACGAATGTGTCCCGCATGGTATTATTTGACATGGATGATGGCCCTGGCAGGTGCGCAACCGTTGTTGCAGAAGTTCGAAAAAGTTGCTCGCAAAAGCCCGTTTGACAGAAATGTTTAAAAAGTGTTGGGTTTCCTACGAATCCGCAAGAGCGCGCGGGATGAGATTTTGACAATTTTTTGTTGAAAAACCATTTTTTTTTTTTTTTTTTTTTTTTTTTTTTTTTTTTTTTTTTTTTTTTTTTTTTTTTTTTTTTTTTATTTTTTTTTTTTATTTTTTTTTTTTAATTATGTTTTTATGTTAAAATCGCTACGAAAACAAAGGTTTTGGAAGGATTTCGTCTTGCGCGCGCGAATGTCCACTTTACCTTATGTTTTGCAAGGGATTCTTGAAATTTGATTATATTAGAACAAGAAATGTCATTTTCTATTGTTTTTTGCAAGGGAAAGCGGATTACAACAAAACAACCGGATCCTGTACACACCCTCTTTTCTGAGGCTTCCTCACGAAAATGATAAAAATGTAGCTGCGGCCTAGGCGGCGCAGGGGGGGCGCGCACCAGGGGGCCCAACAATAATTTTTCTTTAGAATAAATAATGTTCAACATCAACAACAACAACAACAACAACAACAACAATCACTTTACCCGAACGCTCAGTGTTCTCACCAGTGCCAGGGTTTTCATGCGACGCCAGCCAATACCCCCACTTTTTGGGGGGGCAGTGCAAGCTCTACCAAATATCCACACGACTCTTCGCCACCACCCACACCCAGCTTCCCGCCCTATGACGTTCGGACACTTCACTTCGTGGCCTGCGGACGACCGTGGCTACTACACTGGCGTGGAGTACACAACCACAGAAGTTGTTAAGCCTACGTTCGTACACCCACAGAAGTTGTTAAGCCTTGTTAACCCACAGAAGTTGTTAAGCCTTCCACAGAACATCTGTTGCATATGATGCATATGGTACATGATACAAATGATACACATGATACGTACTCACAAGATAGTTGATCACATCTTTAGGGCAAATTCCTGAGGGATGTGGGAATACACAAGAGAGAGAGGATATGGTTGGTCGAATGTTGGTTGTCGTTCGATGGTTGTACCCGAAGGGTTGTCCTGATTGTTTTGGTTGTTCCCATCGTAGTCCCGAAATGATTTGTCCCGATGTGTTTGTCCTGATGGTATTAGCTTGTCCCCGATCGTTGTCCCCAGACTGTCCCGATATTTGTCCCCGATGACAGCGCGCGCGGGTGGAAATTTTGAAAAGTCGTGCAGGTGTTTTTCGAGGACCTACGTTGCGATTCGTGTGATTTTATGATGCGCGGTGCTAAAATTCTTAAAAACCCAATGGTTTTTGGAGATTTCGGCGTGCGCGCGCGAAGAAAAAAACGAATGTGTCCCGCATGGTATTATTTGACAGGGATGATGGCCCTGGCAGGTGCGCAACCGTTGTCGCAGAAGTTCGAAAAAGTTGCTCGCAAAAGCCCGTTTGACAGAAATGTTTAAAAAAAGTGTTGGGTTTCCTACGAATCCGCAAGAGCGCGCGGGATGAGATTTTGACATTTTTTTGTTGAAAAACCAATGGTTTTTTGATGTTTTTATGTTAAAGTCGCTCCGAACACTAAGCTTTTGGAAGGATTTCGTCTTGCGCGCGCGAATGTCCACTTTACCTTATTTTTTGCAAGGGATTCTTGAAATTTGATTATATTAGAACAAGAAATGTCATTTTATAGTGTTTTTTGCAAGGGAAAGCGGGGGGGAACAAAACAACCGGATCTTGATCACATCGAATTACCTGAGGCTTCCTCACGAAAATGATGAAAATGTAGCTGCGGCCTAGGCGGCGCAGGGGGGCCGTGCACCAGGGGTCCCAACAATAATTATTCTTTAGAATTAATAATGTTCAACAACAACAACAACAAACAATGGCGCAGGGATGGGGGAAGAGGGAACATCGAGGCATAATCGTGGTGGGTGGATGGAGGGATGGGGAAGGAAGGTGGGAGGATGGAGAGCGGCAGTCACTATGATGTAGGGAGGAGGAAGGAGGAGAGACACGCACTCTCGACCCCAGATTCGGAGCAGTGGTCCCACGAGGAGCGCGGTGAACAGGCGATGAAACAGTGTGAAGACGGGGACAAAAAAGCAGTACACGACAGGGAATGATTGCCCCAGGGCCCGTGGAGAGCCCCAGAAAACCGAAAGCAACGAACGAAAACCGACCCAATGTCGTCGCCGCCGCCGTCGCCGCCGCCGCCGCCGCCGCTGCCGTCGTAGTCGTCGTCGTCGCCACCGCCGCCGTCGTCGTCGCTGTCGCCGGCGTCGTCGTCGTCGCCGCCGGCGTCGTCGTCGCTGCCGTCGTCGCCGCTGCGCAGCCGCAGCCGAAAGCCCGCGCTCCAGACGCGCACGGCGCGCGGTCGCCCGCGGCGCGCGGCCCGCGGCCGCGCAGGGCGCCGGAGGTCAGCGCCGCTCCGCCAGGGCCCGCAGCTGCTCGGGGGGCTCCTGCGCTGCGTCGTCCTCGTCGCCGTCATTGGTCGTCGCCGCCGCCGTTGTCCTCCGCCTCCGCCTCCTCCTCCGCCTCCGCCTCCGCCTCCTCCTCCTCCTCCTCCTCCTCCTCCTCCTCCTCCTCCTCCTCCTCCTCCTCCTCCTCCTCCTCCTCCTCCTCCTCCTCCCCCTCCTCCTTCTCCGAAGCTCCTCCTCCTCCTCCTCCTTCTCCTCCGCCACCTCTCGAGGGACAAAACCCGGCACAGACAGAGCCGTTCGGAGCTCTGCACGGATTTCTTGGACCCGCGCTGGGCTCCCCTTCCCGGCGCGCAGGGCGCGCCAGGGGCGGCGCGGCGTAGGAGGCGCCATGGGGGCCCAGCGTTTCAATCCTTCTCAGTGCTCGCCTCTTTTGGGCTATCGCCGGTTTCGCCCCTCGGCCCAAGTGGTCGAGGCTCGACCTCGGCTGCGTAAGGGGACCTGGTCCTTCGCCGTGGATGCTCTTCGGCATGACGTTTCTCGGGCAGGGTCCAGCCTCCTCCTCCTCCTCCTCCTCCTCCTCCTCCTCATCGTTCCTCCTCCTGTTCCTGCTCCTATTCCTGTGACTCCTCCTCCTCCTCCTCCACCTCCACCTCCGCCCGCCGCCGGAATCGGCGCCTCGCTCCGCCAGGGCCCGCAGCCTTCTCTGGGGGTTCGTGCGCTTCCGAGGCTCTGGGCGGAATCCGATGTTCGATACCTGCGTGTTGCTTCGTTTGGCCTCCGAACCCACTTCTGGCCCTGGGACCTTCCAGAATGAGGAACAGCTCAGGGGTCGAGACCTCTGGGACCTGCGGGCTGGGAATCAGTCCCTCGGAAGTCTGGGCTCTCCAAAATGGTCTTCGTCGTCGTCGTCGTCCTCCTCCTCCTCCTCCTCCTCCTCCTCCTCCTCCCCTTATTTTGATCCTATCACCCCGCAGCAGAGCTCAGCTGACTGAGTCATCCGAGGTCCTTGCCCCCCGACCGACCTCCCCCCCTGCCACTCCCTCTCTTCCGCCCGCTCGGCCCTCTCCTCCGCCTGTCACTCGCAAGCATTTCTCCATTCTCTCTCAGTCGGTCGCACCTGACGCACTTGGCCGAAGCGCTCCTCCTCTCGGGGCTTTCGTGCGCCGCTGTCCAGTGGCGCTGGGAGAGGGGGGGGGGTTCGTGGACGGAATTGGCAGAGCGGGGAGGGTGGTGAGGGCAAGGAGGACGGGGAAGGGGGAGGCTGGGAGGGGTGAGGGGCTCGGATGGAGGCAGGGCGAGGCGGAATGGGGGGGGGCGGGAGAAAGCGAGAGGGGGAGAGACGAATTGGGAGCCGAGGGCCCCCATCGATCGGAAAACTTAGATAGAAGCGTGAAGGAAGAGGGTGTTTGAAGAAGGTGTGGCTTCCGCCCTCCCGATGTTAGTTAAACACATGTGTTTTCTTTGCTACGTTTTCGGGACAGCCGACCTTGAAATCCAGACGACATCCAAGGTTTTTGAATGATTTCGGCATGCGTGCGCGACCACACGTGCGTGTAAACTTCGCCCCATGTGTTGCAAGGGATTCTCGAATTTCGATGGTTTGTGATTAACGAGGGTGCGCGCATACGACTTTTGCACAACATGGGGGAGAGGCGAATCCAACTTGACTGGGATGGTATAAAATGTTAAAATAAACGATGGGGTGCGATCATGTGTAAACTCCACAATCCCAGTGGAGGGCGATAATCCTGGCCTCGGGGTGGTGGTGGATCCTGGAGCTCATTGTTTGAAAAGAAACCGATGTGGCGCGATCAATGTTGTGCAATGGGTGTGGTGCAATTGACGTAATCTGTTCGGTGCAATATTGTGGTGCAAGTGACCTTGAACTCCTCGCGCTTGACCGCCTCCCATGCTCGCGGCTCGCGCAACCATCCCGCCCATCCACCCCCAACTTGGTTTGCAAAACCAATGCGGCGGCAATTGCGACGGTTCCTTAGCAGTGGCTGGTGCATCGGTGCGGCCGCGCGCAAAGCGGCCGTCTTGTCTGGCGCGACCGACGCGGCCGCGGTGGCGCTGACCGTGTGGAACTTCCCAGCGCGTCTTGCAGGCCGCGCTAATGCGCGGGCACATCAATGTGAGTCGGTGATTCGGTGATTCGGCCGGGCGCGATATCATGGCGGCGTCGGCACTGGCGGACACGATGCTAATAGTAGCAATGCTGGTGGTGGTTCGGATGCCGGCAACGGCAAGGGCAATGACGGCCCAACTATGGTCGCGCCGATGGCGACGATAGTGTCCTCGCGTCGGTGATGAAGACTTCGGAAGGGTTTCGGCATGTGCGCGCGGACGACGCGCGGTTGTGGCCCGCAAGGTGCTATTTGACAAGGATCGCCCCCCGCCTCACGCGCGCAAGGGCGATTGAATGATTTCGACACGCGCGCGCGCGAAAGGTACGTTTGGTTGCATGTGATGAACATGTTGCAGAACCTATGGTTTGGGGGATAACTCTCAAGAGCGCGAATGCAAGCTTGCTTGAACATCCTTGTTGCGATACCGTGTTTTTGGTATTTTCGGGGCATGCGATTTGGAAATCGTTTCAGAACCTTGTGAGTGATTTGCGACGACGTGCCCGCGTGCACTTCTCCCATTTTCTGCAAGGAGTTCTTGCGACAGCGCGCGCGCAAGGGCGCTCGAGCGATTTCGACATGCGCGCGCGAGGGACACATGTGGTCGCATTGTGTAAGAATGTGAAAACCGATGGCTCTTGCTGAGAATTCGCAAAAACACGAACGCAGGTTGGTGAGAAGAGCCTTGCTGCGAAGCCATTGGTTTGTGTATATGTAGGGGGACTCGACTTCGAAATCCGTTCGACCTCTGGGGTGTCCGAAGCATTCTAGGATGCGCGCGCGACGACTCGCGCGTGCGTACTTGGTCCCATCTGACGCAACGGGTTCTTGAAACAAGATCCCTAGAAACGGAGATGTGTGCCCGCATTGTATATATATTGCAAGGAATGAAGGAGGGGGTCGATACGGGCCTGGGTGGAATAGTATGAACTATTTTTTCGGGTGGGCGATGGGGCAGGATCGCATGTAAATTGCATATCCCCTGGGGGGGGTAGTTTCGGTTTCGGGGGGGCGGTGGAAGAAGAGTACATGCAGTGCACTTAACAGATGCTCATTAATGAATTGTCAACCCCACTGCTCGCGCAATGACCCCAACCGACCCACCCGCAAGTTGGTTTGCAACACCCACGCGACGGCGATTGTGTTGCCTGCCTGGCGGTGGATGGGGCATCTCTGCGGACGCGCTTGCGCGCGCAGGCTCGCGTGCAAAGCGGCCACCTAGGGTGGCGCAACCGACGCGGCTGCGATGGCGCTGGCCGCGGGGGGCTTCTCAGCGCGTCTCACAGGCCGCGCTGGCGCGCGGCACTTTAGTGCGAGTCGGTGACTCGGGCGGGCCCGGTATCATGGCGACGCCGACAACAACAGATACGATGATGATTGGAGCTATGCTAGTGACGACTATGACGGTGACGACGGCAAGGGCAATGACGGTGCCGATGTTTATCACTCCAATGACGATGATGGCGTCCTCGCGTCGGTGATAAAAAGGCTTCGGACGGATTTCCACAGGCACGCGCGGCCGACGCGCGAAAGTGGCCCGCATGGTACTATTTGACCGGACAGCTCCCCACTACACACGCGCAAGGGCGATTGAATAATTTCGACATGCGCGCGCGCGAGAGGCCCGCTTGGTTGAACGTGATGTGATTGTTGAGAACCCTTTGGTGTCCTGGAGAATTCGCAAGCGCGCATAATGTGTTTTGACAACCAGTGTTGCGCAATTATGTGGTGTGACATGTTTTCGGGACACTCGAATTTGGAACCCGTACGAAACTTACGGTGTTGTATGATTCCGGCATGCGCACGCGACGACGCGCGCGTGCTCACGTCGTTAGATGTTTAGCATGGGGTTCTTGACGTGGTTGAATTTGGCCTGGTGAGCTGATACGCCCTCATACGTAGGGTGGACGATGGGGCAACATCGCAAATTGCATGTCCCCAGGGCAGGGGATGATTATGTTTTCGGGGTGGTGGTGGGTCCTAATTTGAAACTGCCAACTCCACTGCTCGCACAATCCTCCTACCCAATCCTTTACTGTCCGCACGACTCTCTCGGAGCCATCAAGGGGGCCCCAGGACGAGCCAAGAGTGTCCCAGGAGACCCCCGAGACGGTCCAAGAGGGCCCCGGATCGCCAAACGACAGGTCCAAGACGCCCAAGATGGCCTCCAGCTGGCCGGATACGCGCCCAAGATGCCCCAAGAGGCCTCCAAGATCACCCCCAAGAGAGCCCCAAGAGGCAAACATCATTGATGTTCTCTGGGTGTTTCAATGTATTTGGGGTTCTCGAATTCTCGAGCTACAAATTCTCCAAAAGTCCATGGAGGCCCCCAAGACTGGTCAAACACGGCCCAAGAGGCCCCCAGGCCCCGAGACAGCCCAAGAAGGCCCCAAGACGGCCCAAGCGGCGCCCAAGACGGCCTAAGAAGGCCCCAAGGCGGCTCAAAGAGCCCCCAGTAGGCCTCTACGACGCCCCCAAACTGCCATCTCAATGCTGGCTCTACGAGGCCCCCGAAGGCCTCCCGCGACATCCCAACGAACATCCCAAGGGCCTATGACCCACAACCCAGGCAGGCACGGTGGCGGGATCGACCGAAGGCCATCAGATCCGCCGCCACCGTTGGCTTGCCACAGGGGTGCACGGCGTGCACAATTTTTGGTGGTCCGGGGTTTCCTAATACTCCCAATGGGCTCTCGACCCAATCCGCTGGCCACCCGGAATTTCCGGAATTTCCCGAACCTTCCGCTGGCCAAGACGGCCAAGATGGTCTCCAAGATGCCTCCAAGATGGGCCAGACGGCCTCAAGAGAGCCCAAGATAGCCCCAAGACGGCCTCCACGACGGTCCCAAAATGTCTCCAAGACCGCCAAGATGGCCCAACAGAGCTCAAAACGGCACAAGAACCGCCCAAGAGGCCCCTAGAGGTCTTCAAGAGATCCTCCAGGAATGTCCGTTAAAGTGTTTGGAGGATTGTGGCATTTGCTTCAAAACGGCCTTCCGACGGCCAAAGACGGCCCAAGAGGCCCCCAATATTGCCCCAAGATCGCCCAGGAGGCCTCCGAGATGATGGCCCCAAGACGGTTCAAGAGGCTCGCAAGACAGCACCCGAAGGGCCCCAAGACGGCCCAAGAGGATTTCAAGACGCCCAGCATGGCCATCAAGACAACCCTCAAGCGCCCCAAGAGGACCCCAAGACGACCCCGAGGGGCTCCCAATACGGCTTCCGACAGCATCAGGTGGGCCAGGAATGCCGCAAGACCACCAAAGAGGCCCCCAAGAAGCCCCCAAAGACCCCCAAGATGCCCAAGGAGCCCCCAAGGGGCCTCCAAGAGGCCCCCAGGAAGCTCCTAGGAGGCCCCAAGAGTGACCCAAGAAGCTCCCAAGAGGTCTCCTCATTCTTCTCCTCATGCTCCATTTCCCCCCCGCCCCTCCTCATCCTCTTCTTCCTCTCCCGCGTGTTCCCCGAAAAGGCTTCCACAACGACTGGGGGAACGCATGGTGCCCAAACGTTTGGCTACATATATATATATATATATATATATAGCTCGCCCCCCCCCTGTGATCATACATTTCGTTTTTTCTCGTCGTCGTCGTCCTCCTCCTCGTCCTCCTCCTCCTCCTTCTCCTCATCTCCCTCCCCATCATCCCCCTCATCCTCTCTCCTCCTTCTTCCTCCATTCTTCTCAATTGTGTCTTCCTTCTACTCCTCCTCCTCCTCCTCCTCCTCCTTCTCCTCCTCCTCCTCCTCCTCCTCCTCCTTCCCCTCCCTCTCCTCCTGCCCCTCTCCCTCCTCCTCCTCCTCATCTTCCTCCTCCTCATCCTCCTCCTCCCCCTGTGCCTCCTCCCTTTCCTCCTCTTCCTCCTCCTCCTCCTCCTCTCCTTTCCCATCTTCTCCATTCGCCTTGTCCTCGATACTTCCCACTTCTTTCTTTGTCAACCCTCCCCCTCGTATGCTGCCCACTCTCCGTCCGCATCGGTGTCGTTCCTTCCCGCTGCATTTCTTTATATGATTCTTTCCTTCTCCTTTTGATTATGTTCGTTATCCTCCCGATCCTCCCTCCTCCCTCACCCCTCGTCCCTCCTCCTCCCTCCCACCCTTCTCCGTTGCATGGCCTCGTCATCTTCCACCCCTTCGCAAGCTTCCTTACCGCCCTCGTTCCTTCTACTCTTTATTGCCCCTCCTACTCTTCATTATCATTGTCGTTCCGTCTACTCGCTTATCGATGATCCGACTTCTCTGCATATGTTCGTCGTTCCTTCTATTCTCCATCGATCTTGGGGGTCTCTCACAAAACTCCCACAACACGAATCAATAGTTGGAGGCCCCTCCACAAATGGAATCAATATGCAGGGGCCTCCACATATTGATTCCTTATGTGGAAAGGGACCTCCACATGTTGATTCCGTCTGTGGAGGGACCTCCACATATTGACTCCCTATGTGCAAGGAGTCTCCATATTGATTTCTTTTGTGGAGGGTCCTCCCACTTGTTGATTCCTTATGTTGGAAGGGGTCTGCACATGTTGATTCCTTATGTGGATGGGCCTTCAAATTATCGATTCCTTAAGTTGAGGGGCCTCCACATGTTGATTCCGTCTGTGGAGGGACCTCCACCAATTGAATTCTTTTGCGGCGGGCGATTTCCTTTTCCTCCTCCTCCTCCTGCTCCTCCCCCTCCTCCTCCCGCTCTGGCGCAGGGGTTGCGGATAAGGAGGAGCAGGAGGAGTAGGAGGAGAAAGATGAGGAGAAAGGTGCTATTGTTTCCTTTTGTGGCGGGGCCTCATCAGTATTTTTCCTTATGTGCAAGGGGCCTTGCGCATATTGATTCCTCTTGTGGAAGGGACCTCCACATGTTGATTTCGTCTGGGGAAGGACTTCCACATCATAATTTCTTAGGTCAAAGGGGCCTCCACATGGATTTCTTATGTGGATGGGCCTTCGAATATAGATTCGTTATGTCGAGGGGCCTCCACATATTGAGTTTGTCTGTGGAGGGACCGCCGCATATTGATTCCTTATGTGCAAGGGGTCTCCATATTGATATCTCTTGTGTGTAGGGGCCTCCAACATGTTGAATCCTCATGTGGGAGGGGCCTTGAGTGATGAGTTCCTCATGTGAGGGAGCCTGTACAATTTGATTCCTCATGTGGGAGGCCGGCCCTTCACATATCGACCCCTTATGTGGAGGGGCCTCCACATGGATTCCTTGTGTGGAGCAGGAGGAGAAAAATTTTAAACCCGCGTGCTCCCGCCCGTGAGTGGGTGCCCCTGGTCTCGGCACCCCGCGCAGGCAGAGCAGGAGGAGAAAGATGAGGAGGAGGAGGAGGAAGAGTAGGAGGGGGAGGTGGCCACGGGCGAAGCGGATTTACATATCGATTCCTTTTGTGGCGGGGCGGGGTACAAAGAATGGGAGGAGAGGAGAGGAGGAGGAGAGAGAGAGAGAGAGTGTCAAGAGAGGGAGGAGAGAGACAGAGGGAGGAGGAGAGGGAGGAGGAGAGAGAGAGAGAGAGAGGAAGGGAGAGGAGAGGAGGAGGAGAGAGAGAGAGAGAGAGAATGCGAGAGAAGAGAGAGTCAAGAGAGGGAGGAGGATATATATATAGAGAGAGAGAGTCAATAGAGAGAGAGAAAGAGAGAGGGGGGGAGGAGAAAAGAGGAGAGATAACGAGAGGAAGAGGAACGGAATTCGGCAGAAAACGGGCGGGAACGTTGAGTCAAGGAGTCGGCTAGGCAGAGGAGACGGAGGAGGGTGTTTTTTTTCCTTTTGTTCCTCCTCCCCGCCCTCGGAAGCGGAGTTATGTTTTCTTTTTTTTCCATGCGAAAACACAGGGGTTTTCCTATGGTTATTTTTTCATGTGTTTCGCTCTCCCGTTCGGCCCCTCGGGGTTTCCCCGCCGCCCCAGGGGGGGCCCGAAAAAAAGAAAAACATGAAACATAGGAAACAGCATGTGTTTTCACATGGAAAAAACAACTCCGCCTCCGAAGGCGGGGAGGGGGAAACAACTAAAAAACACCCTCCTCCGTCTCCTCCGCCTACTCCTCTCCCCACTACTCCTCTCCCCCCCCCCTCTGGTATCATATCATTCGCCGTTCGCAGTCGCCTTAGGGAGAGGCAGGGGGAGAGGGGTAGGCTGAGGACGGAGGAGGGTGTTTTTTTGTCTTGTGTTCCTCATCCCCGCCCTCGGAGGCTGAGTTGTTTTCCTTTTTTTCATGTGAAAACACAGTTGTTTCCCTAGTGTTCTGTTTTTTCCTGTTTTTCGGTCTCCCGTTCGGCCCCTCAAGGTTCCCCCGCCGCCCCAGGGGGGGAGCGAAAAACAGGAAAAAAAAAGAAACATATGAAAAAACCTGTGTTTTCACACGGAGAAAAAGGAAAAAAACTCCGCCTCCGAGGGCGGGAGAGGGGAAAAAAGGAAAAACACCCTCCTCCGTCTCCTCTCCCCCGTCTCCCCAAATGGAAAAAACAGACAAGGTCAGGGCGTTGTTTTTCCTTTTTTCCACCCTCCCCGCCCTCTGAGGCGAAGTTTTTTCCTCTTCCTCGAGGAGACGGAGGAGAGTTTTTTTGTTGTTTTTTTTTAATGTTGTTCCTACTCCCCGCCCTCGAAGGGGGAGTTGTTTTCCATGTTTTCCCTGCGGAAACACAAGTTTTTTTTTTTCATAATTCCCAACCAACCTGTGTTGTTGGGTCCTCGTTTTGAAGAGACGGTCCCCGCGTTTCTCCTCCTCCTCGCCCCCGCCCTCCAGGTGTTCGCATGCGGTTCCCCCACCCAGGGCAGCGTTTCGTGGCCCCATAGGGAGCTCCACCGAAGGCCCCAGTGGGGGTGTTCGCATGCGGTTCCCCCACCCAGGGCAGCGTTTCGTGGCCCCATAGGGAGCTCCACCGAAGGCCCCAGTGGGGGTGTTCGCATGCGGTTCCCCCACCCAGGGCAGCGTTTCGTGGCCCCATAGGGAGCTCCACCGAAGGCCCCAGTGGGGGTGTTCGCATGCGGTTCCCCCACCCAGGGCAGCGTTTCGTGGCCCCATAGGGAGCTCCACCGAAGGCCCCAGTGGGGGTGTTCGCATGCGGTTCCCCCACCCAGGGCAGCGTTTCGTAGCCCCATAGGGAGCTCCACCGAAGGCCCCAGTGGGGGTGTTCGCATGCGGTTCCCCCACCCAGGGCAGCGTTTCGTGGCCCCATAGGGAGCTCCACCGAAGGCCCCAGTGGGGGTGTTCGCATGCGGTTCCCCCACCCAGGGCAGCGTTTCGTGGCCCCATAGGGAGCTCCACCGAAGGCCCCAGTGGGGGTGTTCGCATGCGGTTCCCCCACCCAGGGCAGCGTTTCGTAGCCCCATAGGGAGCTCCACCGAAGGCCCCAGTGGGGGTGTTCGCATGCGGTTCCCCCACCCAGGGCAGCGTTTCGTGGCCCCATAGGGAGCTCCACCGAAGGCCCCAGTGGGGGTGTTCGCATGCGGTTCCCCCACCCAGGGCAGCGTTTCGTAGCCCCATAGGGAGCTCCACCGAAGGCCCCAGTGGGGGTGTTCGCATGCGGTTCCCCCACCCAGGGCAGCGTTTCGTGGCCCCATAGGGAGCTCCACCGAAGGCCCCAGTGGGGGTGTTCGCATGCGGTTCCCCCACCCAGGGCAGCGTTTCGTAGCCCCATAGGGAGCTCCACCGAAGGCCCCAGTGGGGGTGTTCGCATGCGGTTCCCCCACCCAGGGCAGCGTTTCGTAGCCCCATAGGGAGCTCCACCGAAGGCCCCAGTGGGGGTGTTCGCATGCGGTTCCCCCACCCAGGGCAGCGTTTCGTGGCCCCATAGGGAGCTCCACCGAAGGCCCCAGTGGGGGTGTTCGCATGCGGTTCCCCACCCAGGGCAGCGTTTCGTAGCCCCATAGGGAGCTCCACCGAAGGCCCCAGTGGGGGTGTTCGCATGCGGTTCCCCCACCCAGGGCAGCGTTTCGTGGCCCCATAGGGAGCTCCACCGAAGGCCCCAGTGGGGGTGTTCGCATGCGGTTCCCCCATTTCGTGGCGGGAGCTCCACCGAAGGCCCCAGTGGGGGTGTTCGCATGCGGTTCCCCCACCCAGGGCAGCGTTTCGTAGCCCCATAGGGAGCTCCACCGAAGGCCCCAGTGGGGGTGTTCGCATGCGGTTCCCCCACCCAGGGCAGCGTTTCGTGCCCCATAGGGAGCTCCACCGAAGGCCCCAGTGGGGGTGTTCGCATGCGGTTCCCCCACCCAGGGCAGCGTTTCGTGGCCCCATAGGGAGCTCCACCGAAGGCCCCAGTGGGGGTGTTCGCATGCGGTTCCCCCACCCAAGGCAGCGTTTCGTGGCCCCATAGGGAGCTCCACCGAAGGCCCAGTGGGGGTCCCATAGGGAGCTCCACGAAGGCCCAGTGGGGGTGTTCGTTCCCCACCCAGGGCAGCGTTTCGTGGCCCCATAGGGAGCTCCACCCCTAGTGGGCGCATGCGGTTCCCCCACCCAGGGCAGCGCTTCGTGGCCCCATAGGGAGCTCCACCGAAGGCCCCAGTGGCTGCTCTCGCATGCGGTTCCCCACCAGGGCAGCGTTTCGTGGCCCCAGGGAGCTCCACCGGAGGCCCCAGTGGCTGCTCTCGCATGCGGTTCCCCCACCCAGGGCAGCGCTTCGTGGCCCCATGGGGAGCTCCACCGAAAGCCCCCGTGGCGCAGTTCGCATGCGCTTCCCCCACCCAGGGCAGCGTTTCGTGGCACCATAGGGAGCTCCACCGAAGGCCCCAGTGGCGCAGTTCGCATGCGGTTCCCCCACCCAGGGCAGCGTTTCGTAGCCCCATAGGGAGCTCCACCGAAGGCCCGCCCCGGTGGCGCAGTCCGCATGCGGTTCCCCCATCCAAGGCAGCGCTTCGTGGCCCCATATGGAGCCCCACCGAAAGCGGCACCCACAACGCGTTACCAACAATTGCTTATGGTTGGGTCTTTCGCCAGGATAATTGTATTTGTTTCCTGTTTTTCGGTCTCCCGTTCGGCCCCCGCGGACACCCGCCTCCGTCTCCTCCGCTTACTCCTCCCCCCCTACTCCTCTCCCCCGAGATGAAGAGAAGGAGGAGGAGGAGGAGGAGGAGGAGGAGGAGGAGGAGGAGGAGGACGACGACGACGACGAAAAAACGAAATGTATGATCACAGGGGGGGGCGACCATTATACATATATATATATATATATATATATATATATATATTTATATATATGCATATATATATATATATATATCCTAAATGGCAAGAGGCACCGTTGAGTCGCCGTAGACGTCTTCGATAATAGTAGGGGTAAGGATGGGCGTATTGACATGAGAATAGCGAAGTGGTAAGGTACATACCGTCCAGTTCGCCACGCGCAGTTGAGATAGGTGCAGTCGTGACAAGGGCTGGAAGGATGAGAGGCAGGAGCAGAAGAGGGTGAGGATTATGATGGCGAGCGAAGGCACGTATGTAGAAGGGATGGGCGGCGAGCAGGGAGAGGAATGCACCGGTGTGCGCTGGGGGTCCTCCTTTCTGTCCTCTGCTGACTCTTCGTCTCTGGGGGGCCCCTTGGTCCCCGGGAGTCCCCAAAAGACCCCCGGATGTCTTTGAATGCCTGCAGAGGCCTCCGGAAGCTTCCGGAGACCCAACACAGATCCAAACACGGCCCAACACGTCGATTATGAACATCCGAGTCTCGATCGGCTGAGGCCTCACAAAAGCACCAACTGCGCAGAACAATAGCCTGCATGATCGAACCTCGAGCATGGGTTGTCGTCTTTCTTCTCGTAGTCCTTCCTCGTCCTCCTCTCTCCCCCAGACATCACATGTCTTGCTTGTGAGCCCGACCCCCCAGAAGTCCCAGCACTGTCCCCAGAGGCAGCACCGCATCGAGGAGAGTGCCCTGGCGGCGGTGCGGGCAAGACGTGCCTCCGTATCCGCTGTATCTTGGAGTTTCGGGCTCCCTTCCCTCGACCCCCGAGGCGCAAAGGGTACTCGCCATCGCTCGGACGTCCATTCCCTGTGTTTTTTTCGGTTTCGTGCGTGGTTTTTTCGCCAAATGATCAAGGATGCTCCTCGATGGTCCTCGCCGAAGGAAAAATGCACACGTCCGAGCGATGCCAAGGGTATAGATAAAGATATTGGGGGGGGGGGGGCAGTGCCAGCACGGATCGCTCCGTGAAGGCCTCACAGCCTGAGATGTAAGCCCGAAACCGCTCGTCGGCCTAGGCGCTGGACTTGGTGCCCTCGTGATTAAAGCCTCCCGTGCCAGCGGGCAGAGCACCCCTGGTATGGACCCTGGAGGGTCGATGCTGATGCATACCGACTGCGCCTCGGCCTTTGGGCGCCCCTTGCCAGAACCTCCCAGACGCAAGGGGTATGGATATAGACCTTGCCCGCAGACGGGGCTGACACCAGCTGCATGCAGCACTGTCCGTCATCCCTCCCCTTTCGCAATCCCTCCCCTCTCTCGTCCGATGCGAATGCCCCGAGTCCATCCTCCACCCTCCTGGCCTCGGGCGCGGCCTAACCGACCCCCTTCCGTGACGAGCACCTTCCGTGACATCCCACGCGCCCTCCAGGCCACCCTCTGGCCGCAAATGTACGCCTTGGGATGGAGCGAGGGAGACGTCAAGGATGAGGGGGCCCAAGGACACACATGAATAGATCGACACTGATCCCAGGATCCCCTGTATTCACCATATCTTCTGGACCCTCGTCTTCCCCTCAACTTCCCATGATTCTCGCCTTTCCTGGGAATCGACGATTGTTACAGTGTGTGTGTGTGTGTGTGTGTGTGCTTTCCCTCCTGAAGCGGACGGGATGGTTTGCCAGGGGTCGGTTAGGCCGCCCCTGCTGGTGGCGCGCGACGCGGGCCGCCTGGCCCGCATCCCGCATGGCCCCCGCGATGCCCTTGGCCATCCGCAGCCGGTCCGGCGTCGGGTAGTCGCAGCCGAGGGGGCGAGGAGGAGGGAGGGAGGGAGGGAGGGAGGGAGGGAAGGGTGGGAGGGGGGTCGGAGGCGGAGGGAGGGAGGGAGGGAGGGAAGTGAGGAGGGAGGGGGACTTTTTACATCAATGCGCCTGCCAAGAAGTTCAACAGGGAGGACGCGCCTTCTCCCTGAGGGGTCAGCGGGGGGCCCGGGTCCGCTCCGCCGCCGCGCGGGCGGCTTGCAAATCCAGGGACCCCCGACGAGGGAGGGGGGAGCCAGGGTGGAGGCACGAAGAGGAGGAGGAGGAGAAGGAGGAGGAGGAGGAGAAGGAGGAGGATGAGGAGGAGAAGGAGGAGGGGGCGGGATGGATGGAAGGGAAGAAGGAGGGAGGGAGGAGGCACGAGGAGGCACGAGGCGGGGGAGGGGCGGGATGGGTGGAGAGATGTGAGACAGAGGAAGCGGGAGGGGGGGTGGAGGAAGGACTGCACGCCAATGATAGGAAAGAAGAGAAGGAGACGTTCTGTGGTCAGCCACAAACAGCAGGGGAAGCCCCTCCGAGAGGACCTTTTTCCCGGTAAGGGCTCCGGCCCAGGGTTCTCTTGTAGTTTGCGGGCTGCTGCCCATTTTCACGGATGAGCGACGCGCGTTCTGTTCGACGACGTCAGCCTTGATCGGGGTGTGGCCTTGGCCCAAGACAAAGCTCTTCCGGCGGACGGGCAGCGGGTTATCGCGGCCGATCCTCAGCTCGTGGCTCTTCGGGTCGGCCCAGGTGACCTTGGGCCCCTTGCCGAGGGCGCCCCTTGCTGAGGACGAGGGTCTGCTCAGGCTCCTCCCGGGCAAAAACACGTGAGCACCGATTTCCCGTGGCATCTTGCTCTTCGCGAGGTGGTAGTTCAGCTTCATCTGCAATGCCAGCGGCCTCGGGAAGCCGCGCGCCCAGGGCTTGCATGGGTCGGCATCGTCTCCCTGTGGCGGCGGAGCTCCAGGAGGCCCAGGCCTCGGCATGCCTGGTGGGTTTGATTGGCGACTCCGCCAGTCGGACCATGTGTCGCTGTGTACCGAGCTTCCTGATGATCCAGCTGAAGTTGATGATAAGGCGTTCTCAACCTTGACCAAGCGATGGGTGAGCTCGGCCCCGAGGGCGGCGAGGGCGGTCTTCTGTCGTACATCGCGTTCGTGGCCTCCTCCCTCACCCTGGCTTGCGCCGGCAGATGGGTCGGACATCTCCTCGTCGACCATGGCCACAGCCATCTCCAGCGCCGCAATCTTCGCAGCCTGGCGGTCGAAGTCAGTCCTCGTGTCCGAGGCATCCTTGCCGAATTTGTCCATCCTCTCGCCTAGTCTCTGGTCCGCGCGCTGGACTTCCATCACTTGAATCTGGATGGCCCGTGGGCGAGTCAACCCGGGTGGTGGTCGGCCTCAGGCAGTCCATCATCACCGTCTTGAGGGCTTCCATATCGACAGAGACCATCGCGGCAATCTCCCCATACTGAAAAGAACAACTCTCCTGGCGCCGCCCGTGTTTGCACGGTCGCCAGCGGTATCAGTATGTCGATGGCTCCCCTGGGGGAAGAGACTTCCTCAGGCCCCTGAAGCGCGGACCGAGCCTGAAGCAGACTCGCGCTGACGTGGCCAGCTGCCTTGATAAATGGCAACTTGAGCCAATATTGCTTGAGCCAGAATAGCCACGGATGACGACGATGATGATGATGATGATGATGATGATGATGATGATGATGATGATGATGATGATGATGATGATGATGATGATGATTATGATAATGATGACGGCGATGATGCTGATGATGATGATGGTGATGGCGATGGTGATGGTGATGATGATGATGATGCTGATGATGATGATGCTGATGATGATGATGAGGAGGAGAAAAAGGAGGAAGATGAGGACGAGGGGGAGAAGGAAGAGAAGGAAGGGCAGGAGGTAGTGGAGGCAATCCCGAAGGGAAATGTAGATTCCGTGCCACAAGAAAGCTTGACCCAAATTCGTTCGCGGGCCCTTCACATTTCACTTGGGGCGGTTTTCACGGGCCGCCCCGTGGGCCCGCCCCCTCTGGGTTCACGAAACACTGTGCAGGGTGGCGCATGCGAGCGTCGCCACTGGGCCCTTCGGTGGGGCTCCCCATGGGGCCACGAAGCGTTGTTTTGGATGGTACTGCGTGGGGGGGGGGGGGGGGGCGTTGTGGCCTTCGGTGGAGCTTCCAATGGGGCTACGAAGCGCTATGCTGGGTGGGGCGAACGCACGCGAACGTCCCCACTGTGGCCTTCGGTGGAGTTCCCCATGGGCCGACGAAGCGCTGTTCTGGGTGGGGCGGACGCCACCGAATCTCTGGTGGAGTTCCCTATGGGACCACGAAACGATTTACTGCGTGGGACGGACGCATGAGAACGTTGCTTCTGGGGCCTGCGGTGGGGTCGTCTATGGGCCCACGAAGCGCTGTACTGCGGGGCGGGCGCAGGCAAACGTCGCCACAATGGGGCGGAGTCATGCGAACGTCGCTATTGAGACCTTCGGTGGAGCTCCCTATTGGGCCACGAAGCGCTGTCCTTGGTGGGGCGGGCGCATGTTAACGTCGCTGTTGTGGCCTTCGGTGGAGCTCCCTACGTGGCCACGAAACGCTGTACTGTCGCCACTGTGGCTTTCGGTGGAGCTTCCTATGGGGCCACGAAGCGCTGTACTGGGTGGGGCGGACGCATGCGACCGTCGCCACCAAATCTTCGGAAGAGTCCGCACTGGGGCAATGAAACGCGTTACTAGGTGGGGCGGACGCATGCGAACATTGTTTGGGGGCCGTTCGGTGGAGCTCCCCATGGGCCCAACAAGCGATGTGCTGAGTGGGGAGGGCGCATGCGAACGTCACTTTTGGGGCCTTCGGTGGAGCTCCCTGTGGGGCCACGAAACGCTGTGCTGGGTGGGGCGAACGCATGCGAACGTCGCCACTGGGGCCCTCGGTGGGGCTGTCTATGGAGTCACGAAGCGCGGTACTGGGCGGGGCGGACGCGTGCGAATGTCGCTCTTGAGGCCTTCGGAGGAGCTCCTTTCTTGTGCCACGAGGCGTGTGAGGGGTGTGCCAGATTGGTTGGCATGCGGAGAGCAGAAGCACGCAGGGGGGGGGGGAGGGAGGAGAAGGAAGAGGAGGAGAAGGAACAGGAGCAGGACGCGGGGCGCTGCCTCTTCAAAACGAGGACCGAACACCACACAATGGTTGGGAACCAGGGAAATCAGCCAGCCAGCCGGGAGGAGGGGGGGAGCGAGACACAAGAAAGAAGTGTAGAGCGACGTGAAGAAGTGCAACGCCATCAGGAATGCACGTGCGAGGTCATGGTGCGCAGGTCCAACCGCTCGGCACCAGCCAGCATGAGCAATGTCATGGAACACCTCCAGGGAAACGCGAACGAATGTCTTGGAGGCCGTAATTCGCGCAGAGGCCGGTACATCCAAATTGGCCATCACCTGCGAAAACGGTGGCCCTCACAGGTCACTGGCGCGATGCGTCGGGTGCCCGAGCGAAGCCACTAAGCGGCAGCAGCTGAAATGAGCTATGACACTAACATTAGTTCAAACGAACGTCAAATGAAGATCAAAACGCTCTGCTGAATCCAGAAGTGCTGAAGACCGCCAACCACGAAACTATGAATCACACAACTGCGCCGGAAGTGGTGCGTCACCGTGCTAGCCGTTGAGGTCGTGCAGCGGCCTCCCAAGATACCATCATGCCCGGGCCCGGTGATGAAAGAGTCGACATTGTGCAGAGAGCGTTTGCGGTGCAAGCTGTAGTGCCCCTCCGATCTTTTGACGAAGAACACCTGTACGCCTGAAGTGATCAAATTAATTCCTCTGGTCTTTATTCGTCAGATCCAAACTGACAGGCTGGTCGCAGCAACAGAACGCAGACATCGATAGCGGATGGGCCGGCACGCCCAAATAAACGTCGATAGCGGATGGGCCGGCACGCCCAAACAGACATCGATAACGGATGGGGCAGCACGCACAAACAGTAGAAATTCAAAACTCGCAATTCACATGCGAAGCGTAAGCCTTGACCAAGCCAGGGGGCCGCAGCATGATGTCGTGCCGCTCGGGCTGCTTGGAGCCGTGAGGCTCTCCTCGCGCGGGCCGTCTCACGGTGGGCCGCAATGCGAGCCAGCTGCTCTGGTGCGACCGCCGGTGGCAGAGGTCCAAGCGGAGGGGGGACACCAGGTAAAACGCCGGCTTCGTCGAGGGCATCCGCCACATCCTGCTAGGCAGGTGCAGAAAGGAAAATTCTCGGCAACAGGCTCGTCAACCACGGCAGGACCAGGTGCCCAGAGCCGATGCTCTCCATGATCGGAGCGGGATTTGCGAGGATGACAATCAGCGTCGGCGACGTGCGGGGCCCATGAAGCCCCGTGTGGGGCCCGATCCACATAGAAAACCAGCAGCTCCGCTTAGGCGTCCCGGGGTCCAGCAAATCTTCCGGGTACGTTTCAGGGTCAGGGTTCCAGAAGGCCTCGATAGTCAGCATCGTGGACCTTGCAAGGGCAGCGCCAACAGGGGCGGGCATATCTTTCTGGCTGGTGTCAATTCCGGCTGCACTGAGTCCTTCGCGCTCTGATGCGCGCCCCTGCCATGCAGACATTGACCTCTCCCTGGCGTGCCGGCGAGGTAATCAGAAAAGCTAGGCGAGCGGCCGCCCGAATTCGCACTTATCAGTATCAGATGCGCCTGATGGGCACCAGCATAAGAGTATGAAGTCTCGCCCACGAGTATGAACTGGGCGCTCGAGCATCCCATTCGCATGGTCGTAAATGCTCCAACCACTCTCTCGTGCCCACTTTAGCTTGCTACGCCAGGAGGGTGACCAGAGCTATGCCCAACGTGCTTCCTATTCGGAGCTAGCATGCCTGTCGTGCTGTAGCATTGCAGACTCAGGGACGGGCCAAATCCCGCAGCCCACCGCGCCAGGGACCACCTATCACCAGGAGGACCGCCGCCGGTGAGGACAACTTGAAGAGCGAGCACATGGCTGGACCAAACGGCCAGGGAACCAACAACCGTCACGCTGCCAACGCTGAAGACCACGATGACGACATCGGTCACAGGATGCGCACCCTCTAGCTGCGCCCAGCAATCGCAGTCGAGCCGGCGCCCGCACCACAGGTGCGCACGGTAGAGCTCTGCTCTCTTGACTTTGACTGGAAATCGCGCGGCCATGAAACCAGAGTGCGCCGACGTACACGTCGTTCATTTCCAATCGTGCTCATTTCTAATTGCGCTCGTTTCTAATTCTTCCTGGCCCCCTAGTGGCCAGGAAGAGGCCCAGGATAGAACATTTAGAAATGAGAGGATCTTGGCCCCCCAAAAAAGCAAAGAAATTCAGAATAATTAGAAGTGGTGTGTATGAAACAAATCCGAAAAATATCGAACGGGGACGGCGTCACGGGCCGGAGCAGCTTCCTTTCGCGGCTCCGTGAGAACAGCCCTCGCCTCATCGGACAGTGCAGCGTCAGAGTGCAGTAAGACAGCCTGGGCCTGGGCCTGAGCGGGAGCGAGCTGCTGAAGTGAAACCTGCGCCAGACTTGGCAGGATTCCGGGAGCCTCGAAGGTCAGGACGGCAACGCGCAGCCTGAGCTCTGCGTGGGCGCAGGGAGCACCATCCTCAACGTCCGGGGCACTCGCCGCAGAGCCCAAGGGGATGCAAGCCACCAGGCAGACTGGAGTATCAATCGAGATGTGATCGATGAGCAACGCGCGATGGTGAAAGACACGAAAGCATGCCTGGCATTGCGGTTGGGTCTGCGACCAACGACGAGCAAATCGCGAATGCTGACGTTGTGCTCGCGCAAATGCGCGTGCGAGGGCCCGGTGATCTGTCGAAAGGTTGAGGGGGGGAGGAGGAACGGCGTGGACGAGGAGGTAAGAGAGACAGGAAGGAGCAGGGAGGAGAGGGCGGCGGAAATGGAGGAGCCACGCGCCTTCCAATCAGCAAGGACGGGCCCCACACTGGCCAGACGGGCCCGCCACAGCGCACCACCGTCAGTCCAAAAGCTCTGCCTCGCACGACCCGAGGACTTCCCGCAAGGGTTCCCCATGCCGGCTTCACCGGCTCTCTCTGGAGGAATTCACTGCAACGGCCTCGCGTCCAAAACGAAGGGCAAACCCACGCCCCCATCTTTGAGGGGGCCCTGTGGCGGGGAGGAAGAGGAGGATGAGGAGGATGCTCGGGAAGAGGGCAGGACAAGACAGGGCAATTACCTGCTCGTCGACCGAAGACGGCCCGACAAGGACGCGCACGCGGACGCAAAGGGTCAGCAACCTCTCACGGAGGACCTGTGACACGACTGAGCATGTGAAGGGCGGGAAGCACGACGACGTTGTCAGGAGGTGGCGCAGGATAACAACGTCCGGGGCACCCTCGACTCGGGATCGAACGATCAAAACGTTGATGGAATGGAAATGGAACCTACATCAGCTGCGTGCAGAGCGAAGTGAAAGCTCCTCCGCCCCTGCCTCACCACATTTCGGATCGGGCGGTCCCGCGCGGGGGGGGTCCCGGACGCCCCCTGACGAGAGTCAGAAGTGCATAGAAAAGCAAAAGCGCGGCGCCGAAGAAAGTCACCGCCGTGCCCCCCGCGCCAGCGCGGCCAGTACGCCCTATTCTGTGAACGTAATCCTCCACAGTCTTGGGCAAGTCGTAGTTGACCACGTACCGGATATCCTGCGCTACGACGGAAGCCGAACAATAAAACAAACTTCGGAAGTGCAGGGGGTACCAGGGGTGCCGGTACTCCAGACGCTCATGTCGGCTGACACGGGCTGGCCCCCCTGCTGTTGTATGGATCCTCCTTTCTCACATTCACTGCAGGAGACGGACATGTGAATTGGAAGAGGCAATCAACTGAAACACAACGGCGGGAGCCGTGCGGGTAAACACGGTGCTCGCGAAGTCTGGGACTAAAAACGACCACTGGGCTTGGTCCTGCCTTTGGCATGCCAGAGGCGTTTATTACACTGATGTGGGCAACGCCCTACAGCAAATGCTGCCCGATATCGACCGCGACTACTCTTGCGCAGGCGACGTCGGTTTTTAGCTATCGACCTTCGCTGATAATATGGCGGCTAGGCGTTTCCAATATGAATCAGGAAGTGATGTCAATCATCGTGCCCTTTCGTTCCGACCCTACTTCGGCTGTCTCGATGCTCACTCTTGTCCACCCTCTCTGCTGTTTCAAGCCACTACAGCCCGCTGGATTAAAAAGTGGAGACCGTGGGGATCGACAAAGACAGGGTTGGCCTCCCGTTGGGCCGCGGGGCCCCGGGACAATGTTGGAGTTGGGGCCGATTTGGGAATTTCAAAATGCATCTCTCACCCCTGTGGATATCATAACGGCAGGATGGGATCAGCGTCTGAAAATGCGATTCTGCCCGAGACTTCCTCGCGAAAACTTTCAGATCGCTTCCCAGGGCGATCTGAAAATTTGCAATGGTATCTGAGATGGCGATTTCGCCTGGGACTTCTTCATGATAAAGTTTCAGACCGATCTTCATGCCGCTTGAGAGTGGCGATATCGCCAGAAAATTCCTCACGGAATCTTTCCCGGCCGCTTTTCACGCCGCCAGAGAGTGGCGATTTTGTTTGGGCTGTCCTAGCAACCGCGCGTCTCGTCCACCCCTGCGGCGCCGTCCCTCCGTTCGGGTCACGAGCCTATCTTGGAGTCATTTTGGGATCGATCGAAGATCGAAGGTCCAGGTTTTATCGGTTGGCGAAGACCCAGGGGTTGTTCCCTCGCATAACGCCGATCACCACTTTTTAACCCATGGGGTGGTAGCAATGAGTGGTCTGGGCCGCCTTGATGTCCAGCCCCCGCTGGGCAACGTCTGTGGCGACCAGGATGTGCACCTTGCCAGTCCTGGAGGAGAGAGGGGGCAGATGGAGGCATCGGGCGAAGGAGGACGACCACGGTCCCCTCCGCACACCTCACCGGCCTCGCGCGCCGCTCTCCAGCCCGTGCCCTTCTTGCCTGTGGCCCCGGCGAGCTCTCGGCCTCCGGGGCCTCCGAAACCTTTCCCTCCCTCCCTCCCTCCCTCCCTCCCTCCCTCCCTCCCTCTTCCTCCTCCTCCTCCTCCTCCTCCTCCTCCTCCTCTTCCTCCTCCTCCTCCTTCGCTGCGCGAGGCGCCCTCCCTGAGAGACGAGCGCCCCGGGGGCCCGCAGAATGCCGGCGGGGAGCTCCGCTGGGGACGGGGCTGCCCTCCGCCCTTCGAGCCGTGAGAAGTCCCACCGGCCCTCTGGGCGCGGGTGGTCTCTGGAGCGCTCCCTCCTCCAGCCCCCCTGCTTCCCCTTCGGGGAGAGGTCGACCAGTGTTCCTTATTCGTGTACGCCCCCTCCCCCGCCCGACTGGTATAGAGCGCTCCCTCCTCCAGCCCCCCTGCTTCCCCTTCGGGGAGGGGTCGACCAGTGTTCCTTATTCGTGTACGCCCCCTCCCCCGCCCGACTGGTATAGAGCGCTCCCTCCTCCAGCCCCCCTGCTTCCCCTTCGGGGAGGGGTCGACCAGTGTTCCTTATTCGTGTACGCCCCCTCCCCCGCCCGACTGGTTTAGAGCGCTCCCTCCTCCAGCCCCCCTGCTTCCCCTTCGGGGAGGGGTCGACCAGTGTTCCTTATTCGTGTACGCCCCCTCCCCCGCCCGACTGGTTTAGAGCGCTCCCTCCTCCAGCCCCCCTGCTTCCCCTTCGGGGAGGGGTCGACCAGTGTTCCTTATTCGTGTACCCCCCCTCCCCCGCCCGACTGGTATAGAGCGCTCCCTCCTCCAGCCCCCCTGCTTCCCCTTCGGGGAGGGGTCGACCAGTGTTCCTTATTCGTGTACGCCCCCTCCCCCGCCCGACTGGTATAGAGCGCTCCCTCCTCCAGCCCCCCTGCTTCCCCTTCGGGGAGGGGTCGACCAGTGTTCCTTATTCGTGTACGCCCCCTCCCCCGCCCGACTGGTATAGAGCGCTCCCTCCTCCAGCCCCCCTGCTTCCCCTTCGGGGAGGGGTCGACCAGTGTTCCTTATTCGTGTACGCCCCCTCCCCCGCCCGACTGGTTTAGAGCGCTCCCTCCTCCAGCCCCCCTGCTTCCCCTTCGGGGAGGGGTCGACCAGTGTTCCTTATTCGTGTACGCCCCCTCCCCCGCCCGACTGGTATAGAGCGCTCCCTCCTCCAGCCCCCCTGCTTCCCCTTCGGGGAGGGGTCGACCAGTGTTCCTTATTCGTGTACGCCCCCTCCCCCGCCCGACTGGTTTAGAGCGCTCCCTCCTCCAGCCCCCCTGCTTCCCCTTCGGGGAGGGGTCGACCAGTGTTCCTTATTCGTGTACGCCCCCTCCCCCGCCCGACTGGTTTAGAGCGCTCCCTCCTCCAGCCCCCCTGCTTCCCCTTCGGGGAGGGGTCGACGAGTGTTCCTTATTCGTGTACGCCCCCTCCCCCGCCCGACTGGTTTAGAGCGCTCCCTCCTCCAGCCCCCCTGCTTCCCCTTCGGGGAGGGGCCGACCATTGTTCCTTATTCGTGTACGCCCCTCCCCCGCCCGACCCGCGACAAACCTGGGACCATGACAACATACCCTCGCCATGCCTGTCACAAACAGAATGCAACATCCACTTTGTACCGAATTCTGGATCATGCGCGGATGCGTCGCGATCACGTAGCATTGGTTTCTCAGAGGGACGGCGGGGGTGACAGCATATGACCTGCTGTGCGCAGTGCCGGCACGCCCCACGATCCTTGACAACAGAGACAAATTAATATTTCACCGAAATCTGGAACAAGCTTGGATGCCCCGCGATCACTTGGAATCAGCTGTTGGCAGGGACGGCGGGGGTGCTGGCATATTGCCAACTGTGTGCACTGCCAACGCTCCCAACCACCCCTTGCAACAAAGAAAAACACAGTGCACATTGCACTAACGTCTTGATCATCCACGGACGCCCCGTAATCACTTTGCGTTGGTCGTTGACAGGGACGGCGGGGAGGGCGGCATGTTGCCTGCTGTGTGCAGGCCCACCACCCTTTCAACAACATCTGCAACATTCACTTTGCCAGAGACGGCGGGTGGGTTGGCATACTGCCTGCTTTGTGCAGGCCTACTGTCCCGTTCGAAACAAAATGCAAAGTGACTGCGGGTGCACGCCTGGATCCCTCCCTCCTGCCTGCCAGCATCTGTGGTGGGCCACCTCGATCCCGCAGCCGGCTTCTAGCCGCTGCGTCCCGCTCTACCCATCCCGGCGTGCGCGCGCGTGCGCGGAGTCCTGAACTGGTGGAGGGCGCCGTCGCGCTGGCGCTGCTCCTGCCGCGCCCCCCCTCCCCCCGAGGAGGGAGGCGGCTCGCGCTGGTCGGCCGACACGGCCGCGGAGACCGCGGGGGCGGATCGGGTGCACCGACGAGGGGGGTGACCCTCCTCTTGGAATCGAGCTAACTACATGTTTTCGTTCGTTTGCGCTGTTTCCGTCTTTGGACCTGGTGGCATCGACTTGGGGCCCTCTGAAAGGCAATTCGGGGTCATGGGTAGCGGGGGAGGGGGAAGGCGCAGGAGCAGGAACAGCAAACGCAATAGCAGCAGCATGGATAATGATATGCTACATGAAAAGATGAAACATTTGATGAGAAGGATGATCTATGAAAAGAGGCAAAATTTGAGGAGAAAGAATAGGAGCAGCAATAGCTACATAAACATAGCGATGATGATGGAGAGGCGGGCGGAGTGGAGGACGAGAGCAGAAGGAGGAGCGGAAGGCCAGAGGATCAAGGGGAGGAAAGGGGAGCACGAGGAGCGACGACAACGACGATAGCGGCGGCGGCAGCGCCGACGACGACGACGAGCAGCCGCGGCGGCGGCGACGACGAGCAGCGGATGCGGAGGCGGCCACGACGACCATGACCACGACCTCCACGAGCGGCGGCCGCGGGGGCTGGCCCTGGGAATCGAACGTCCATTGAGGTCCGCTTGCTTCCTCCCCCTTCCCTGGCGATCGGAGACGCTCGCAACCACTTAGCGCCGATCGTCGACCATCGGGCCAAAGTAGTGACGATGCTTCGGGACTGTCTAGTACTTGTTACGACTAGAAAGAACTCAAGAGCGCTTCTGGATGCAGTGGGCTCTCCTACGTCTCCATGCAGATGTTCGAGAAAATACAATCAGGCCTATCACGTCGATCACCCTCCTCTATCTCCTCATCCTCCTCCTTCTCCTCCTCCGGCCTCGTCCTCCATCCTCCTACCTCGTCCTCCGTCCTCCTACCTCGTCCTACATCCTCCTACCTCCTTGTGCCCCCCCATACCCCTTTTCCTACCTCTTGTTCATCCTTCGCCTCGTCGTCCTCCTCCTCCTCCTTTTCCACCTCCTCCTCCTCCTCCTCTTCCTCCTCCTCCTCCTCCGAAGAAGAAGAAGAATACCCAAGTAGACCGAATCCGCCAGCCCCCTTGCGGGGCCACCATGAGGATTGCAGCTCACTGTTCCAGCTGCAGATTCCAGCTTCCACTGTTATAATCCTGCTTTCTGTTTCCTTATGGTTAATCCGTAAGGGCTTCGCCCCCATGCCGCCGGCCCCCCTCTTAGAATGGGACTTGCCAGAGCTGTGTTGGGATGTCTGGACGCTGACGTGGAGCAATGTCGGGACTTCACGCGCGGGCCAAAATGAACGTACGAATGTTTATGGCTTCGGTGGCGCGAATATTGTGTAAGTTGCGAAGGTTTGTGGCCTCGGGGACGCGAGCATTATGAATATAAAATAGGTTGTGGCCTCGGGGACGCAAATATTGCTTAATTGACAAAGGCTGATTGCCTTGGGGGCGCAAGCACCGCGTGATTTACGAATGTTTATGGCCTCGGGGACGCGAATATTGTGATTTGCGAAGGTTTGTGGCCTCGGGGACGCAAGTATGGTGGAATCTACAAAGGTTGATGGCGGTGGGGACGCAACTATCTATTTCCAAAAGTTTATGGATTCGGGGGCGCTAATAATGTGTAATGTGCGATGGTTTATGGCATCGGAGACGCGAATATTGTATGATTTATTTGCGTCTGTGGCCTCGGGGATGCAAATATCACATAATTTACGAAGGTGTATGGCTTCGGGGACGCGAACGCTATGCAATTTACAAACAAGTTTATGGCCTCGGGGACGCGAATACGGCATAATTTGCCAGGGATCGTGGCCCCGGGGACGCGAATCTCATGTATCTTAAATGTCCCACGCCCCCCCCCCCACGAATTCTGAGAACCCTCCCAGGGCGTGGTGCAAAAAAAACCATTGGGGGGTCCCACCCCTCGCGCGGACAGCAACAATTAACAGTAAGGAAGCAGAAAGCAGGACTGTAACAGCGGAAGCTGCAAACTACAACTGGAACAGGGAGCTGCAGCTCTCATCCTCGCAGCCTGGTGGCCCCGCAAAGGGGGTCGGCGGATTGCTGCTGTCCGCGCAAGGGGTGGGAGCCCCAAACAGGTTTGTTTACCACGCCCTGGGAGGGTTCTCAGAATTCGTGGTGGGGCCGAAGCCATAATCCCTATAATATTACACACGATTCGCGTCCCCGAGGCCATACACCTTCGTAAATTACGCCGTATTCGCGTACCCGAAACTAGAATCTCTTGTAAGTTACACGATATTTGCGTCCCCGAGGCCACACACCCTCGTAAAGTATACCGTGCACGCGTCCCCGAAGCTACAATCAATTATACAGTGTTAGCACCCCGAAGCCGTAAACATTAGAAAATTAAGTAATATTCGCATCCCCAGGGCCCCATAGCCACGAACCTACGTAAATTACACCATGCTTGCGTCCCTGAGGCAACAAGCCCTCACAAATTACACCATATTCGCGTCCCTGAGGCCATACACCTTCGTACATTACACAATGTTTGCGCCCCCGAGGCCATCAACCCTCGTGCATTATGTGATATGACGGTCCCCGAGGCCACACACCCTCGTAAAGTACGCGATACTCACGTCCCCGAAGCCATAGACCATAGCAAATTACATAATACTCGCGCCACCGAAACCATCAACCCTCGTCAATGAATACTGGCCCTCGAGTGAAGTCCCGATATTGCTTTACGCCAGCGTCCAGACATCCCAACACAGCTCTGGCAAGTCCCATTCTGAGAGAGGGGGGCCGGCGGCATAGGGGCGCAGCCCTTACGGATATAATATCTAATCATACCAAAACAACACCAGGTAATGCCATATAGAAGTCGCAGGTATTCAAGAGCGCCCAGGAAAACTGGATAAAACAGCAGGATACCCAAACATTCGAAAGGATGCCCCATAAACACCCAGCCCCCAAGAACACCTTCTAATTCAGAACAGTACTCAGGCGTTCCCACGCATGCAACATAAAATCCCATGAGACAGGAGAACCCCCCGATAGACCAGACTACCACAGAACGACCAATGATGCAACATAGCATCCAAATAACACAAACTGCCTCTGGGAAGCCTCGCAGAAACTTTGCGGAAACTTCACACAAGCTTACATGTTGTTTGCGAAACTTCTCAGAAGTTTCTTGGGAGCCTCCCCGAAGCTTCTCAGAAACTTCTGAGCAGCTTCGCAGAAAGTTCTCGGACGCCTCTCTGGTTGTAATCCGGTGTTCGCCTTGCGGATTTACGGTCGGAGTCCTGCACGTCGGGGCCAGTCCCGCTCTGGTGGTTGTGATCCGCCCCAAGTGGTTCGTGAACTGGGTCTGCTCAGGGCTGCGCGTCCCTGCCCGCACTGAGGGGCATCGGGCGGAGCGGGTGCTGCCCGTCGGCTCTCGCGAAGAGCACTGCTGCAAAAGCCGCCCCGACTGATCTCCTCAGCGGGAAGGTGGACCGCCGGACCACTCCCTATCGATCGCCCCCCGGAGCACGACGGCAGGTGCAAGCCAGTCGGCCCAAGAGCGCAGGGGCCTGAGGTCCCTGGAGCTCCGCAAAAGTCCCCGGTGCATGCTCGGCGAGAACCGTTCCTGGGCATGCTGTAGACCAGCGCGCGCCTCTGCTGACCGACCCCCTTCCGTGACTGTCTCTCCTCTTCCTGAAAAGGGAATTAGAGGATCGCTACAGAATTGATTTACCCCAAAATTGATTAGTTCGCCGAATCTGCAAACAAAAATGTATAGTGTTCGTAGATCATCAAACATTCTACGTACGTTTCGTCGATGCGGCGAAAATTTGAGCTTTGGGGTGAATCAACTCTGCAGTCGATCCACTACTCGAAGAAGGGGAGAGGAGGAACCGAGGTGGATCCGTACAGCCTGGGCCACCAAATTTCGCGCATCGCGCCCCGCGATGCGCTGCGCGCGGTCACCTTCGCGCCCTCGCGCCGCACGCTGGAGAAGACCAGCCCAGCGGCCCCGACCTCGACGTGCTCACCGCGGCTGTGTTCGCGCCCCCAGGGGTGACCTGCATTGGGGAACCAAGAGCTACTGATGCCGCTGCTCCCTGGACCTCTCCCGCGGTGCGCTTTGGCCGGAATTTCTGCGCGAATCCGGCCGTGGTCGCGAAGGCCCCCAGGAGGCTCAAAGAGCGAAGCCGCACGAAAAGAGTGGTGCCGGTACCTGTGTCTCCCTGACAGCTAGCCCCGGGGCTCGCGGCCCACCTTGTCTCCGTGGATGGCCGCGGCCTGGAAGCGCTCGCCGCGCAGCTCCCGGCAGAGCGCGTCGGCACCGCGCTTCGTGTCCTGCCGCCGCGCGCGCCTGCTCGCACGAGCGCGCGAGCGTCGGGCACGCAGCAGCCCGGGTCGGCCAGGGCCCCGTCACGAGGCCTGGCCGGCCAGGTGGCATCTCTTGCCAGCCTCGAACATATCCCCATCCCTAAGATCGACATGCCAAAAAGCGATGCCAATCTCAGGGATGCGCCCTCAAAAAATAAGGGAATCCCTAAGATTGGCACCGTGATGAGGAGATGCCCAGCATAGGGATAGGGATATGTTCCAGGCTGGTAAATCTCTGGAGAGTCAAGAAAATGCAAGCATGATTCGTGTCCGTATCCTCTGCGTCTGAGAGTTTTGGGCTCCCTTTGCGAAACCAGGGGCGCCGTAGATATGGGTAAAAATCTGGCCCCAAGAGGCTAGATGTTTATCCAGATCCACTGCGCCTCGGCCATTTTAGAACCCCTTGCCACAAACTCCAAGACGCACTGGCCACGGATACAGAAATCTTGCTCGCAAAAAAAACAGCATAAACATAAACTTTCGACGATCCGCGCGGATCGTCGGATCTGCGCTGGACCTCCCGGGCGGCGCTTCCGGCCCCGCCCCTGGCGCGCTCCGCGCGCCAAGAAGGAGGGGTCCAGCGCAGATCCAAGAAATCCACGCGGACCTCCGAAAATGTATGTCCAGGCCGCTTTCCCTTCTCCGAGTCTCCCAGAAAACGGGCCAGCAGAAGGCGGAAAGGAAGAATCGGCCCCACGTGGCTCTCAAACCCGGTGCAGCCACATGCAGAAAAACTCCCCCCCCAGTTCCCTGAGGAATCGACGTCCGTGAGCGCCGACCCCCGATGAGTGAGCCCCGAAATTGCGCGGCACGGGGCGCAGACGGACATGCATGCTACCAGGGCGCGAACTAAACAGAGTTATCCGTGTTCGTTCTGTTTTCCCTCGCTCTGTCTTCGTTCCGCCTTTGCGGCAAAGCGGAATCAGCACGACAACCGTCCACGAAATCGCCTAAAGCCCGTTCAGCTCGGGCCCTGAATGCTACGGTCGGGAGCCTTTGCTTAGCGTGTCGCGGCGGCAGCCAGGGCGACACGCCATGCCCTGCCAGCGGAAAGCGGGTCGCTCCGCCCCGCGGGGCGGGAGGCCGAGAAAGGCTCGGGGCGTCGACGCCTGAGGAACGGAACGTGGATAGCGTGTCGCTCCGAAGCGCGGTGGGGCAGAACTGGCGGCGCAAGACACTAAGCCAAAATTCCTGGCCGTCATGCCACGTGCTCGCGTGGCTCCCCAGGTGGTATGGCGAGAGGGCGTCGGCCACGGAGCGTATACCAGAAGACTTCCTGCGCGGGCGCGTCGCCCCTGCAGAGCCGGCGGTCACACAATACAAGTATGTCTGTCGGAAGCCGGGCGAGGGCTGGCAGATCCGTGGCTGCTGAAACGGTCTTCCTGGAAGAGAATCAAATTCCGGAACAAAACTCGGCACACTGAATAGTAGACGGGCTGCTTCCCGGAAGAAAAAACACTTTCCCAGAGCTCCGTTTTAGCAGCCACGGGTTTGCCAGCCTTCGCCTGGCTTCTGAGTCTGAGTGATGCCAGACTCAGGGCGATCAACGGTGCAAACGGGCATAATTGAAATAAGACGCAGGGGGTCAAAACCCCTGCACCGAGCGAGACACTGATCAAGCCTTGAGAATGCAAGCTGGTTGCCCTCTTGGGTTCCCTCCGCGCCGAGGGCACAGACCTGCAGGAGGACCCTCAAATCCGGGCGTCGCACAAAATCTTGACGGTCTTTCGCATTTCCGGTGTCTGGAGGCCAATTCCGGACCCGTGACCGTCGAACGCAACCCAGAATGAACATCTGGCTCATGGGGAAGAGAGGGGCCGAAAGCTCCACAGGGCCCGCGCTACGAAACAATAGCGACGCCAGAGGAGGGGGGAGCAGAAACATTCTCTGACGCCTTTGCCATGTTGGGCGAAGCGCAGGACCCTCGCCATTCACGGCTGGACTCGCCCCTTACTCCTGGCCAGAACGCGCTTTGGGGGGCAGGTCTGAGCCCCCGCTCGGGCAGTTCGGAGCTCCAGGCGTCGCGCCCAAACGTTACCACAAACGCTTCTTCTTGCACGCTCGTCGCCTGGAGCCTGGAGGCTTCGATGCTCGCCCTGGGGACCTTCCTGGAGCCACTCCTACTCATGCGTCGATGCGGCGGCCCCAAGACGGCCCAAGAAGCCTCCAAGAGGGTCCCCAAACGGCCCGAGAGGGCTCCAAGAGAACCCCAAGAGGGCCCCAAGAGGGCCCCAACACGGCCCAAGAGGGCTCCAAAACGGCCCAAGAGGCGCCCAAGACTGCTCCAGGATGGGAGGGGCCCAGAAGAGGCCCACTTTGGCACCAAGAGCTACCCAAGAGTGCTCCAAGAAACTACATGCTGAACCCCTGACGGTGGAAGACGCCTGAATGACCCTTCCCTCTTCCTTCGACCCGTGTCCCCTGGGACGGCTCCAAAAGGGCTCACCCCATGCCCACAAGAGGGCCTCCAACAGGACCCCAAGAGGACTCCGAACGCTTCCACAGTGGCCCCCAAAAATGCCCCACCATGGCACCAAGAAGTTCATAAGGGCAAACGGCCCCAAGCGTCCCTCGTGGTTGTCTCCTGCCGTTGTCGGTGTCCTCCTTTTTGACGCTGCGCGAACTCAAGCCGATGTGCTGTAGCATTCGGCGGGCGAGAACAATGTTTCCGACGTAGGCGTAGCGCGAAGCATTACGCGTGGTCGGCGCAGCAGGAAAGGGACAATGCATGAGGGAGAGAGAGGCAACACTAATGTAGGCCCAGCGGCAGAAGTATGCGCTGACCGCATGGTTTCCTCCTCCTCGTCCTCTTCCACAATGGTGCCGTCGTCGCCCCCTTCTTCATCTAGCTGTCTCCTATATCGTGTGCGTGCTCCTACTCCCCCCGCCCACCTTCCTCTTTTTTTGCGCCCCCTCCTTCTTTTCCTTGTTTCTCCAACTGCTGCTCCACATCATCTTCCTTCTCCATTTTCAGTGGCGGGATCATCACTCCGAGTTATGGCCATGATAAGACAGATTTTCAGCTTGGGATCGACTGTCGACTATTCCACGTGCTGCTCCTACACTTTCCTGTTGAAGGCAAACCGCGTGGTGATCGTTTCTGGGTGGGCTGGTAGGGGCGCGCTAGACTCCACCAATCTGAGATTGTGAAACCACGGGGCTCGCCAACTGAAACACGCCAACTTCGAACAACATATCAATGAACACAAGGTCGCCGCTCCGTGAAGACCAGGATGCGAGGAGAATCGCCGCCAGGAGGACATGCTTCGTGAAGCCAGTCAAAGAAGCGCTGCCGCTTGTCTAAATCCCTCCCTCCCCATCCCACTGCAACAACGTAGCCGTGCTTGCTTACGCACGCGCGTGCATGTATACAGACATGTGCAGAGATATGGGTATACACAGATGCATAGACACATACATACAAACATGCTTGCATGAACACATGTCAATGTATACAGGTATATCGGAATGACGTGGCCAAGCGGCCATTCACTGTCCCAGGGTGCGTGGCTGAAACAGGATTCCGCGGCGCGGATTGTTGTTGTTGTTGGTGTTGTTATTGGTGCTGAACTCTCATTTCTAAAAGCATGTACTGTTGATCCCACCTTCGGGGCACATGGTGTTTTTCAATTAAAGTGCCCTTCCCGGGGCCCGCACCCTGTTTTTGACAGGACAAATCTGGAATAGAGTTGTTGGCCCCCTGTTTAGAAGAACAGCGGGTCGCACCTCATATTTCCTCACAATGTATTGAATCTCGCGTTGGACTTCCTCACAATGTATTCAGACATCGCGCTCAGGCGTGGGAATTCCTCGCAAGTTATTCTCTTGCACAGGGTGTCTAGAGCTCCGACCACTTTATTTCGGCACCGCACCCCCCCTTCATCATCATCATCATCACCAGCAGCATCATCATCATCATCATCATCATCATCATTATCATCATCCTCATCATCATCATCATCATCACCATCATCCTCACCATCATCACCATCATAATCACCATCATCATCATCATCATCAGCACCCACATCATCATCATCATCATCATCATCATCATCATCATCATCATCATCATCATCATCATCATCATCATCATCATCATGCGCCCCCTCCGTCTCAGCGCCCTCCCGCGGCTCCAGCGCTCGCCCAGTGCCCCCTCCGCCCCGACCACTTTATTTCGGCACCGCACCCCCCCCGCCCCGCCCCCTCCCCCGCGCCGTCTCAGCGCCCCCCCGCGGCTCCAGCGCCCGCCCAGTGCCCCCTCCGCTTCGACCACTTTATTTCGGCACCGCACCCCACCCCCGCTCCGCCCCCTCACCCGCGCCGTCTCAGCGCCCCCCCGCGGCTCCAGCGCCCGCCCAGTGCCTCCTCCGCCCCGACCACTTTATTTCGGCACCGCACCCCCCCCTCCCCGCTCCGCCCCCTCCCCCGCGCCGTCTCAGCGCCCCCGCGCGGCTCCAGCGCCCGCCCAGTGCCCCCTCCGCCACGACCACTTTATTTCGGCACCGCACCCCCCCTCCCCGCTCCGCCCCCTCCCCCGCGCCGTCTCAGCGCCCCCGCGCGGCTCCAGCGCCCGCCCAGTGCCCCCTCCGCCCCGACCACTTTATTTCGGCACCGCACCCCCCCCCCGCTCCGCCCCCTCCCCCGCGCCGTCTCAGCGCCCCCGCGCGGTTCCAGCGCCCGCCCAGTGCCCCCTCCGCCCCGACCATTTTATTTCGGCACCGCACCCCCCCTTCCGCTCCGCCCCCTCACCCGCGCCGTCTCAGCGCCCCCGCGGCCCCAGCGCCCGCCCAGCGCCCCCTCCGCCCTGACCACTTTATTTCGGCACCGCACCCCCTC
>CAUYUJ010003558.1:261196-316028 GCA_963575745.1 Prorocentrum cordatum
CCCCCCGCTCCGCCGCCTCCCCCGCACCGTCTGAGCGCTCCCCCGCGGCTCGAGCGCCCGCCCAGTGCCCCCTCCGCCCCGACAGCCCCCCCCCATCTCCGCCCCCTCCCCCACGCGTCTCAGCGCCCCCCACGGCTCCAGCGCTCGCCCAGCGCCCCCTCCGCCCCGCCCACTTTATTTCGGCACACGCGCCCCCCCCCCTGTCCACGCTTCCCAGGGTAGCCCCCCTGGGCCACGGAACCCTTTATTTTCGTCGTTCGTCGTGTCGTTCGTCCCCCCCCCCCTGTCCACGCTTCCCAGGGTAGCCCCCCTGGGCCACTTTTATTTCCGTGTCGTGTCGTGTCGTGTCGTTCGTCCCCCTGCCCCCCCCCCTCTGCCCCCCCCCGCCCAGGCTTCCCAGGGCAGCCCCCCTGAGCCTCGGACACCTTTGTGCAAGAGCCAGGGCACGCGTGCCACTTGTTCAGAAGCCGCGCCCACGTCACTCAGGAATCACGCTCTCGCTTTGGCCTGTTTCACGATTTACTTCGGAATGGCGCTATGGCTCGAGACTTTCTCGCGATTCATGCAGGACGCACGCTTGAGCAACCCGCCTGCTCGACCTGGCCGCCTGGGCCCGCGTTCCCGACCCGCCTGTTAGGGTCTACCCGCCCGATCTGCCCGTCTGGTTCTGCCGCGTGCTTTCTGGTCCTAGCCCCTCTCCTGCTACTGTGTTACTCTCTCGTGCTCCATCCTCTTCCCTCCCCCTAGTCCCTTCATTCCGTCCGTCCTCTCTTCGCATGCCGTAGGGGCTGCGCGAAATACACGTTGCAGGTAAGACAGATATACCCCCAAGGTGGTACGATCGAAGACGAAGAGGGCGTGTATCGAGTGTTTGGGATATAGATGTTGTAAGGCACGCGAGCAGATGAGAGCGAAGACTCTTAAAGTGTTTGCTGCTGTTTATGTAGTTGTTGTTGCTGTTGTTGAGCACTTCTAAAAAATAAGTGTTGTTGATCCCCCCTCCGGTAACCAATGTATGTTTCATATAACGTGCTTCCCCCGGGGCTCGCACCTAACTTTTTACAGGGGAACGCGAGTGGTCAACAAACTGTGTTTTGGCCTCCGGTTTAGAACAACAGCGGGTCCCGCCTGATCCTTCCCCACGCTGTATTCCCAAATTGCGCTCTCGCGTGGGACGTCCTCACAAGTTACACAAGGTTCGCGCTCTCACGTGCGACTTGCTTGCAATTTATTCAGACGCAGCGCCCTCGATTCTCAGGAACCACGCTCTCGCTGTGAATTGTCCCATGATTTACTTCGGAATGGCGCTATGGCTCGAGACTTCTTCGCGATTCATGCAGGACGCACGCTTGAGCAACCCGCCTGCTCGACCTGGCCGCCTGGGCCCGCCTTCCCGACCCGCCTGTTAGGGTCTACCCGCCCGATCTGCCCGTCTGGTTCTGCCACGTGCTTTCTGGTCCTAGCCCCCTCCTGTTACTGTCTCTCGTGCTCCATCCTCCTCTCTCCCCCTAGTCCCTTCCTTGCATCCGTCCTCTCTTCGCCTGCCGTAGGGGCTGCACGAAATACACGTTGCAGGTGAGATAGATGTACCCCAAAGGTGGCACGATCGAAGACGAACAGGGCGGGTATCGAGGGTTTGGGATATACGTGGTGAATGACATGGGAGCAGATAAGAGCGAACAGTCTTACAATGATTGTGGTTGTTGTTGCTGTTGTTGTTGCTCTTGGTGCTGTTGTTGGTGTTGGTGTTGTTGCTGTTGTTGGTAGTGCTGTCGCCGTTAATGGTTTTGTTGTTGCTGATGTTCATGGTAATAATCGTGTTGGTGTTGTTGTTGTGTTGTTGTTGCTGTTGCTGGTGTTGTGGGTGCTGTTGCTGTTGCTGCTATCATTGCTGTTGCTATTGGTGTTGTTGTGTTTGTTGTTTGTTGTGGGTTGTTGGTTGTTTGTTTGTTGCTTGTTAAGTGGTATAGGTTGTTTGTTAAGTGTTGATTGTTGTTTGTTGTTGTCGTCGTCCCGCTCGAGACACCGCCCGCGACCCACCCGCGACCCACCCGCGACCTACCCACGACCCACCCGCGACCCTCCCGCGACCCTCCCGCGACCCTTTTCGCGACCCACCCGCGACACACCCCGCGAGCCGCCCGCGACGCGCCCGCGACCCACCAGCGACCTACCGCGCGACCCGCCTGCGATCCACCCGCGACCCACCCGAGTTCCACCCGCGACCCACCCGCGACCCACGCGCGATCCTCCCGCGACCTACCCGACCCACCCGCGACCCACCCGCAACCCACACGAAACTCACCCTGCGATCAACCCGCGACTCGCCCGCGACCCACCCGCGACCCACCTTGCGCCCGCCGCTCTTATCCGCAACTGCGGGGTGCTATATATGTATAATATATATATATATATATATATATATATATATATATATTATATATATATGTGTGTGTGTACGTGTCTATGAGCCAGGTAAGCATTTAAAGCTACAGCGCGTGCGTCAGGCATTGATCATTGCGGCATCCACCTGGGCGGCTACTGACAGAAGTACCACCTACAACCAATTGAGCGGGCAGCGCCGCGATTATGGTGATACAAACACCTGATATGTTCACCACTGCAGCAATTCCTACAACCGCCACGTTCGTGTGCAACTGGGCCTCGACGGCACCATGTGCACATGTTGCCGCATCATTTTCAGCCGTGAAGACACCATGCAGAACATACCGAAATGGGGGAACCGTGCAAACAAAACCTGGACGAAAAACTATGGGTTCTAGAGGCGGCGCCCTCGAGAGTTCACGAGCCGACCTCCTCCTCCTCCTCCTCCTCCTCCTCCTCCTCCTGCTCCTCCTCCTCCTGCTCCTCCTCCCCCTCCTCCCCTTCCGAGGGGAGCCTGGGACAACCATTTCCAGACTTGTGCTGTGCGGTCCCCCCTCCGATCCCGGCGGAGCGGGCGCGGAGGGGGAGAAGAGAGGGGGAAGTTTGGGTTCCTCCCTCTGTCATGCTGGAAGAGGAGGAGGAGGAGGAGGAGGAGGAGGAGGAGGAGGAGGAGGAGGGGGAGGAGGAGGAGGAGGGGGAGGAGGAGGAGGAGGAGGAGGAGGAGCTCCCACCCCGCAGGACCCTCTGATGACTGACAGTTACACGCACGCGGTTGCACGCGCGGAAGGAAGGGGAAGGAAGAGGGGTGGGTAGAAGAAGGAGGAAAAAGGGGAGGGAGGGCTCGTTCTACGTACCCCATCCATCACTCCCTCCCTCCCACCCTCCTCCTCCTCCCCTGCCGCGCCCGCTCCACTGGGATCGGAAGGCCTCGGACGAGGCCCTCCTCCTCATCTTCCCCACTCCTGGGCCGTCTTTGAGCCCTCACACGCACTCAGTCTCCAGCTTCGGGCGGACCTCAGCCCCTGACCTTTCGCTATCATCTGTTCGGTGATTGTTGGCCAGGGGGCCCGGCGCAATGGGGTCAGCTGATTGGTAGTTGGATGGCGCAAAACAAAAAATAAATCTTTACTATTCCCCAAACAACGCTTGCTCGCCGTCACCAGCCCGTCGCCGCCCGTGGTCTGGACCTGGGTGGTGGTCTGGCGGCTCCGTGCTCGCCTTCGCTGCTTCGTCGCCGCCTTGTCGCCGCCCGTCGTCTGGGCCTGGCTGGCGGACTGGCGGCTCCGTGCTCGCCTTCGCTGCTTCGGCGCCGCCTCGTCGCCGCCTGTCGTCTGGGCCTGGCTGGCGGACTGGCGGCTCCTTGGTCGCCTTCGCCGCCTCGTCGCCGCCGCCTAGACTGCACAACATAGATTGCAAAACATAGCTTGCACCGCGTAGACTGCATAGATTGCATCACACACATTGCACAACATAGACTGTACCACGTCGGTTCTCCTCTCCAAGAAACAATTCGGATCCACCGCTCTCCCGAAGACGGATGTACCATTGCCTCTTGGGGATGTGTAATTTACTAACGTTTCTACCCCATGGTCCATCGTGGATGTGATTTGTACCATCCCAGGAAGGCTGGTGCTCGCACCCCCCTTTCATCCGCTACACAAAACACTATGCGCGCACGCGTCTATCAAAAATGGCACCCGAGAAAAACTCCAATCATAATCTTTTTACGACTTTAGGGCTATGGGGCTGTAAGGCTATAGGGTTAGAAAGCTAGGGGGTTATAGGGCTACAGGGCCATAGGGCTATAGGGCTATTGGGCTATAGGGCTATGGGGCTATGGGGCTATAGGGCTATGGGGCTATAGGGCTATAGGGCTATAGGGCTATAAGGCTATGAGCCTATAGGACAATTAGGGCTATAGGGATAGAGGGCTATAGGGCTATATATAGAGCTACCGGGCACATGTGCACCTGGGCACCCAGGCACCCGGGCACACGGGCACCCGGGCACCCAGGCACCCGGGCACCCCGGCACCCGGGCACCCGGGCACCCCCGGGCACCCCTTGGCACCCCCGGGCACCCGGCCGCCGGCCACCAAATCGGCACCGCACCTCACCTAACCAAATGAATCCACTAGGACCCCTACAGAGGCAAGCTCTGATTGGGGAATCATCCGTGTTCAGGAGCCCTTTTGCAAAGAACGGGCCACGAGCACACACAAACACAGACACACACACACACACACACACTCGCGTCGTCGGGCGCGCATGCCGGCATCATTCAAAACCTGAAGTTCCGCAGCGATATCAAAAACGAATGTCCAGAAAAACATATAAAGAACACATGGTTTCGCAACGAGGGTTAAACAACTGCGCCCGCGCTTCTGCGAATTCCTAAGGACATGTTCGTAACATTATACCAAACGTTGTTTCGCTGTGCGCGCGCCTGTCGAAATCACACGTGCGCCTTTGCGCCCGTGCTCTCGCAAGACTCCCTTGCAACAAATGAGACGAAGTGCGCGCGCGTGCGTCGTCGCGCGCGCATTCCAAAATTCATTTTCCAAAATTCATTAAACAAAACAATTGGTTTCGCAGGGGCTTCACAAACGAATTTTCCGAACTCAGCACATGGTTTTGCCATATCAATTTTCAAATTTGCAAGAGCGCGCTTATCCGAGTTTAAAAACAAATGAACTGCCATCGAATTCAGCCAAACGGTCCCCTCGAGCCGCTTGCCGAAGTCATCCGAACGCCCCTGCGCGCGTGCTGGGGGAGGGGGCGATCCGTGTCGAATAAAACCACGCGGGCCACTCGCGCGCGCCGGCCGCGCGCACATGTCGAACTCGTTCCAAGCCTTCATCACCGACCTGAGGACATCGTCATCGTTATCGGCGGGCGGCATCAACATCGGCGCCGTGATTCGCCTTGCCGTCATCATCGCCAACATCGTTACCATCATCACTATCCTCATCATCGTGACTACCGATGTCGGTGTCGCCATGATACCGCGCGCGCCCACGTCACCGACTTGCACTGAAGTGCCCGCTGGAGATGCCCAGCGGTCAGCGCCTCAGCGGCCGCGTCGGTCGCGCCGCACTAGCTGGTCGCTGCGCGCGCGAACATGCGCGGGCTAGCGCGGCCGCAGAGATGCACCAGCCAACGCCAAGCACTCGTCGCAATCTCCGTCGCATGGATTTTGCAAACCAAATTGCGGGTGGGTCGGTGGGATGTTTGCGCGAGCAATGGAATTGAGAACTTCTAGTTCGGCTGGGAAAACTGCACCTCGTAGATTCTCCTTTCTAAAAAGAGAATAGGCTCTACCCCCCCCCCGGCGTTATCCGCCCCCCTTTCGGGTATGCAAATCATATACAATTCTGACCACATACCCATCCTAAATATGAATTTACACTATCCCTGAGGGGCCGGGATCGGTCCCCCTGAGGTTCAAAAAACAACGATACGAGGAGGCATCTTTTGTTCTAACATAGCATTTTTTTGTGAATCCCTTGCAACAGTGAGGCGAAAAAAGCACGCGCGCGTCGTCGCGCGCGCATGCCGACATCCTTCAAAAACCTTGGGTGGCGGAAAGATTTTGCAATCGAGTTTCCGAAGAAACATACAAAAACACAAGGTTTCGCAACACTGATTTGCTAAAACAGCTTCCGCGCGAGCGCTTGCGAAATCTTAAGAAAACCTTGGGTGTTTCCAGATTTTCACAAAATGCTACCAAGCGGCTCCGCGCGCGCATGTCGAAATCAGTCGAACGCCCTTGCGCGTGTGCCGTCGCGAGAATCCTTTGCAACAAATGGGACGAAGTGCAGACGCGCGCGTCGTCGCGAGCGTATGCGCATCCTTCAAAACCCATGGGTTTCGGAAGGATTTCAAAATCGTGTGTCCAAACAACATACAAAAACACAAGGTTTCGCAACACTGATGTTCAACAAAAGCGTGCGCGCGCGCTCTTGCGTCGTCGTCGTCGTCGTCGCCGTCCTCCCTTCTCCCGCGTCGTCGTCGTCGTCGCCTACGTCGTCCTCTGTCTTTCCTCGTGTTTATCGTCGTCCTCTTTGGCGTCGTGGTCGTTTGCGTCGTCGTTGTCGCCGTGGCCGTCCTTCCTCCTCCTCCCTCGTCGTCGTCGTCGTCCGTCGTCGGCGTCTCGTCGTCGTCCCTCCTATTTCGTCGCCGTCGTCGTCGTCGTCGTCGTTGTCGTCGTCGTCGTCGTCTTCCCTCCTCCCTCGTCGTTGTCGTCGGCGTCGCCGTCCTTCCACCTTGTTCGTCGTTCGCGTCGTCGTCGTCCTCCCTCCTCCCCCGTCGTTGTCGTCGTTGTCGTCGTTGTCGCCGTCGTCGTCCTCCCTCCTCCCTCGTCGTCGTTTTCGTTGGCGACGTCGTCGTCGTCTTCGTCGTCGTCGTCGTCGTCGTTGCCGTCGTCGTCGAAGTCGTCGGAGACGTCGTCGGTGTCGTCGTAATCGTTGTCGTCGGTGTCGTCGTAGTCGGTCTTAAGAGGTTATGCGAACCAAGTTGCGGGTGGGTGGGTGGGATGTTTGCAAGAGCGTGGGATGTGTAAACCCTGTGTTAAAACCAATTGCACCACATAAATTGCACAACATACATCGCACCACACGCATTGCATCTCGTCAATTGCACAACATAGATTGCGCACCGCATATATTGAAGCACCTATATAGCACCGTAAATACTGCGTAAGACAATTTACGCAACAGAGATTCTCCTCTTTTAACAGATGATAGACTCTACCCCCCCCCCCGGTTTATCGACCCACCTTTTCGTATTGCAATGTACATATGTTTCTGCCCCACCGTCAATCATAAAAATGAGTTCGTACCATCCTAGCCGGGCCTGTATCGACCCCCCCCCGCCACCCTTTGCAAAACAAATGCGCGCGCACTCGTTTGTCAAAAACCATAAGTTTTCAAAAATCCTTTTTGCCAAAAGCGACACGACAAGCACACGCGCGTCGCACGCCCGTACCGGGATCTTTATAAACACCGTTGGTGTCGGAAGGATTGCAAAATCGAGTGTCTAAAAAAAAACAGTCACCAACGCAAACACATGGTTTCGCAACGCAGGTTTTCAAACACCAAAAAAAAGAAGCTTGCGCCGCACGCGCTCTTGTGAATCATGACGAAGCCATATGTTGTACATTGTTTCGCGAATTTCTACCACATGGGGTTCGCGCGCGCATGTCGAAATCGTTCGGACGCACTTGCGCGAAAGCGGGGGTGGCACAATCCGTGTCAAAAAATACAATGCGGGCCACTCTCGCGCATTGTATGATTTCGAACCCCATTCCAAACCTTCATCACCGACGCGAAGACGAAGTCATCGTCGTCGGCGTGATCAGCATCGGCGCCGTCACTGGCTGCCCCGTCGTCGCTGTCAGCATCGTCACAAACATCGTTACTATCATCATCGTGTCTACCGTTGTCGACGTTGCCATGATACCGCGCCCGCCCAAGTCGCCGACTCGCACTGCAGTGCACGCTGGGATGCGCCGAGCGGTCAGCGCCACCGCGTTCGCGTCGGTCGCGCCATACTGGCTGGCCTCTGCGCGCGCAAGCACTCATCGCAATCGTTCCCGCATGGGCTTTGCAAACCAACTTGCGGGTGGGATGCTTGCGCGAGCAGTGGACTTGACAACTTCAAGTTCGCCAAATGAATTCTCCTTTGTAACAAGAGAATAGACTCTACCCCGCCCCAGCGCTATCGGTCCCCCTTTCGGGCATGTAGATCATATATGATTATGACCACATGTCCATACGAACTATGAAATCGCAATGTTCCAGGCCAGCCGGTATCCCCCCCCTGAGGTTCCCTTGTAAGAAACACTATGCGGTGACATTGTTTATTCTAACATAACACTGTTTCGCGAATCCTGTGTAAGAAGATGTGACGAAGTGCACACGCGCGCGTCGTCGCGCGCGCATGCCGAAATCCTTCAAAAACCTTCGGCTCCGGAAGGATTTCGCAATCGAGTTTCAAAAAACAGACAAAAACATTCGGTTTCGCAGAACGGATTTGCTAAAGAAGCTTCCGCGCGAGCTCTTGCGAAATCTTAAGAAAATCATAGGTTTTTCAATATTTCACAACATACTATTCAATAGGCTTCGCGCGCGCGCGCATGTCGAAATCTGTCGAACGCCCTTGCGCGTGTGCCGTCGCGAGAATCCTTTGCAAAAAATGGGACGGAGTGCATACGCGCGCGTCGTCGCGCGCGTATGCCGAAAACCTTTTAAAACCCATCGGTTTCGGAAGGATTTCAAAATCGTGTGTCCAAAAAACCTACAAAAACACAAAGTTTTGCAACACGGATGTTCAACAGAAGCGTGCGCGCGCGTGCTCTTGCGTCGTCGTCGTCGTCGTCGTCGTCGTCGTCGTCGCCGTCCTCCCTCCTCCCGCGTCGTCGTCGTCGTCGCCTACGTCGTCCTCTGTCTTTCCCCGTGTTCGTCGTCGTCGTCCTCTTTGGCGTCGTGGTCGTTCCCGTCGTCGTTGTCGCCGTGGTCGTCCTTCCTCCTCCTCCCTCGTCGTCGTCGTCGTCGTCCGTCGTCGGCGTCTCGTCGTCGTCCCTCCTATTTCGTCGCCGTCGTCGTCGTCGTCGTGTCGTCGTCGTCTTCCCTCCTCCCTCGTCGTTGTCGTCGTCGGCGTCGCCGTCCTTCCTCCTTCTTCGTCGTTCGCGTCGTCGCCGTCCTCCCTCCTCCCTCGTCGTTGTCGTCGTTGTCGTCGTTGTCGCCGTCGTCGTCCTTCCTCCTCCCTCGTCGTCGTCGTCTTCGTTGGCGTCGTCGTCGTCCGCATAAGGTCCCATACTAACTTCTGCCCAACCCTCACACGCTTCGCGGCCCCATAGAGAGATCCACCGAACGTCCCAGTGGCGCATCCAGCATGCGCTCGCCGCACCGATTTCGGCACACACTGACACTTCGAAGCCCCACAGCAAGCTCCCTCGAAGGCCCTAGCGGCGCAGCCCGCATGCGTCCGCCTCATTCATTTTGGCACACCCCTCACACTTATCATGGCACAGAGGGAGCTCCACCGAAGGCCAGAGTGGCCATGCATCCATTTCGGCACACCCCTCACGCGTTTCGCAGCCCCACACGGAGCTCCACCAAAGGCTCCAGTGGCGCAGTCTGGATGCGTCCCCGCCCATGTCGCCCCCCCCCGCACTTTTCGTGGCCCCACAAAGGAGCTCCATCGCAGGCCGCGGTGGCCGTGTTCGAACGCGTCCGCCCCATCCATTTCGGCACACTCCTCACGCGTTTCGTGGCCCCATAAGGAGCTCCACCGAAATCCCAGCAGCCATGCTCGCAAGCTGCAACCCAACCGATTTCGGAACACTCCTCACGCGCTTCGCGGCTCCATAGGGAGCCCCACCGGAGGCGAAACTCACAACGATGGCACTCGCAACTGCGTATGGTTGGGTCCTTCGCCAGGCTAATATATGCGTGCCTCTTGGCCAAGCAAGGCCACACAATGCCAGGCAATGCCAAGCAATGCAAAGCAACGCAACGCAATGCCAAGCAACCCCAAGCAATGCCGAACAACGCCGTGCAACACCCAGCAATGCCAAGCACTGTCGAGCAATGCCCAGCAATGCCAAGCAATGTCGAGCAATGCCAAGAGATGCCCAGCTATGAAAAGCAATGCCGAGCTTTGCCAAGCAACCTAAATCAACGCCAATCAATGCCAAATATTGCCAAGCAATGTCTAGCAATGCAAAGTAATTCCGAGCAACGCCAAGGAACGTCAATCAATGCGAAGCAATGCCAAGCAATGCAAAGCAATGCCAGGTAATGCGCAGCAGTGCGCAGCAATCCAGCCAAGGCCCAGCAATGCCCAGCAATGCCCAGCAATGCCAAGCATGGCCAAACAATGTCAAGCAATGCCAAGCAGCCGCATTCAACGCCAAGGAATGCCACATAATGCCACATAATGCCAAACAACGCCGAACAATGCCAAGCAATGTCAAGCAATACCCAGCAATGCCAAGCAATGCAAATCACTGCAATGCCAAGGAAAGGAATGCAATGCCCGGCAATGCCAAGCAATGCCGCTTTAAACGCATTCACCCAATTTGGGTCGCGTCAGGTTCACTTGATGTGCGCGAGCACGGTTTATGATGCAATCATTTGTGACGTGTGTGCTTCTCGCCCACTGTTCTCATCTCCTTGCAAGTACTATAAGATATTGCCTGCTTGCGCACATACTCAGACCATAACGCGAAGACAAGGGCATATACGGTGCCACAACCACGAGAGCGGGAACCACTATCCTCCCGAAAACTACCCAGAACCGAAGAAGGAGGGATGCGGAACGGGGGAGGGTGCGATAAAAGGTGTGAGTGAGAGAGAGAGAGAGAGAGAGAGACAGAGACAGACAGACAGAGAGAGAGAGAGAGAGGCAGAGAGAGGGGGGAGAGAACAAACAAAGAAAGGAAAGAGCAGGGAAGACATACATCTGGTCTGCCCCCTACCCCCCCACCCCTGGTTCCGCGGCAGCGGGCAAATCGGGCGGGCTGACCCTATCGGGCGGGGCGGGCGGGCGGGTCGGGCGGGCGGGGCGGGCGGGAGCTTCCGGCGGGTGGGCCGCTGCCGGAAGGTTCCGCGGGTCGCGGGCCGGGCGGGGCATCGAAGCGAACGTCGTCCACTGCGGGTAAGCCCAGGCGCGATCACAGTCTTGAGCGAACTGCGTGTTTTTTTAAGCCGGAACCGGCTTCAAAAACACGCGGGTTTTGAAGCCGGATCGGTCTTCAAAAACACGCGGTTATATCAGGCGAACTTCGTCAACTGCGGGAAACCCAGGCGAGGTCACAGTCCTGAGGAACTTGTGTGCAACCTTCAAGCGAAGACGCGACTCCTGGGCGTCGAGGCGATGCGCCTGAGTAGATTGTTCAGATGTCGCAGGCGAGGGCGCGACGCTCGAGTGAGCTTTCAGGGCGCCTCAGGCGGACACCCCACGTGAGGGTGTCTTAGGCAGGAGCCGTTGTTGTTGTAGCTGGTGGCTGGCGGCCGAGGCGCACACTTCGACGCTCGAGGCCCCCGCTGGCACAAGGGAGGTGCGAGAGCCGAGAGGTCGGCTGCGCGACCCTGTGCAAGAGTGGTTGCTGGTGCGCGGCGTGCCGGCCGGTGCGTACGGTGCGACGCTGGCGGCCTGCGTGCTCCGGCTTGGCCCCGCAGCCCGCCCGAAAGCCGCGCACCGAATGTCACGTTGGCGAAAGGTTGCTCTTGCGCGCAGCCGAAAGTCATTTTTAGCGGACAGCACAGGTCCCGCCGTGGGGGGTCAACATTGATTATCTTCAGGAGTGAGAGTTCAACACAATACATCAATCATCGACACTGCGGACCCGCACCTCATCCACGAACCCAGGCACAGCGTAAGACCGTTCACCCCCTCTCACCCAGCAATGTATACACTGCGAACGGGGAGGAAGACGAAATCATGCATGGAATCCGCGAGCAAGCCCTGCTGAACGCGCGCGCATGTCGAAACAACACACTCGCGCGTGCAACAACTACGTACGTCCATCGGATCGGCCGTTCCACAAGACTGCCTCAAGCGACGCGCGTCTTACAGAACGGGGGTCGACACCCCCATTGCGCACCTCACTGGCAAGAGGAACTGCATGCGTTGCGGCTCACATTTCTCACTGCTTCGCACGTCCTTCCTCCATCTCCTTCCTCTGTGTATCGAGGCTGTCCCTTGCGCTACCCCCTCCTGACCAAGTGGACCTCCTGCTTGATGTCTGGGTTTGCCCGGGATACCGTTGTACCCACGATAACTTTCAGCGGGTTCTCCAAGCATAAATCTGCAGCCAGATGCCTTCGTGCTGGAGCAATGCAGCACGACGAGCGAGGCACATAAGAGTGAGGGGGGCCGAGCGGTCATTCACTGACCCTGGGCGCGTGGCTGATTTGGGGTCCGCGAAACAGACTGTTGTTATTGTTGCGTTGCTGTTGTTATCGTCGTCCTCGCCCGCGACCCGTCCGCGACCCACCCCGCGACCCACCCGCGACCCGCCCACATTGCTTTGACGAGAAGTCGGCGCCTCTGGCGGGCTCGTTATGCCATGTGCTTCAGAATCGGCGCCTGCGGAGGGCTTCTTCAGAGCCTCGCAGACTGCCGACGACCCGCCGCCCCCTCAGTCTGATCCGCAAGTGCAAGGTGCTGCGTGTACCGACAACAAGGGCTCCTAAGTTCGCGCTTCGCGCTGCGCGAAGCGCGAATAACTTCGCGCTCTCGCGCCGCCCCCCAAGGGGGAGAAGAGGAGGACGAGGAGGAGGGGGAGGAGAAACGAGGACCGCGAAGCGCGAAGCGCGAATAACTTCGCGCCCTCGGGGGAGCCCTTGCGACAAACATGCATAGTGGCTACTGGAACCACGCGTACGTTTCGCGCATGCTGGAGCTCCAGCGCAGGACAGCGCAGCGTCACAACAGCGGGGGGGCATCACCAATCATCGGCGAGCATGATCGGGATGACGTGCTTCAGGCATTAATTCTCATGCGAACACGGCGGGGAGTTCACAATTGATCAAATCAGTAAGAACAGGGGGCGTAATTCTTAAGTTGATGATCGCGCCATGTTGAAAAATATCGGGGGCTGCCTGACCACGTCGTCCACGATCAGCTCCTCCAGGAGCTCGCCCAGCGATGAACATCCGCCGTTTTGCACCAGATCCCACAAGCGCCACAATCGGCCAAGTGATCAGCACGCTCATTCAGATATTGTCCGGTGTGGCTCTCCACCTTCCTAAAGACAACATAATAAGCAATCTGATCATACAGGTGGCGAAGCCGCAGAACGAGCTGGAGATTCGCCCTTCCTCGGACTTGCCGCTGTGCCACGCCAGCCGCATACGCCGAGTCATACTCAATGATGAATGATGATGAAGGTGAGGGAGGGAAGGATGACAATTACTCCACAACCCAAGACATGGCAAAGTGTAGTGCAGAAAGTTATCCGACATTGTTCGTGTGACGGTGAGCGCCGATGTATCCAGGCTGGTCGGGATCCAGAACAGTGGGGCCGCAGAAGTCGAGCAATCCGGACGATGCCGGCATGGCCACGGTGAAGCCCCAGCCAGAAGTCGTCTCCTCATCGGTCCGCTGACGGGAGCCGTCGCAGGAGAGTGTGATGACTTCCGGCGCCTGGTACGCACCAGGAGCAGGTTGAGGAGGTAGCTGTAGCCCACGAGGTCCTCCTCCCCCGCCTCCGCCTCCAGGGCCCTGCCGTCCAGCACGTTGTTTGATGCGGCGGAGGGGCGGAAGGGCGGCGCGGTAGATGTCGTCGCGAGGCTGCGCCCGGGGTTGGTCCAGGCCCAAGAGGACTGGCTTGCCGGAGCGCTGAGCCGCCATGGCAAGCGTGGCAATGGCATTGACCCGTAGCAGATACTGTGAGACACAAATAGCATGGTGAAATGTGAAAACAGCAGGTAGATCAGCAGGAATAAGCCCGCAGCGACTGAGGCAAGGAGGTAGACCGACAGGGAACTGGTTCCCAGGCACCTGCTGGTCTAGCCAGGCCCGCTCCTCCTCGTTCGCAGGGCAGGGCCAGAGTCGATGATCTGTGGTTTCGACTGCCGTGCCACAGCGTGGGCAGAACTCGTCGCCGTCGTGGTAAGCGATTCGGGAGACGTGGAGCCGGGTCCACAAGCCAGCCGCTGTGAGGGCAGGTCCTCCGTAGTGAAGTTGGGCCGCATAGAGATGTTCGCGAGCGTCGCGGACTTCAGTGAAACCGTTAGACAACCCAGCGAAATCTTTCGGCCGCCGTTGGGCTTCGCCGCGAGCGAGTGCAAAACGAAGAAAAGATCGTAACTCATGAAGCTTGGCTTCCACCCGAACACGTACACGGAGGTCTGCGTAGCCGTCACGGCCAGCCTCGGCAAGATGTTCAGGACGGATGGTGAAGGCGTACCTGCGCGCCCCTGCCTTGAAGGCTGTTGCGGAATACCAATCGATCTGCAATATTGAACACGCCCTGGAGAGCAGTGTGAAAGGCCCGAACCTGATCCGTCTTCGCTGTGCCCAGAGAAATTGCCATTCCGCTGGTTGAAGACTCCCTGCCAGGAGGACACGGTAGAACATTCGGACGCTGTTGTAGATCGCAACACACCCCAAGTGAGTCCGGTGACACCCAGGCCCGAGGAGATGCGTGAGCTCTCTGGAACGGCGGATAGTACGACCTTCAGGCTCGTTGCCCATGAGACCAAGTGCAACCCAGGAGCACGCCTGCCGAAAATCACGTATGGTATAAGCGAAACCGCCATCGCACCAGACCGCAGAGAGAGCATCTGCGACTGCCGCACCTCGTTGAAAATAAGGCAGGATGCGGGTAACGTGCAACCGTCTGCGGAGCAATTGAATGCGGCGCCCGGCCACTGGTGCAGCTGCCGGCTCGCCGAGAACTAAGTCTATGCCCAAGTACCGAAAGCTCTGTCGAAGAGGTATGGCACGGAGGCTGCGGTCTGCACAACGCGGGGCGCGCCGACCCACAGGGACGACGACGCCGCGGGCGCACTTCGGAAGGTTCAGATCGGGACCGATCGCCAAATCGATGTGCTGGGTCGCCTCGAGCACGCGGGCCATTTGCTCCCAGGACTCGACGAGGACGAATCGGCCGCCGAGGTACGAAAAGTGCGTGGCTGACGGCACCGCTCTGGATACGGTCAGGTGCCACATGACGGACGTGAGGTTGCACAGGAAGCACGCCATTGGACAGCCTTGGGGGGCGCCCACTAGCCCAGAGCCCTTGAGGAGGACGTCGGTGGGCTGGTTGTCCACAAGAGGATGCGCTCGAGATTCTGGTAATTGCGGAGAACATGACCACAGACTGGTAGCCCGAGATGTTCGGTGAGGCGCAAAAGGTTTGGAAGGTCTAAACGATCATAGCACTTCTCCAAATCCATGGACAGTACGAAAGCAGGCGGTACTCGACCAAGGCGGGCTTGGGCGAGGTGCGCCTGGAGCTCCCACAACACGTCTGGGCAGGAGTGGCGCGGCACGGCGCCGACGAGGCCAGCAGGCTTCCACTCCATAAGCCAGGTAGTCAGAGCCGCCGTGTGCCGGCGAGTCCAGAGGCGATGCGTCACAGGTAATACCGTAAGCGGCCGGCGCTCGTCAGGCGGCGCGTCGGGGCCCTTCGGTATGAGGGTTACGCGGGCCATGCTCCAGAAATGCGGCACGCGGCCCTGGTCCGCAGCCGTCAGCAGCCGTGCGAGCCGCTCCAGAGAATCACGGTGGAGATGTTCGATCCACTTCACGGTGTGGCCTTCGATCCCGCTGGCGCCGCCGGGCAAGAACTCGAGGACGTGCTCTGGCTGCCAAGGCCCAGGGGGTCGAAAAGCAGGGACGGCTGGAAGGATAGACAGATCGAAAGGACGTCGTCGTAACGGCACTGGTGGTGACACATGTTGTCGAAGAAGTGCTGGGTCCAGGGGTGCACGTACAAAGTCGACGCACAAACCAGGCAAATGAGATAACTGGAAGACTCCCGTGTTCCAGCGCTTGGCCAAAGAAGTACTCAGCCTGCGAGCCAGTTCCCTCGGCGACATCGTCTCTGTCCCGAAAGCTGGCAAGACAGCCTCTTGTAGATCCTGCAGGCGGCGCTTGACCCAGCTCGCCGCACCGCCACGAGTGGCGACGCGCTGGCGCCAGGACTGCAGTCGTTGGCTCGTGGCGTCATCGATGATGGTGGTAACCATGCCAATGGTGTGCTCAGCAGCGTCGTGGTCACCTCGATGAAGTTCACGGCGAGCTTGTTTCCACAGGTTTTGGATTTCTTGGGCGCGCGGCCCAGCAGCCCAGCCGCCGCCGGCCCTCTGGCGGAGGACCCGTGCGTCGGGCGCGCCGGCAGCAGCAGCCCAAGTAGCCCACGCCTTGTCAATATCGGTGGCGAGGTCCGTGTCGAACTGGCGCCTGGCCTCGGCCGTCCACGCGCCACAATCGATGGGCTCGTCCACGGCCGAACGCAGCGCCTCGTGGAACTCAGGGGCCATGGCAGCTTGAAGAAATACAGGGCGATGTTGGGAAGCCTCCACGCGCGGCAAAGCAGTAGCAGTGGCGGTCGCCATAAGATTCGTAGGGAAAACAGCCCCATCAATAGTTGAACCATGAACATCAGGAGCGGCAGCGTTACGACTTACGACAAAAGGTGTGCTTTCCTGGGAACACCGGCACCAAGTGGTCCTCCAGTTGATGATCGCGCAGCCCACGCAGTGGAGGCAACCGTGCGACAGATGCTGGAGGGAGGGCGGCATGGTCTGCTGCCCGTGCAAAGAAAGCCCGCGCAGGGAAACCAACTCAGCCAGCATCGAACCGACATCGAAATGTGCGTTGGACCGAGCCTCATCGGCACGACATCTCGGGTCGGGCGAAAGGGGGGGATAGCAAAGGGGGGGGTTTGAGAATCAGCTCACGTAGCTGATTTTCCCGGCGCCTCCCGGCGCCGGGAGGCGCCCATGTATCGAGGAATGGGCCCGGCGGCGGGGCCGAAACCAGCTGCATGCAGCAGATTTCGTAACCCCCCCTTTCCCAAACCCCCCCTTTCGCCCGACCCGAGAATCGAAGCGGACCGGCTGCGCCGGGATGCAAAACCGCGCCATGCGAGCCCTGGGCAGCATCGGACCGCCGGGACATCGGCCCCGGATCGGAGGTGACCGCCCCGCCGCGAGCGCCACCACCCCGCAGGGCCTGCACGCGGGCGAGCGCGAGCGGGGACGCTCGGCCCTCGCCATCGCTCGGACGTCCACTCCCCATGTCTTGTTCGGTTTCGTGCGTGGCTTTTTCGCCAGATGATCGAGGATGCTCCTCGATGGTCCTCGCCGAAGGAAAAAAGCACACGTCCGAGCGATGCCAGGGGCCAGGGCCCCCCCCAAAGGGACACGCCAGGCCGGACTGCCCGTGCGGGCAGCCCTGCCCCGCAGGCGCTGCTCTCCCGTCGGGCCTGCCCGGACGCCCCCACGCCGGGTGAGAACCCCACAGCGCCACGCGGTCGGCCCCCCCCCCCCCCGAATGCGGGAGGGCGATGGGGGCAGGCCGGGCCTGCGCGGGTGGACGGCCAGCAGCCCGCGGGTCCCAGCGCGGCCCGTCGCAGAGGAGGCGGGCGAGCGCGGGAGGAGCAGGAGGAAGCGGGGGGAGGAGGGCGGCGGCACGGCACAGTCCTGCAACCCGCTTCCGGCTGTTGGTCTAGGGCCGTTGGGCAAGGGACACCTGGGGATAGTTGCTTCTCATTCCCTGGCGATAACGGGCGTGACTGGGAAGGGGGGGAGGGGGGGTGGGGCCGTCACGTCACAATTCGCGCACGCGCCGCCTGGGAATGGCAAATTCCGACATGGCGCTGGCGCGAATCGTGACGTGACAAGGGGGGGGGGCCAGGGCCGGTCACGGGCGCCAGCAGGGAAGTGCCCCCAGGTGCGCAACGCGTGGCACTCGGCGATTGCCTGTAAGCACCTCCGTAGGCTCGCCGCGCACGGGCCGACCGCGCGCAGCAGGCGCGCCCAGGCAGTCCCAGCTGGAGGCGGCCACCGGTCATCCTGGCGCGGTGCGCAGCGGCCATAAAGCAACGCCGCTCCAGGGAGGACTGCCGCCCCGTGCGACGCAGTGCCGCTTACGCCGAGGGCGCATCCGCGGCTCCGGCGCCAGACGCAGCTGCAATGCCACGGCGCAGACGCGCCGGGCCGCGCTTACTCGCACGCTGGTCGTCGTGGAAACGTGAGACCAGGCCCTCGCGCGCGCGCGCGTCCCACCGCGAGCGCCCCGGGCAGGAGGCGCGACAGGCCGAAAGCGACGGACCGATCACCGCGCGAGCTGCCTGCTGCCGCCACGAGCTCACAACTGGGCGACTCGCGCGTTTCTGGCGCTCCTGGCCGCACGCCTGCGTCTGTGTCTGCGCCCGTCGCCTGCGCCCTTGCGAAGCCGAGCGGTCGCAGCCGTGAGTGGTGCGGCGGCCTTCGGTGGCCTGCCACGGCGCTCTGCAGGGAGCGATGCGCCCTGGCCTGCTCCACGGCTGCCCGCCACTCCCGCCGCACGCAGGACGTGGCCGCGGGCCGCGACTGCCCGCTCGCCGCGGCAGTCGGCAACGAGGCGCCAAGCCTGGCAGGCCGCCGGCCGTCCGACGCGAGCGCGCACACGGCCGCCAGCACGAGGGCACGCCAACGGCGCATCGCGCCCGCCGCTCCTCGACGGTGCAGGCCGCGACTAGCAGCATTCGTCGGCGTGCGCGGGGGTGCGTCACGCGCGCCGCGCAAGCCGCCGTGCAATCGTCGGCTACACGCAAGAATGACACCATAGGCAAGGGTGACCTTTGGTGCGCGGCTGAGCTGGCGGCGCGGGGTGGCCAGACCCGAGCGCGCCAGCCGACGCCATCGCACCGGACGCTCCGCGCCGCAAGCACAGCGCGCCGGGTTCGCCGCCCGGGCGGCTGCGAACCGCGCCGCGGCCGAGGCCGCGAGGGGCGCCGCGGAGCGCCGTCGGAAGGCCGCGGCGAACGCCGGCGGCAGAGGCGGCCGCGCGGTCCTCTCGCCCCCGCCCGCATTTCGCTGTCGGGCCCCTGCCAGGGTTGACCCCGGGCTCTTGTGCCGCTCGGTAAGGACGAAGCCAAGACGAGGATACCATCGGGTGAAGATACGGCGAGAATCTCTAAGATCTGGCGGCTCTGGATGGTGTTTCGGGCGCCGCAGCCTTCTCAGAGCGTTCGGAAAGCTCTGAGAGCGTTTTGGAACGCTCTGGGACGGATTTGTCCTCGTCCCAGCTCCGTCCGAACAATGACATGCTTGGGGAAATGGAGGGAAAAGGAGTACAAAGGCGAGCCACCGCATTACGCCAACCGCTGGCAGCCGCCTGCCAGGCTCGATTAAACCCTAAATTCAAAAAAAAAAAATGAATATGCCCATGACAGATCCAGGGGTGTATAGGCAGGAGAGAGAGTGAGAGAGAAAGCAAACGAAGAAGTACCAAGAGGGAAGGAGGGGCGCACTCCTTCTCCTCCCTCTCGTGCTCCACTCACGAAGAAAGAAACAGCGACAAAATGAGACAGGGAAGCGGTACTGTATCTCTCTCGGCCATGTCGCCGACCACAACAATGTCTGCCTGTCGGGCCGGATCTGCGACACGATGCGGCGCAGCTGCGGCTCAAATCCCATGTCCAGCATGCGATCTGCCTCGCGAGAAGGCGGATATGCAACAGGCGTTTGACCAACCCACGGGCACTGCCCGAACAGATCGAATGATCCATGGACGCTGTGAAATTGTCCTGTCGACGGGCCTGCAACAGAACTTTCCGAACGGAACACTGGATACATGGATCGCTTTCTGGTCAACAACAACCACGCGTAAACCGAACGGTCACGAACAACAAGCGGAACACGCGATTCCGTCACTCGTCTCTTCTCTTAGCCAGCATCTTTCATGTACGTATTCGAAGAATGTTCAGGCTGGGTATCTCTTACCATCCAAGACTTCCTCGACTTGCAGGACGACTCGACGTATAAGTCTGTATATCATAGGTTTGTCGGAACATGCTTGTGGGTGGTCTCGGGGCTCTTACACTGGTCAACCAGTAAAACGCACATGCACCGACAAAACAAAGCTCGTGTGCCTCGTCCACCACAAGGTATGTCACTCGCTTGAGGTTGGTCGCCCCACCTCCCGTCCCCTGCAAGATGCTCACGCCGTTAAGCATGGAAGCATGTCGTAGCGTGTGCAGACCATGAAACACACATTCACTGCCACTGCAGAAGCCAGCATGAGGGAACACGCCCACACATGCACACGATCCTTCTATTCGCAACGCGCACGAAACAGCCACGAACACATACGGTTCAAAAAGGGTGAGGCCGAGAGACCAGTATACATATAGTACGCACAAATAACACGGGCGCAAAGACCGAAACAACATCGCATGAATACGCACATGGAATCGAAACCTTGCGCACATACAGACGTTCCGCATTACATAGGCAGAGTGCGTAACATATGTGTGATGCGTGGTGTGTGTGTGTGCGGGCGTAAACTTATACGCTGATGCGTATGAATGTCCAGGGCGCCAAGCAACGCCAAGTGATGATTCCAATCAATGCCAAGCAATGCCAAGCCATGCCGAACAATGGTTTGAAACGGCAGTACGCTTCATGGCCCTGGACTGTTTTGAATTGCTCTGGGAAGCAGAAGCCCCCTGATTGCGATCGCGCCAGGTTGAATTTGTCAAGTGCGTGGACGTATGCGCCTCACGCTGCTCCCCCTCCGATCTCCTCATTCCCTACATCCATAGACACTTAGCTCAGGACTCAAGCTCGAGGGAAGTCCTGAGGGGACGTTCCCGATCTGAGTCTAGCGTTGCCCCCCCACCTCACCCTACACCGCGCCCGCGCTCTACAACACGCTGGTCGTCTAAACCTCCTTGGTGGCACGCAAGCACTTGGTGGGGATGCCAGTCTAGCACGTGCCAGCAAATAAACAACATGCGTGCGCTTCAAACGCTGAGGTTGTTACGTGGAGCCTCACGACGCGCTGGTTGTAATCAACACGCAGCTATATGTACGTCCAAGTGGTAGCATATACTCTAGCGACAACAATTCTAAACTGCATAATTGCTGTCTGCCCACTGCCCCTGATCATGCCGCACACGGGGATGGATCTGAATGTTGGTGACCTCGCGGTGACCACTTGCCTTCCATGGTGCAAGCTCGACGGGCCATCTTACGCACGGTTTGGTCAAACTGGCCAGAACATGTCTATGCATGCTCATGCCGGCTTCCACCAGCAGCGGGTGGGCAAACAATGCGCAACTGCGCGTCAGCAGACAACCATAACATGTTTTCTGTTTGACGTGCGGACGCGAGCACGCGCGCAGCCGCGGCGCTCGACCCCACCCAAAGGCTCAGTCAGGGACCTTTGGGAGCTGCGCAATGCGTTGCGCTGCCAGGCATGCAAACGCCTCCGCGCTGCATTCGCCAGGGAACAGCGCCGCCTGGCATGCCGCCGCGGAACCTGAGACGGCGCTCGACCGTGCCCAGTTTCAGACGCGCGCGAACGGAGGCAGCGGAGGAGGACAATCAAGGGCGAGGACGAGGGGAGGACGACGAACACGCACGCTCAAGCGTTCAAGGCCCCACGGCCGCATCCCCAAGGCCCTGCTCCCCGAGGACTCTCTTCCGCAAGACTGTTAATCTTCTTTTTCTCCCCACCCGACAGACGACTGGGGTCGCTAGATTTGAAGAAAGACCTCCCGACCCGTCCAACCTGCATGCCGCGGCCGCCGGATCCCCAGGTCTCCTGAATGTCCCTGAGTGTCCCGACTCGCCCCGACTCGCCCACTCTGCATACCGTGGCCGCCAAATCCCGAGGTCCCCCGAATGTCCCCGAGTGTCCCGCGTCGCGCCAGCAAATCATACTATGACAGAGCGGTATCACAAAATAGCAGAACGTAGTACAGCACAACACCATAAAACATGACAGAACAAAGCATAACGCCACCTTACCGAACATGACATATCGGATCCTATCATGCCACATTATGACGGAGGGTATTGGTATCATAACATGTGACAACACAGTACAACATGCCAGAACAGAGCATACCATGCCATACCATGGCAAACCACCACAGCATACTACATCATCGCAAACCAGATACCATGACAGGTATCATCGCGACGTGGCTGGCACATCATGGCATAACAGAGTGTGGCATGAGCTGTCACATCATGACAGAGCATCGCATTTCATAACACAATAAACTACGCCATGCTGGACCATACAGAACAAAACATCACACCACACCTCATAACATAACTTGGCAGAGCATCGCATAACATATCAGGGCATAACCTAACGCAACAACCTATCATACGGCAGATCATCTCACACCGTAGCACGATATCGAAGCACATAGCATTACATCACATGGCAAATCATGACATGACAGAGCGCGGCGTAACAACTTACATCGCAGCATGACATACTATACCATAACACCGCGCAGCATAACAACATCGGGCCAGGACATAGCGTCACACAACAAACCATAACATGTGACACGATGACATAACATAACATAACATGACACGTGATCACAGCATGTATGAGTATGATACAGCATGTCATCACAATACATCATACTGCATTGTAACATATTACGACGCGACGTACGCGCCGAGGTCAGGCTGGCCACAGGGGCAAACAAGCGCAGCAACGAACGATCGGACAATGTATCTATCATGACAAGCATCACGGCGTCACGCCGGCCCGTCGAGAACAACACATACATAACAGAGCACAACATGCTACAACATTATAACATCAACATAACGAAACGAATCGAGGACACCGTAGCCAGCATACCATAGCAGTGTTCGTGTACTCCGACGTCAACGATTTAGGTATCACATGGTTGGCTGTAACCTCTTGAAATACCCTATAACGGGCAAATCATACAATGACAGAGGTGAGCATACCAGAGCATACTTCAACAGAGAGAGAGAGAGAGACACAAACTTGAAGGGACATTTCCTAGCATAAAAGGCCGCACCACACAATAATCAAACACGACGTGCGCGCCAAGGTCAGACCGGCCACAGGTACAAACAGGCGCAGCAACGACCGATCGGACGACGTATTCAACGTGACAGGCGTCACGGCGTCACGCCGTCCCGTCGACAACATGTTATATCATGTTGTAGCATCACAGAATAGAACCTTATCGAGCATAGCACAATTGACCACTGTAAAATACAGTAACGACAGATTAAGGGCACACTGTTAAACGCAACATCCGCGCTTGGCCACAAGAAAACAACAGGCGCAGCAACGACCGACTAGACGACATATCAAAGGCGATAGGCGTCACGATGTCACGTCGCCCCGTCGAAAGCAGAACAGAAAGAAACACATTTGCGGAGAACAGAACAGAACCGAACACAAAATATAGTATCATCCAGCAGAGACCGAGTGCTGCCGGCATATCATACGCGACATGCGCGCCAAGCCCAGGCTGGCCACAGAAACAAACAGTAGCAGCAACGACAGATTAGAAGACATACCAAGCGTGAAAGGCGTCACGATGTCTCGCCAGCCCATCCACAACAGAACGTAACATACAATCATGTTATATTCTGCACTGGGGCAGAGTGGAAACGAACATAGTATAGCACAACATTGCGCATTGGCTAGGCACAACTTCACGGCGTCTCATCAAACGCGACATGCGCCCCGTCGTCAGAGGAGGACGGAGCGCCCGGAACAGGAGGGGGAAGGAGAGGTCCGCCTCACCTCCTCCGCCTCCTCTTCCGTCGTCCGCCTCCTCCTCGTGCTGCTGGTGCTGCTCCTCGTCCTCTTTCAAAAGGCTGCAGACTCTCTCCGAACAAGTTCTGGGGTCTCGCAAGTCGCGCTTTGGGGGCTGGTTTGTCGCTCTAAAGGCTCGTTTCGGTTTCTTTCGTCAGAGGCCCTGGGGGGTTGTTAGACTTTCGGAAAACATCAACTTGCGACCAGGCCCGGCCGCCGCGCTGGCCGAGACCGCCGGGCCCCGCGCACATCGATCCAGTAGGCGCGCACCGTTGGGAACCAACGCCGATTTTTTTGGTGGGGATCGCTCGAAGCATAATAACTCGATGTGTCGCCGTGCCTTGAGTTCTGAACGCGCCCAAGTGGACGACGCCGACACCACGGCAAATCCACGTCAAGCCCTGCAGCCCGCGCCCAAGTAGTCGAGGCCGGCACCGCGGCAAACCCACAATAAGCCCACCGCGTTTGAGGCGGCGTTTGCTCGCGCGTAAGACCGCGCGTCGGAACAAACAGCGCGGCGACATGCAGGACGTTATCGGCGGGGGGGGGGGGGGGCGATCTCCCTGAAGAGGCAAATCCTGCGAGGACGTCGTTAAACCTAAATCAAAACCTACTCAACCCTATTCTGGCGCCGCTGCGCCGCATTGGACCGACCCAAGTCCAGGATTGAGCCGAATAAAGGGGGATGGGATGGGATCCGGTACGTTGCGGTGACAACAAACATTTCTGTGACCGCAGCACGCTGTGACGCCGATGACGGCAGGTGAATTGCCGATCGGGCTGTTGTGCATGGGCCCATGGTGCCCCAAAAAACACTCACACGGCCCGCGAGATATCATACCCTCAACTGAGCGAATACGAAGGCAAGCAAGCCTTGAGCATCAACGCGCAGGAGTTGACGCAAGTGCATGCGAAGACCGCGCTGCCAATGAACACAGATGCGCGATCGAGCTGCCGTGTCGTGCGTGGATGTCCCAATTGCATGATGTCAAGATCCGGCTCTTTTGGGATGTCGAGTCAGACCTGACCAAAGGGCTCGAACCGCCAAAAACAACTCTGCTCGAGCAAACGTGCAAACGCTATCCTCGCCTCTGCCTGGGCGAGGCGCGCCCCGGGCGGGCGGCCCAGAAAAGGGGTGGTGAAAGCCAATGGCATGCACCAGGAAACCGAACACAAACACACACACACACACACACTCGCACGCACGCACGCACGCACGCACGCACGCACACACGTAAACACGCACACATGCAGACACACACACACACCTCCTCATACATCCACACGCCCACGCACACACGCACGCACGCACGTGCGCACACATAAACACACATACACACATACACACAAACTTCTGGCGTTAGCGGCCTCGCTCGCGGCGACGAGGCGGAGTAAGTAGAAACAGTGAAAGCGCGGTCGCGGCCGGGCCCTCAATAATAGCTTAGGATTCGAAACGCCTGCCGACATCAACCACACACACACACACGGCCGACTTCACATGCGAACAGAGGCCACGCGCTGAACACACACAGGGCTGAAGGAGGGCAGAAAGGTGGACAAACACGTGGCCGCATGTGTATCCAACTGACGCCCAAGCCGGCCACAGCAAGTGTATTCGGCTTCCTGCTCGGAGACGCTAGGGAAGTCGGACCACATCACAGCGGCGTGGGAAATTCGTGGGTGCCGTCGCACTACTTGTGCGGTTCCACCACGACCCGCACGCTGTGACAAGCTTCCCTCGGGGAAGGTGTTCCCTTGCCGAAGACATTGCGCACTCGGGGAGGGAAGTGGCAGGATGAGGATGAGGAGCGACGTGAGTGGGGCAAGTCGGGCGGAAGGTGGGTGAATCAGAAGGAGGGGCTGGGACGAAGGAAGGAATACGTCCACGCAAGCCTCAGACTTCCATGACCTTTCTGCACTCTGTACTCGGGGTGGCCACCTCAGAGTGGTCATCCTCCCCGAGGAGCCCGCCCACGAGATGTCCCGCCTTTTTCAAATTACGTGCGAAGAAATTCAGGTACGGAGTCCCCCCGAGGGTGCGGCCGTGAATCACCTTCAACTGGATCTTCCCGAAGGACATCCACTTCGTGCCCGTGTGGGCTGCCCCCTGACCTGCGGCGAAAAAGAGCCCAATGCCATCGGCATGCCCGAACTGATGGGCCTTGGACTCCGCCCATTTTCCCGTGATGTTGACGCTCATGAAGTATGTGTCCGCGCAAGCGCCGCCTATTTGCTGAGCGTCAGCTGCCACAGCGAGGAGCACATTCGATTGGCGCGCCCTCAAGGGCACATGAAGAAGGACGTGGATGCCAGGCTTCATCAAATCGAAATGCTGCCCTTGTACATTGACCAGATGTGGGTCACCCACTGCGCTCGTCACCACTGGCGCCATTGGCGCCATGACACCAGAAATGCCAGAACTGAACGGCATTGTCGGCGCCAGTGTCGGGGCAGACGTAGGCGCAGCTGTCGGCGCAGGGGTCGGAGAGCCGGTCGGCGCCATTGTTGGCTCAAGAGTCGGCGCAGCTGTCGGTGCCGCTGTTGGGGCAGCCGTGGGCGCGCTCGTTGGTGCAGGGGACGGAGAGCTGGTCGGTGCCAGTGTTGGTTCAGGAGTTGGCGCAGCTGTTGGTGCCAATGTCGGGGCAGCTGTTGGCGAGCTTGTCGGCGCAGCTGTCGGCGCGGCTGTCGGGGCGACAGTGGGAGACAATGTCGGCGCAGCTGTCGGCGCAGCTGTCGGCGCAGCTGTCGGCGCTGTGGTCGGAGACTCCGTCGGTGCCATTGTTGGTTCAGGAGTCGGCCCAGCTGTTGGGGTCGCTGTCGGGGCAGACGTCGGTGTAGCAGTCGGCGCAGCAGTCGGCGCGGCGGTCGGGGCAGGCGTAGGTGCAACTGTCGGCGCAGCAGTCGGCGCGGCGGTCGGGAATCCGGTCGGCGCCGTTGTTGGCTCAGGGGTCGGAGCAACTGTCGGTGCCGGTGTCGGTGCAGCTGTGGGCGCGCCTGTCGGTGCAGCTGTCGGCGTAGCTGTCGGCGCAGGGGTTGGAGAAGGGGTTGGTGACGGCGTGAAGCAAGAGAGACTGCCCTGGCGGGCGAAGTATGGGGACGTCCCGGCCATGGCGAAATTGCGTCCCCATTGCTGGATGTACTCGTCAGGCTTGTCCGTCAAGATCCTGAACGCGATGCTGAAGGCGCTCGTGTTCGAGAACTCTGCCATGAAGCACCGCTTCGCCTGGAAGGACACACACTTCGCACATAGACCGATCCTGGACAGGCCCATCCTAGGCCTAAGATTCATGAACTCGCCCTCCGGGCTTGGTCTGACAGTAATGCACATCCATCATGGGACTAGGATGGACCTGGCCAGGACGGGTAAGGGTGCTTCACTGGCATCCTCTCCTCGCCTGGTCCACAGGGGCCGCTGTCTCATCTGGGCAAGAGATGTTTGTAAGGTGGTTCACGTCAGTCGGGTTGTCGCAACCATGGCCGAACATCCGTGACGTTGAACGGATCCCAAACTTTCCACCAGAGACAGAAGTGTACTTTCGGGAGGACCTTCCCGGAATCACAGTTGGTATAGATTCTGACGTGTAGTCTAGTGGGACCGGGTCTTCGAGGTAGGCAGAATTATACTCGAACAGCTCCAGATCGTAATCGAGGTCGCCGTCGACAGTGTAGATAGCGCTGATACCGTCGATAATCAGAATTTCATTTTCCCCGTCTTCATAATGGTCAATGTCACAAAACGTGAGCTTGGGCAGATATGGGGTCTCAGGGCAGAAGGTGTGATTTCTCACGAACTCCCCCTTGAGAGTGGCAAATTGACCAACAAGGAGATTCACCACAGCCTGAGACCCAACAATTTTGTTCCAGTTCGTGTTCCTCGGGATGTACTGGCTTGTGTTGACGAAAGTAATGTCGACGTGGACGCCATTCTGAAGCCGCCCGACTCCATAATATCGGAGCTCACGGGGTTTATGAAAGTCTGGACCCAAACCAGCGAGATTTGAATGAGACGACCTCCCCAGACCATCGTCGTTTGAGGCCGCAAATGTAATCCAATCCTCACAGTCCCCTGGCTCATGAAGTATTGGTTCTTCCACGGGACAACTGTCAGGACACACGCAACACATTGAGGATGAGAAGTCGCTATCATCATAGTAAGGGTCGAGGCAGATACCGATGTAAGGAGCTCCTGGGTCGTGCGCATAGACCTCGCAAGAATTGCCAAGTCTGTTCAAGGCTCCGTTGTCAGCGTCTACGCACGTTGTCGGTGCTGGAGTCACGAGCCCCGACGGTACCTGATGGCTAACAATGTTTTGCAACTCGTGCATCCCTTCCGCTGATATTTGCATCATGAACGCATCCGAGAGCCTGAAGCTGCCAGTGGCACGAGTGCCCACAACATTGAGGACAAGTAGACCTGGAAGGGGACATCTAGAAAGGTGGCGGTCTGACAATATAAAGGTGAGGCCAAGCACCCCCGAGGGACGAGGAGAGGGAGCAAGAGGCACCGGAGGTTGGGGGGTGAGATCGCAATGGAACGGAGACCCCCAACCGGGAAATCGTTTGGTTTCGTTCGTGTCGTGCGTGCGGGCGAGGCGAAGCTGCGTGGGCGCGCGAGAGGAATGAACCCGCCGTTGCTAGGGCGAAGTAAAGACAAATATTTCTCCTCCGTCCGTCCGTCCGGCGATGGCTCTCGGTGTCCCGCGGTGTCCCGTGGTGTCCGCCGATGCTAGGGCGAAATCAAGACATGATTCTCCCCCGTCCGTCCGTCCATCCAGCGGTGGCCCTCGGTGTCCCGCGGTGTCCTGTGGTGTCCCGTGGTGTCCGCCGTTGCTAAGGCGAAGTCAAGACAAATGATTCTCCCCCGTCCGTCCGTCCGTCCGGCGGTGGCTCTCGGTGTCCCGCGGTGTCCTGTGGTGTCCCGCGGTGTCCCGTAGTGTCCGCCGTTGCTTGGGCGAAGTCAGGACAAACGATTCTCCCCCGCCCGCACGTCCGTCCGTCCGTCCGGCGGTGGCTCGCGGTGTCCCGTGGTGTCCCGTTGAGTGAGATCGATAGTGAGACCGATAATGAGATCGAGAGGTGTCCCGCGGTGTCCCGTGGTGTTCCGTGGTGGCCCGTGGTGTCCCGTGGTGTCCCGTTGAGTGAGATCGATAGTCAGATCGACAAGTGTCCCGTGGTGTCCCATGGTGCCCCCTTGAATGAGAACGATACTGCGATCGATTGAGTCAGATGTTGGTTCCCCCCCTCTCCCCCCCCCACAACCTCCTTATCACCCGAAGGGTGGTCGTATAGGTAACACTATGATAAAAAAATCGCCCAGCAGAGCTTACCACTACGTTGTATATATCCCCACGAGAACCTGAAGCCACGGCCGCTTGGGCCGCGCGGTGTGATGCGAGCTGGCACAAGCCGTACCCATTCAACACTCCCATTCAAGTGTCAGATAAATAAGCGAGTGAACGTGTATTGAGGGTGAATGATCAAGGATCAGCCCTTGTCGCCGCCAGGTGACGAACTGTTTGAGCCAATGTAGCTGCAAACTGACATCATGGCGGCAGAACGCCCTGAACAACATGACGGCCGACCACGGTGGGCAACACAACTCAACAATAAACAGAGCCTTGTGTTGTACTGCGCATACGGGAAACCGTACAATATTTCAGACGGAAGAGCATACGGGAGAAGATGCGGGCTACCATGAAGAAGAGGAGCTGCACGGGAGATGAGACCAGCAACTGTACGGGAGACGATGCGGGAGACCATGCAAGATGCCATGCGGGAGACCACACGGGAGACCGTGGGCCACCAGTTCCTCACCCTCGTCCTCCCGAAAACTGTTATAGGACCCCTTCAGACAAGCTGCCCAGGGAAACGTGCAAGCACACGATCTCTTGCAACTTGACCCAGACCGCCGTTTCCTATGTGTCGGTCTCGTTCGTCACGGGAGGTCCAGATCTCAGGGGCATCGTGAGGCCTTTCTTCATTTCCTCGTCGTCGTCCGCCTCCTCCGCCTCCTCCAGCTCCAGTTCCTCCTCCCTTCATCCGTTTTCCTCCTCCTCCTCCTCCTCCTCGCTGCTGCAGCGCTCCAAATCACTATCCCATGTCCGCGACACCCCGCACAGTGCGCCTGCGGACGTACTCAGCTGGCGCCGAGGGCTGGTGTGCAGCTTTTCCCGAAAGAGGCAAAGTCGCTGGAAGACCATACAGTCACAACGAAAATCGGATCTCAAAACTGGTAGTAATAATACGTGATAAGGATGCAAGGGCCTCGGACGCCCATGCCGAAGCTGAACGAGCTGGGCTGGTCATCGAAAGTACTTAAGGATGAACCAGCGAGGCACGGATGCAAGGGTACCCTTAGGAAGATTACCCATAGGGTCCATCGGTTTCGACTGTACACGAGGCGTGCTAGTGTTGGCCTTGTTGGTCGGTTGCTTAGGCCTGCTCGCAAGGCCCCGCTACCCAGCAGCCCCGGGGAGGAGTCTGAAGGCCCGCCCTCAGGACCCAGAGGGCACGCGTCCAAAGAGTGCTTGCTCAAGGAGACGGAGAGGACACACTGCTGGGAGTCCAAGTCGGCACCAGGGGTGGCAAAGTTCGAGCAGCCATCTCAAGCTCACGTCGCCAACGTCCAAGTTCAGGCTGGCCGGTCTCGCCCTTCCACTTGCAACAAGTCAGCCGGTGGTCCTCTGAGCTCTGCTCGGGCGGAGGTTCTCTGAGCTCGGCTGGTGGCCCACGTGGGCCTGCTTTCTGCCATCGTATATCCCACCAGCCCTCTGGGCGTAGGTGGTTTAGAGAGTTTCCTCTTCCACCCCTCTCTCTTCCCCTTTCGGGGAGGGGCTTATCACTGTTCCCTATTACTAAACACCCCCTCCTCCAGGCGACTGGTAGCCAACCAGGGGCCATGAGGGCACCCCCCCACCATCCCTTGTAGAAAACAATGCAAGACACACTCTGTTTCCAAATTCGGAGCATGCGCAGCCAACCCGATGCGGCCTCCCCCCACCATCCCTGTCAAAAAACCATACAGAGTACACTGGGTGGCGGCGGCGGCTGCGGCGGCTGCGGCGGCGGCTGCGGCTGCGGCGGCTGCGGCGGCGGCGGCGGCGGCTGCGGCGGCGGTGGCGGCGGCGGCGGTGGCGGTGGCGGCAGCGGCTGCGGCGGCTGCGGCTGCGGCTGCGGAGATTTGGCAGCGGGGGCTGCGTCGGCGGCGGCGGCGGTGGGCAGCGGCGGCGGCGGCGGAGGCGGCGGCGGAGGCGGCGGCGGCGGCGGCGGCGGCGGCGGGGGCGGCGGAGGCGGCGGCGGCGGCGGATTGGCCCCCAGTAGCTGCCCATCCAAAGACAACTGCTGAATCTGTTGCGGCTCGGGCCAGACTCGGGTGCTATGTATGTGTTGGGAGGGCGGGTGGGAGTGAGCCAGACGGCTTGCGGGCGGGGAAGGAGTCTTGACCCCTCCCCCTTACCCCCTCCCCTGGGCCTGGACGGGGGGGGCGGCGAGCGGTCAGGGCGTCCAAAACGGCCTTGACGAGGAAACCAACATCACTGGTGTCACTAAGGTTTTGGCCCCATGTCAGCCTCTTGGGGGTGCAACGCGAATTGCGACCATCCCCTTCCTTGATCAATGTCCTCCAAGATGGCCACAAGAAGCGCCCAGGAGGTCCCAGGAGGCCCCAGGATGGCCCCAAGATGGCCCCCAAGAGGCCCCCAAGAGGCCCCCAGGAGGCCCCCAAGAGGACCCCAAGCGGCCCCGAGAAGCCCCCCCGAGGCACCCGAGACGCCCAAGAGCCCCCCAGGACCGCCAAGAGATCCTCTAAGACGCCTCAAGTGGCCACCAAGAAACGCCAAAGAGATATCCCAAAACGCTCCGAAACCAATTATCCCGACAAAGCAACCTAACAGCGATGTGTATAAGCATATCTGGAAGCATTCCCCTTAAGATTCAGGTGATAATCCAGTTGTAGAATTCTGCTGTTCTCGCAGTCGCAGTCGCATTCGCAATGACAGTCGCAGTGGCAACGGCCTTAGGACCCAATGGAATCCTAAGGATTCCTAGGGATTCCTAAGGCATCCTTGGGCAGCCTTAGGAATACATAGGAATCCTTAGGAAACCTTAGGCATCCTGATGCCTAGGGATTCCTAGGGATTCCTAAGGATTCCTAGGGGGTCTTAAGGATTCCTGAGGAGGCTTAACTATGCCTACGGATTCCTAAGGATGCCTACTGATTCCTAAGGATTCATAGGGATTCCTAAGGATTCCTATGGATTCCTACGGATGCCTCAGCCTGCCTCAGTTTCAGCCTCAGCCTCAGCCTGCCTCGGCTTGCCTCAGCCTCAGCCTCAGCCTGCCTCGGCCTCAGCCTCAGCCTGCGTCAGCCTCAGCCTCAGCCTGCCTCGGCCTCAGCCTGCGTCAGCCTCAGCCTCAGCCTGCCTCAGCCTCATCCTGCCTCAGCCTCAGCCTCAGCCTCAGCCTAAGCCTGCCTCGACTTGCCTCAGCCTCAGCCTCAGCCTGCCTCGGCCTCAGCCTGCCTCGGCCTCAGCCTGCATCAGCCTCCCCTCCTCCCCCCGCCCCCCCCCCTTCCCCCCCCAATTGAGCCTCACCTTGTCTCAGCTTCGGCCTGCCTCGGCCTCAGCCTCAGCCTCAGCCTCAGTCTCAGCCTGTCTCGGCCTGAACCTGCCTCGGCCTCAGCCTCAGCCTGCCTCAGCCTCATCCTGCCTCAGCCTCAGCCTCAGCTTGCCTCAGCCTCAGCCTCGGCCTCAGCCTCAGCCTCAGCCTCAGCCTGCCTCGGCTTGCCTCGGCCTCAACCTCAGCCTGCCTCGGCCTCAGCCTCAGCCTCAGCCTGCCTCAGCCTCAGCCTCAGCCTGCCTCAGCCTCAGCCTGCATCAGCCTCAGCCTGCAGCTTGCCTCAGCCTCAGCCTCGCCTCAGCCTCAGCCTCAGCCTGCCTCAGCTTCAGCCTCAGCCTCAGCCTGCCTCGGCTTGCCTCAGCCTCAGCCTCAGCCTGCCTCGGCCTCAGCCTCAGCCTGCATCAGCCTCAGCCTCAGCCTGCCTCGGCCTCAGCCTCAGCCTGCCTCATCCTGCCTCAGCCTGCCTCGGCCTCAGCCTGCGTCAGCCTCAGTCTCAGCCTGCCTCGGCCTCAGCCTGCGTCAGCCTCAGCCTCAGCCTGCCTCGGCGTGCCTCAGCCTCAGCCTCAGCCTGCCTCGGCCTCAGCCTCGGCCTGCCTCAGCTCGGGCATATGGCACAGGCTTGGTGTTTTGGGAACATGAAGATCACGAAGTGGCCCACAGTTGGCTCCGGGCAATCAAAATATGGTACACGAATGGTGTTCTGGGAACACGAAGAACACGAAGTGGCCTACGGTTGGCTCCGGGCATTCAAAATGTAGCCTGGGAGTGTTCTGGGAACACGACGAACACGAAATGGCTTACAGTTGGCTCCGGGCATTCAAAATGTGGCCTGGGAATGGTGTTCTGGGAGCACGACGAACACGAAGTGGCCTACAGTTGGCTCCGGGCATTCAAAAGGTGGCCTGGGAATGGTGTTCTGGGAACAGAATCTGTAGGAATCCATCGGAAACTTTACGAATCTATAGGAGTCCTGGGGAGTCCCCGGATTCCCTGGATTCCCACGGCATCCGCCCAGACCCTCTGGGGAGTCAAGATGCACTCTTATGACCCCACTAGAAACCTATCAGTCTTCGCTGTTATGTAAAATATGTGGAGGCAACGGCCCTGGCGACATGCTGTGCCTTGCAACCGGGTCGCGCATCGCTGTCCTACGCAAGGAATGGGGGGATGGGAAAGGCTCGGGACGTTGACGCCTGGGGACTGGGGTGCGATTAGCGTGTCACGCCGAAGCCTGACAGGGCCAAAATCGGCGGCGCGACACGCTAAGCAAAACTTCCCGACCATATTTTCCGGTAGTAAGCAGACCACTACAGAGAGTAGCCACACTGATGATATGCCGCTCTATAAACGTTCTCTCTCTTTCTTCCTCCTCTCCTCCCATTCCCCCATCAATCCTCCAGACTTTCTCCTTTCTGTTCTGCCTCTTTCTGCTTCTGATATTGCCTCCCCCCGTCTCTTTCTGCCACTTCCTCTTCCTTCCTTCTCATCCTGCAGCGTGGCCAAATGCTTCCTTCTCATCCTCTTCATGTTCCTCCTTTATCTCCCCTGCTGTTCGCACCACCCAATCTCCTCCTCCTCAACAATTTTCTTACGTGTATCTCCTCCTTGTCGCACCACCAGACGTGTTGGTAGGGCGGGCTCAGCGTTTCGCCTGAGACTTCTTCACCGCTGATGGTCCTGAAACCTGACATGTGCAACAGCTTCACGGATTGAGGGCGGCCCGTTTTCAAGATGTGGCTCTCGCCTTAGCGCCGCGCACATTCATGTGTAACGAGTTGCAAATGTGTCAAAGATGTAGTGCGGCTCGTCTTCGAAATACGGCTCCCGCCATAGCGCCGCGCGCAGTGGTCCTGAACATGCTGCAGTGTGACAGATGGACGACGGGCGGTTCTCAAAATGTTGCTCTCGCCTTGAACCCCGCGCACCTTCGTCCTGAACGCTTGCAACATGCTCAAAGATGTAGGGAAACTCGATATATAGATATATATATATATATATATATATATATATGTATGGCTCTCGCCTCAGCGTACTGCGCGTTTGTTTCGAACGTTGGCAACAGGTTCAAGGCCTCGCATGGTCGAATTCCCAGGAATGGTGTTATGTAAATTGCTAAGGTTGTCAAGACGCAACAATCACGTTTATTCGCGGTGTTGAAATCCCAGGAATGGCGTTTTGTCACGAGTTCAGACTGTTCAGATGCAACCGTCACATTGGCTCGCGACGCTGAAGTCTCAGGAAGTGCGGTTTGGCCTGGTCGGGGGTTCTCCGACGGTTGATTCCAAACGGGCATTTGCCGCAGTGACAAAATCTTGTAGGGCCCTGTGAGGAAGGACTTTGGAGGGATGTGTACTGCAACATCATTGATGCGTCTTGGTTTTGCACTGGTCCTCATGTTTTCTCCTTCTCGTCCTGGGTGGCAGCCCCTGGGGAGCCCCAGAACCTTAAGAATTCCAACTTCCAAGAACCCCCTGGAACCTTCTAAAACCTACTTCGTTTTCCCTCGTCTATATCCTTAATGTGTTTCGTTTGGTGCTCCTCCTCCTTCTCCTCCATCTCCTCCCCCATCCTCCTCCTCCTCCTCCTCCTCCTCCGCCTCCTCCTCCTCCTCCTCCTCCCTCTGCTTGTCGTCATGTCCTTTGTCGCCATCACCGTCGTCGACGTCGTCGCCACTGTGGTCGTCCTCCTCCACTTCCCGCAACACCTTCCAGCAGGTCCAGCAAGCGGCCTGGGGTGGCGATTACTATCTCGCAGCCGCGCCGCAGCTCCTGGCCCCGGCGGCGCTGCTGCCCTGGCGCCACTCCGTCTTGTCTCGCCTCATGTTCCCCGAAAGGGGCTTGCACTTGGGGTTTCTTGCTCAAATTACCGAGGGAATTGGACGGCCCACCTGAGGACCCACATGAGGTTCAAGTGGTGGCCAGTCGTGAGAGCCTCGTGGGCGCCCCGTGCATTGGGTGCTTCCGCCAGGGCTTTCGCCTGGTGCTCGGTTGGTGACCAATCGTGGGCACCTCGTGCAAGCCCCGTGCGCTGGGGGGGTCCGCCTTGGATTCGCCTGGTGCCCGAAAATGGCCGCCCGTGGGCACCTCGTGGTCGCCCCGTAAGCAGCCACACAGCCTGCACCACATCGCTTGTACCACAGCATCTGCTCGACGTAGCATTCACCACGTAGTTTTCACCGCAGATGCTGAGATACCACACAGCTTACGCCACACAGCCTGCAACACATTGCTTGCGCCACAGAGTTGACACCGCAAAGCTGGCATCAATTTATTTTACACCTCATACATTGCGTCGCCTAGCACACACACGCACACACCATAGCTTTCACCGCATAGCTTGCACCACATATGTGACACCACATAGTTTGCCGTGCTTTGCTTACACCACGTCGCTTGGATCACATGTATTGCGCAGCATCGCTTACAACACAGTTGCTGCACCACATACTGTTACACATCCACAGTGCAAGAGCGCACTACCTGGGGCCCCGGCTGGCCAACGTGTTCACGTTGTTCCCACCACTCCTGTGCTGTTGGGCCTCGCTTCGAGTCCGCAGCGCCGCGCGTCTCCTCTGGCTCGTCCCTCTTCCTCACCCTCCCTAGTGCAACCCTCCTGTGTGGCGTGCGGTGCTCGCTTTGAGGCCGCAGCACGGCGCGTGTCACTCCCTCTCCTCCTCCCAATCCTCCGCCCACCCGTCGCGCAGATCGCACCCCACAAAGAGTCCCGCCGAGGGCCCGACAGGCTGTCACAGACTGCACACGCATCGAGTTCCCCCGCTCGTATCAGATCGGCACACCCCGTGCTCTTCCATTCTCTCTCTCTCTCTCTCTCTCTCTCTCCTGCTATAGACCCTCCTTCCTCCTTGTCCTCCACGGTCCTCCCTCCTCCCCCTTCCTTCCTCTCCCTCGTCTTCCTCCTTCCCCTCACCGTCCCCCTCATCCGCATCGTTACCCTCCTCCTGCGTTCAAACGCCAGGGACCAGCACGGCGCAATCGGTCTACTGAGCGAGGGAAGAGCCCTGCGCCCACCCGAGCTCAGTACTTCAGGAATCCGAAACGTTCCCCTTCTTGGTGATGTTGGTTGCAACTGCGGCAAGCCAGATAGTCCAGCATGCTGTTCCAGCGGTGGCTGTCCGCGGCAATCGTCGTCCCAAAAAAGGCTGCCGCTCTCGAAACCTTCCGCAGTCGAACTTCCCACCTGCATGCTCGGAGCTTCCAGCTGTGCAGCTGACTGCATGTGTGGGCAATCACCCCCTCGTGGAAGCATTGGGCACCCAACATCTCGAACCCAATAGTGGCCAAAGCAAGTTTGCCGTCCTGGTCCGTCTATGTCGTCACGGAGAAAACGCGTCGCGAAGTTCGCCCCCCCAGCCCCAACCACTGCGTTCGATGCCCAACATGGTTCGCACCATGAACTACTGGTCGCCTTGTAGATAAGACTGCCGAGATTGAGTAGACAGGCCGCTTCCAGCGCACCCGACAAAACAGGTCTCGAAGAATATGTGTAGTAGGTGGACCCGTCTTGCAAGAGGGGGTCTAGGGCAGCGCGGGGAACTTTCATGCTTCTTGGGCGAGCACCCAACTTCATGAACGCGCGAAGTCAACTCATCCTCCACACAAATCGCCGATGGACCTGAATCCCCAGTGCGTTGGCAGCAAGATCCCGCGAGGCTGTTCGGAGTTTCTGGTTGCGCGTGTAGACCCAGTACGTATCATGTAGATGTGCACCAACTTGCTTCACCGAGTGGCACGGATCGCGTGCTCCTGTGACAGAGTCAACAATTGTTCTGTCACAAGCGAGAGCATGTATGGCCACGTCGCAAATAGACAGGGTGGTCGGCATACGCCACAAGATACTCTCAACTGCCACCAGGTAAGTGTATTGCAAATACCGCTCGATACACCATTCCAATAGCATCTAAGCACATACATCAAGCATGAATCGAACAGTGCTTGGGCAACTGGGCCACACTGCAACAACCACCTGCTTCTTGGGATTGGACCGGACTTTGCAGTAGGCCTAGCGAGTACTTTCCTGATGCAGCGAATTATCATTTTTCTTGTTGTCGCCCTCTACGACATCCTCGTCCACATCCTCGTCGTCCTCGTCCTTCTTTCCTCCCCTCTCCACTCCGCCTGAACCCCAGGCAATGGCAAGGGAGGTCACCACCTCGTCGAGGAGGACGACCCCTTAGGACCCCCAGTCCCCATCATAACCCCCTAAAGCGCAAACGACCAATCCAAAATATCCTCGGCCCTCCTTGAAATTCGATCCTCTGGATTCTTCTGAGGAGCTGGCGATCCCTTAGTGGTAGCCCCCCTTGGCGATGCCTGGAATTCTTCGGTGCCCCGCTCCTTTTCCCCTCCTCCCACCCGCTTCCTTCCCATTCTCTCCCCCCCCTCCCCGCTCCCCCGTCCTCCTCACTTGTCCTACTCCGTGGCCCCCCGCTCTGGCCCAAGTCCGCCAGCTTCCATGCCGATCATAACGGCCAGGTACCTGTTTAGTTTAGTTTGTTTTGTCGTGCTTTGACGTGTTGTGCCACTTTGGGGAATATATCCCGCCAGCCATCTGGGCGTAGGTACTTTGACTCCCCTGCTCGGGGGAGGGGTTTGCCCCTACCCCTGCCTCCTCCCCTGGGCCTGCGAGGGGGGGGGGGGCGACCCATTGGAACGCATAAGATGGCCGAAGATGGCTTCAAGAGGGCCTCCGAGAGCCCAAGATGGCCTCCATGATAGCCTAAGATACTTCGAGGTGGCTCAAGATAGCTTTCGACGCACATCCAAGAGGCCTGAGGACGGCCCCAAGACGGTTACAGGTGCCATTCGGATCCTCCAGGGACCTTTCCAAGAGGCCAGGATTGCCCCAACACCTTGGGAACATCAGTGTGTTTTGCGCTAGGGGAGCCCCAAGAGGGGCCAAAGCGGGCCCCCGGTGCTCCCAAGAGCGCTCCAAGAGCGGCTCAGGAGGGCCCGAAGACTGCATTCTTCAACCTCCAAGGGGGGAGGCTAATTTGAGGACCTTCCCCCCCCTGTCGAGCCACGGGGGGCCCACGACGACCCCAAGAGGCCTCCCAGACCCCCTCCCAGGGAGCTCCCAGAGGGCCGCAAGGCTCTCCCAAAGAGCCCAACAAGACCCCCAAGAGTGCCCTAACAGGCTCCGCGAACACCCCCAACGGGACCCAAGATTGCTCCAACGGACCTCCGAGAAGACACTCCCAAGGCGGTTGTTACACTGCGTGCTTCTACCCTTCCCTGGTCAAGGCAACTCGCCTGGCGATCTGTTTCGAGATGGGCTGCTGGGGATATGCGACGCGTCAATAATTAAAAGCAAGCGTCCTGTAATGTTAGCCAGCGTGGATTTCAAACAGCAATCTCCTGCAATCAATGCGGTGCAACCCATGTGGTGCAATTGTTGTGGCGCAATCTCGGTGGTGCTATGCGAAGCAACGCAATGCAACGCGATGCACAATAATGCAATGCAGAGCAACCCAGGGCACAGCAACACCACTCCACGCAAAAAAAAACAAAGAAATGCAAACCAACACAGAGAAATGCAGAGCTGTGCGAGGCAACGCAGAGCCATGCACAACGATGCGACGCCAATGAGACGCGATCGCAGTGCGACGCGACTGCGACGCACGGCGAGATGGCAACGCAGTGCGACTGCAGTGCGACGGGGGGGTGCAGCGGGGCGGCGGCGACGGGCGGGAACGGGGCCGCCGGGGCCGCACACGGGCTTTCCATCAGTGACACTGGGACGGCGACGGCCTGGAGCGGTGCCGTCGGCGCCTGCACACGCTGCAACCGGACTTTGCAGCAGGCCCAGCGAGTGCTCCCCTGATGCAGCGAAGTATCCTTTTCCTTGTTGTCGCCCTCTGCGACATCCTCGTCCACATCCTCGTCGTCCCCTTCCTTCTCTCCTCCCCTCTCCACTCCGCCCGAACCCCAGGCAATGGCAAGGGATGTCACCACTGGGGAACAAAGCCGAATGTTTCGGTGTGTACTGCCCTTTTCGATCGGCTTCATTCCATGTTCAGTTCTCCGCATAGCCCCTCGCCCGCCTTCGCCGTTTCTCTGATTTCATTGCGCTTCCAATGCGTTTTCAACTCCTTCAGAACTTGACCATTTCTGCCCCTTCTGGTGCTGCCGTGTTCAGCTGCATTGATTTCTGGCTCCGCTCCCAAGTCGCGCGGTTGTTCCAGTTTTTCGAGCCTCGTTTAATCTCGCTTTGAAGCTTTCCAGGCGAGACGCCGACAACAAGCACACAGAGCTTGCCGCTTTGACGGGCCGGGGGTCCTGCACCTGTCCACGGCGCTGAACGCCCCCGTAGACCACCGCCTCTCGGACGCCCATGGCCTACACAGCGGCGGTGACGCATACACATTCGGCACTGTATTGACACGCGTAGACCATCGTTGCATGCGAGTGTGATCTGGATGTGATCTGAATGTGCCCCAGGCAGCCGAGAACCGTGGACCAAGCAAGCCCTATACGACTGACCTCATCCAATTACATGTACGCTGGTGTGGACTGGAACTGCCAGAAGACAACGAGCAGTGTTCGTGTCGGCTGGAGGCGTGCAGAACATGTTCTGACGATGCCTCGGGTGGTGAAGGTACGTCGCCCGATCCCTTCGACTCGGGGTGGAGATGAGTCTCATAGCCCGTCTCAAGTCCTCGGCGTGCGGGGAGGACGGGGATAGGGAGGAAGACGAGGGCGACGAGGGAAGGGAGGATGACGAGCCACGGTACGAGGACGGACGCACTGAGGAGGGGGAAGGGGGGGGGGGATCGATGAGGAGGAGGGGGAAGAGCCAATCTCATCAGTCCGGAAGCCGGGGAGATCGTTGTTGGGGCTGGGCCCGAAGCCGAGCAGCCCCTGATCAAGCGAGAGATTAGACCCGTCTGCATCCGATTCCTCGCCGAGGAGAGCCGGCGCGCGCGCGCCGAGGCCTCGCCCCGAGCCGCCATCCCATCTCCCTGGACTTTCGGGTCGGGCGGAAGTGGGGGGGGCCACAGCGAAGGGGGGGGGGGTAGCGAAGGAGGGGGGTAGCGAGGGGGGGAGGGGTAGCGAAGGGGGGCCACAGCGAAGGGGGGGGGAGCGAATCAACGCTGACTCGCTGACCTCGGCGGCTCAAAAAGTGGGGTGGGGCCCTGCGGGATGGGGCTCCAAGGATAGGAAGTTGGTCGCAGGCTGCATCTGCAGAGTTTTTAGGTCCTCTCCTCCGCCTCCTCCTCCTCTTCTTCTTCTGCTTATTATTTTTATTCTTATTCTTCTTGTCATCCTCGGAGCCAAATCCCTCATGGTCCCATCTTTGAATTGCCGATAACCCAGTGTGGGCGCAAAACCGGGCCGGTAATTGATTGCACCACTTGGGGTCACTTGGAACACTTGAAGCCGCGGAGGCAAAAAGGGAAGGATGGGCCGGTAATCGTTTGCACCAGTTGGGGCCAGTTGGGTCAGTTGGACCAGTTGGGGTCTAATGGGGTCAGTTCGGGTCAATTGCACGAGTTGGGGGCCGGCCAGGCGGGGCGCACATCTGGCCGCGGGGCACTGAATGACCCCAACCGGCCACAGTGGCCCAACTGACCCGTCTGTCTCAAAGGACCCAACTGGCCCAACTGACCCAACTGGCCCGACTGACCCAACTGGCCCAACTGACCCAACTGACCCAACTGACCCATCGGACCCAGCTGACCCAACTGACCCAACTGACCCAACTGACCCAACTGGCCCAACTGGCCCAAGGGCCCCCCCTCCTCTTCCTCCTCCTCCTCCCCCTCCTCCCCCGTCCTCCTCCTCCTCCTCTCCTCCTCCTCCTCCTCCTTCTCCTCCTCCTCCTCCTCCTCCTCCTCGGCGGAGCCAGCCCCGCAAGCTAAGACCGCAGACTCGGCGGAATCCGAAGAGCAAATACCACAGGCTCCAGCCACCGGCTAATTACCACAGGCTGAAGCCTAAAGCCACCGGCCAGTTACCGGCCAATTACCGCTATTACCATAGGCGAATACCACAGGCTAACGCGGCAGGCGAGCCCCCACGGCGAATGCAGCCCCCATGGCGAATACCACAGGGCCTAAGAGGCACCCAGGAGAGCCCCAACACGGCCCAAGAGGCCTCCGAGACGGCGCAAGAGGACCCCAATAAAGCCCTAAAAGGGGCCTTCGAGCCCTCGGCTTGAAGAGGCCCCCACGAGGCCCCAAGAGGCCCCTGAGAAGCCCCAACAGGCCCCCAAGAAGCCCCCAGGAGGCCCCCACGAGGCACTCAAGAGGCCCCCAAGCGGCCCCAGGAGGTCCCTCAAATGCCCCCCCCCCGAGCACGCAAGGAGGTGCCAACGATGCTACAATATGGGCCGGCGGAACGAGCGAAGCGATTGAAGCGCCGGCCAATTGCAGCGCCGGCTAATACCACAAGCCTCTACCTCCGGCCCGTGGGCTGATACCCCTGGCTCGGCCGATACCTCATGTTAGTTCACAGAACGTATGCGTGCGCTTTGCCCAGAACGACTTCAGTGACAATGGCGATTGGCGATTGGCAAGCGAGACCCTGAAACACTTAGAAAGAAAATGGGGGCCTTTACAACTTAACGAAACCGGATGTTATCACAGAGATTCGATGAGGACCGAGGGGGATCTAGAATCACCAGGACACGCGTGCAATTACGAAGACCCAGGACGATGGGGACCTAGGAGCTGCCACGTGGCCACGGACATGGGGGCAAGAATGATGACGAGGACGTAGAAAGCAAAAGCGAAGACGAGGAAATAAGAGCCACAAGAGCCAAGAGAGCGCCAAGAGGGCAATGAATTGGGGGGCGGGGGAGGAGGAGGGACCGAGGAGCAGGAGGATGGGCGACGAAGGTTAGGAGCAGCACGGGACCTATGCGGGACAAACACGCAGCAGGCGAAGGGTGGCGCGGGGCGCCCAGCCTCCCTTGCGAAAAAACAAATTTAAAAACAAATTTAAAGCGAGCGGGGCGAAACGCGCGCGACAACGCGCGTTTGCCCTGGCAATGGCAACAAGGCAAGTGCATCGGCGCCAATGCGCGGCCTGGGGGCGATCGTGCGCGAGCGGGCCGCGCGAAAGATTTATATCGCGTCCCAGGCCTCCCTCCCCGCGGCCCGCGCGGACGGCCTCGGGCGGACCGGCAACCGGCGAGCGGGGCGGCGGGGGGGTGGCCGGGAACGGTTCCTGGAACCCCTAACGGGCAATCGATGGACGTCGCGGTCGTTCCCTGCACGCGCATCCGCGCAAATGCGCCCGTTGGGGGCGATCGCGCGAGACCAGCGGCAATACTTCTCATGCGAAAAGTTTCATTGATGTCACCGCTTCCCACCCACCGCGCGGACGGCCTCGGACGAACCGGCAACCGGCGCGCGGGGGGGGGGGGCGGGGCTGCCCCCCGCGGGGACGAAACCCAGCTCATAGGCTCAGGAACCCAGAAACCCAGGGAGCCGCCTCCGAATGATCTGCAGACTGGAAAGCCTCTGGCGGGCGACCTCGAAATTTCAATTTACTTCCCCGGTAAGTCTGCACGCTGAAGGAGGGACCTGAGAATTCCATAAGGCCGGGCCAACACTTAACCGGGTCAGACGACATGCACCGCCAAGGTTCCTGAATTGAGCAAGGCCCATGTTCCATTCAGCGGTGCTTGGAACTATGCCACCCAGGGGGGCCAAATCAACAATGGGAGGCCAAGGAAAAACGGATTGGGCTGAATCGCAGTCCGCATCCCCGGGCGATTACCGTGGCGAACAGACTTGCCTCATGCAAAGAAAGCAACTACAAGTTGTAACGTGCCGAGCCTCGGAGATGCAATGGCCCAGTGTTCCGGCCGTAAAGCCTGCGGCTGATCTGGCGGCGCCTGCGGCGACGAAGCCCGCGGCTGACCCCCGATATCCTCACGGCGCGAAGAGCGCGATATCCCCGGCGCCCTGCATCGTGAGCAAGCACTCCCCGGTCGCCGCCGACCAGACCTTCACGACGTCGCGGTGGGAAGCGGTCACCACGTGTCGGCCGTCTGGCGAGAAAGCGGCCGATGAAATGTCGTACAGCGGGCCGCCCAGCGTGCAGGGTGCGCCCCCGGAGTCGCCAGTCTTATGTTTTTTTTTTTTTTTTTTTTTTTTTTTTTTTTTTTTTTTTTTTTTTTTTTTTTTTTTTTTTTTTTTTTTTTTTCTGGTATGCGTCCTCGGCCGAACAATCGCAGTACCATCCCAGGACGCAGTGAGAACCTGCTGACCACTTGGCGAGAAGGCAGCGCAATGCACCCAGTCCTGGTGGCTCTCGAGTATGCGCAGACAGTCCGAGGTGGTGGCAGACCATATTCTCACCGCCATGTCGGTCGAAGTCGTCAGCACTTCGCGGCCGCTCGGAGCTCACACTGCGACTAACAATGGGCCCCCATGCCCGCGGAACGTGCACAGGCACACCCCCGAGGACGCCGACCACAGCTTCGCTGTCCAGTCTTGCGAGGCGGTCAGCACGTCTCGGCCGTCTGGCGAGAAACTTGCGCTATGGGTCTCTGCGAGGTGTTCGGAGAGAACGAGCACACGCTGCCCGCGCAAAACAGACCGCACTGACGCCGACGGGCACTTCGACTTCGCGAAGCGCTCCAAGGTCACCACTCCCAGGGAGTCGGGCGAGAAGACCCCGCGGTGTCCAGGCAGAGTGCGGAGGCGGGGCCCATCTCAAAAAACATCACGTCGAACGCGAGCGGGGCCAACGGCGCGCGACAACAAGCACACAGGCCCAGGCGCCAATGCACGGCGTGGGGGCGGTAATTAGTGCGCGAGCGGCCCCTGCAAGTGATTTCCAGCACATCCCAAGCCCCCCTCCCCGCGGCCCGCGCGGACGGCCTCGGACGGACCGGCAACCGGCGCGCGGTGCAGGAGAGGGGGAGTGGCCTGGAACGGTTTATCGGTAGTCCTACCGAGCAGGCGATGGACGTCGCGGTCGCCCCTCGCGACCGCGCACGCGCCTGTTCGTGGGGGGGCGCGGCGGCGAGCCGCGGCCGGCCCTGCGCCGCTGGCCTCGGACGAACCGGCAACCAACGGCGCGGGCACGCCCCTCCGCGAGTCGGCATTGCTGCCGCGCCAGCCGCGGGCGAAGTGACAACCGCCGGCAACTGCAGCCCCCCCCCAGGGGAGCAGCTGCTGGCCCAGGGTGCCTCAGCGGAACGGGTCGAAGATGGTGCTCAAGTGGCCGTCGCCCTCGGACTGCACGAGCTGGGCGCAGTCCGCGAAGTATGCCAGACGCTGCTGCAGCAAAGGGTCCATCTGGCACCAGCTGGGCAAAGACCCGCTCGCGAAGTGCCGGTGGTTGTGCCGCAAATAAGCGAGGCCAACCAACACCCGGAACCACCTCTCCGAAATGCAAGCCGCCTTGGCCGGCATCATGTGTTTCAGGCTCGCCCGCCAGCGTTCCACGGCCACGGTGCCGGTCTGCAGCGGGGCGCCAGCATCGGCGATCGCCAGCGCAGCGTCGCGCCACTTCCATAAGCCTTCGAGGCGCAGGGGCTTGAGCAGGCGGTCGTAGTGCGCCTGCGCGGACATGGTCAAGGCCGAGCGCTTGCCGTGGAGGCGCGGGCCGGCCTGAAGGCGCCTGCAGATGCCGCGCCTCGCCCGGCACGTTTTGCGCCCGGGCGCGTGCCACTTGAGGCGCGTCCGGATGGCATTCTTGAAACCAGCCAGCGTCTCGAAGCCGTGGTATCCCAGCGTGTCGTGCGCATGCACCCCGAATGCTGCGCACAGTCGAAGAACGGCGCCCCGCGTCGGCGACGCGCCGAAAATGGTGCGCCACGTGGGCTCCTGGTCCACTTGCGGCTGCTTCAAGTACGCTGCAACCGCGTCTGCAGAAGCAGGATTCTCCCTGATTGCCGCTGCAGTCTGTTCCTGGCGCGAGCTAGCGCGGGCCGTGGCGACCGGGGCGGCGAGGGCGCCCCGCCGGGGAATAGCGGGTTGACGGGGCGCGCTCGCTGCCGCGGCGCCGTCGCCCCGGGCCAGGTCGATCCTTGGTGTTTTCCACTGCCTTGCGCAGCATCTCATGGTGCTCCACTGCCAGCGGCTCCGCAGCTGGTTCCCCCGCGCCCGCATCGGGCGGGCCAGCAACTGGTGCAGAGGGCAGCTGTTCTGCGGGCACCGGGGCGGCGGCAGCGGGGCGTCGCGGCGGCAGCGACAAGCGGTTCAGGATGTCCTCGCGGCGCTGGTCGGGCAGTCGAGGGGGGGGGGGGCCGGCGGGGCGGGGGAAGTTACCTGCACTCCCGCGAGAACCTGAGTGATGCCCTCTCCCCCCCCGCCACAATGAAAATTATCATGGCGGAAAAAAAGCAAGGAATTGTTAGTGCCGCGATGCAATTGGGACGAAGGATCGGGAGCTCTACGTGGGGTCACGAAATTTGAGACGGGTGCGCATTCCTGCGCCGGGCAGCGCCATGCGGACCATGCCGCTGGGGCTTTCGGCGGGGCGCTCTGTTGGGCAACGATCCGCGTGCGGGGTATGCAGATATGCGCGGGACAACGCCATGCCGGCGCTGCCACTGGGGCCTTTGGTGGACCTCCCCAGGGGGCAACGAGGCGCGCAAGGGGCTTGCCATTGGCGCGGTCGCGCATGCGAACCCTGCCGGGTCCAGAGGTGGAGCTCCTTACCAAAGTGGGGTGGAACTCCTTGTGGGGGCATGCTGTTGATGGTGATGGCGATGACGACGATGGCGACGAAGGCGGTGATGGTCATGACAAGCGTGACGATGATGACGGTAATGATGACGATGCTGGCCTGACGACGACGCCGATGACGATGGCGGTGCGGAGGGCAGAAGCGAGGGGCGGGAACGGGGGCGGGGGGGAGAAAGGAGAAGGGGGAAAATGGGGCGATGTGCACTCTGAGCGAGGACACAACACTGCAGGATGGTGGGGGCATGCCCGCGTTGGACTCGGGTTGACCCGAAAAGCAATCGGATGTCTTTGTGGTCGTAGCACATATTGCGCGCGTCTGGCGAGGCCGCGCTGATGAGCCGCATGACAGCCAGCGTGTCGTGCAGCGGGTCACCCGTCACTGTGGTCGGAGAACCGGCGAAGCACGTCCGAGCGCCCGTCGTGTCGCCCCTCGGCGTTGGGGCCCCTGCCGCCGCGTCGGCGTCGAGCTCCGGGTGCATCCTCCTGTAGAAAGCATTCAGCTGCAACCGCTGCCTTCCGTAGACGTCCACGGCGTGCACTGCTGGAGCCGAGTCCACTAGGCTGAGACCTGCCTCCAGCCGGTCCTGCTTGAAGCTGCCCACCAGAGGGTCCAGGTCCTGCAGTGCATCCTTCACATCTTCTGACCTTGAAAGCGTCGGCGGCTGGTAGAGCGCCCCGTCCACGGTCACCCAGGCCAGCAGGACCGTGCACGGGCGATCTCTCCCACCGTCGCCCTCCACGGCGACCTTTCGGGCCTGCTCGTAATTGCCGTCGCCCCTGATGACGGCGCCCGAGTACACGTTGATGCGTTTCTGCATGTGGCGGGTCGCCTCGGCAAGGTAGCCCTCGAGCGCCGTCAACAAGATTTGCTTGAGGCCCGGCGCCGTGGGAATGGCTCGCAAGTGCGAGAGGACTCGCCCGGCTGCTCGGAGCCCTGCAGCGCCAGCGCAGCATTGCTCCACTAAAGCGCGGCGAGTCTGCCGAAGACAAAGTCTATCGTGGAAGAGCTGGACGAGGTGCAAGAGGAACTGCTTGGTCATGAACACCGACCCTTGCTTCTCCAAGCGCAAGTGGAGCACGCCCGGCACAGCGGCCACCACGTCGCTGACGTCCGTGGCGAAATAACGGTTCGGAAGACCAGCGGCCGCGCACGTGCGGCAGCGCCTCCGCCTCGCGTCGAACTGCCGGGGCAAAGGCAAGTCCAGCACCCAGAAGCACTTGTGGTCCTCGCTGTTTATCGCTGCGTGGTGCGGCGCGCCAAGCGCCTTCTGCTCGTCCAAATGCTTCTGCAACCCTGTGCGAGGCGACCTGCTCACCGCCGCGCCCCGCGCCCCCCCGCGCCGATCTGCCCGCGCCCTCGGAGTCGGCATCGCCCTGGCCTCTCGGCGGCGGCGAGGCCATCTCCGAAGCGGCGGCCAAGCGCCGCGCGGCCCGTGGCGGACTCGCTGGGCGACCGGCCCCAGACGAACTGGCAACCGGCGCGCCGCGGCGCGCGACTCCGCCATGGACCGCAGGCGCTTCTCGCCTGACGCAGTAAGATCAATCGCGCGGCATCGGCGCGGGCAAAGGCGGAGGGACTGGGAATGGGCACATCCCCCTGCGTCCTGCGAGAATGATCTCACCGACGCTGTGGTCCACGTGGCAGCTGCCATCGCACGGCAACTCTATGTCCCCGCCAGCCCACGCCTGCGCGGCCTGGCGAGTCTGGCGCAGGTCGTCCGCTTTCGGCTCTGGCAAGGCGCATCGCGACTCGCGCGCATCCTCGAACAGAATGCTCGCCCCGCGTCGATCAGCGACCCCGGTGGCGACTGCGCAGTGGAGGCCGACGTCGACGAGATGGCTTGCGGGGCACGTGGTAGCGTGACTGTACGATGCCTTCAGGAGATCGCGGCCGCCGTCGCGGCACGCCACCAGCGGGGCGATGTCCGCGAGCGGCTTCCCCCGGCGGGTGAATACGCCCAGGATGAACGCGAGCTGCCCTCCGCTGATTGCGAAGAGGCCCCCGCGCGGCCGCGGCGGATCCGCGGTGCCGAAGACGACTGGCTCGTGGAGGAAATGCATGTCCATCAAATGCACCAGCCGTGACAACGTCCTCCCAGCCGCCACGCGCTGTGCCAGGGAACGCCTCTCGACGCCTCGGCCCGCGGGCGCGTCAGGAGCGACCAGCGACGCGGGGGCTTTGGCCGCGCTCTCCTCGGGCACCGGCGGCCCTGGCAGAATCCGGCTCTCTCCGCGCCGGGTGCGCAAGGCCTTGGCGCCCCTCGTGACCCCGGCGTCGCTGCGCCGCTTGGCGGGGAACCTGCGGGGCCAGGGCGTGCCGACAGTGGCGGCCCCTCGAGGCCTGGACGTCGCCCTCGTGTCGGCCAGCTCAGGCGCGAACGGCGGGGAGACGCGGTGAGTCGCCTGCGCCAGGGCCTCGGTCAACGACCCCTGCTTACCCGGGTCGTGGATGTACCTGGCGGAAGGCTGCAATGGCCCCGGCCCCGAGGCCCCCGTCCGATGCGACCCGCCCGGGTCAGAAAGCTTTTCCTCTGATCGATCCGGCAATTGTCCCTGGAAACAAATCTGGGGGGCTGGCGTTCGTCGCGCAAGCCGCGGGCGCCGCGCGCTCTGCTGGCCCTTCACTCCTTGGATCGGGGACTGAAACTCATGGGATTCCAAGATCACGTGGGCCTTTGGCAACTCTGCGAATGCCCAAGGGGTCTCCAAGGCGCCGGCGTCGACGACCTTGCCGACCAAAACCGCCCCGTACACGCTGAACCGGGGCAGCGTGTCGGCCTCTGGCGCCCGTGGCCACGTCGCCTCGATGGCGATGGCGCACTTGTCCGCTATTGCTGGCGGGAGGGGCTTCTTGCCTACGTGCAGGTAATACCGTCCGACTGGAAGGCAATTCGATCTGCCGGCCTTGGACTCGATTCGCTTGAAGCCCTTCAGCATGGCAACGGCCACTCTGGGGCAACCGACCGTGAATGCCCGACCGGACGCCAAGCGGGGGCACCTGGCTGCGGCTGTCTCCATGGCGGACGGCGCGCCGCGAGGCGCGCGGCGACGCCACCAGCTCGCCGACCTCGGGCGAACTGGCAACCGCCGTCAGGGGGGGCGCTCCAGACGAACTGGCCACCGGCGGCAGAGGGCGCACCGCCTCGAGCCGCTGCGCGGCAGACTTGAGAAATCCAACGTTTGCTGCTGCTGATGCGGCATGGACCAGAACTCTGATGTCCCCTGCTGCCCCGCCCCCCCAGTCCTCTTCGCCCCGCTGCCCCCGTCGGCCCCCCCCCGTCGGCTCCCCCCCTCTTCGAGGGTGCGGGCGAGCAGGGGCGGCGATCCCCCCTGGGTCTCTGCCGCCCCCCCCTCAGGCCGGCCGCCCCCCCCCCAGAGGCCGCCCCCCCAAAAAGCCGCCCCCCCCAGAGACCGCCCCCCCCCCAGGAGAAGCAGTAGGACCAAGCAGGACTTCGCAGGACCCCGCAGGCGAATACCACAGGCTAATGCCCGCTCGGTGGATACCACAGGTACGCGTGCATCAACATCTGACATCCTACCCCTCCCTCCCATCCCTTCCCATAGCTCTACTTCATTGTCCTCGCACCGAATCGGGTGCCGCATCTGTCCCTCGTACCTGAGAGGAAGAGGAGGAGGAGGAGGAGGAGGAGGAGGAGGAGGAGGAGGAGGAGGAGGAGGAGGAGGAGGCACGACGACGACGCTGTCGAAGACGACGACGAGTTTTTGAAGGTTTGATGTTAAACTGTTAAAATTCTTATGTGTTTTTTGGACCTCTCCTCCACGATCTGCAGGCTAGCACCGCAGGCGAATACCACAGGCGAATACCACAGGCCTGCAGGCGAATACGTGCAGGCCCGCAAGCGAATACCACAGGCGATTACCACAGGCTAATTATCCGGAGGCTTTACCACAGGCGATTACCACAGGCGATTACCACAGGCTACCACCGCAGGCGATTACCACAGGCGAATACCACAGGCCTGCAGGCGAATACCTGCAGGCCCGCAAGCGAATACCACAGGCGATTACCACAGGCTAATTATCCGGAGGCTTTACCACAGGCGATTACCACAGGCGATTACCACAGGCTAGCACCGCAGGCGAATACCACAGGCGAATACCACAGGCCTGCAGGCGAATACCTGCAGGCCCGCAGGCGAATACCACAGGCGATTACCACAGGCTAATTATCCGGAGGCTTTACCACAGGCGATTACCACAGGCGATTACCACAGGCTAGCACCGCAGGCGAATACCACAGGCGAATACCACAGGCCTGCAGGCGAATACCTGCAGGCCCGCAAGCGAATACCACAGGCGATTGCCACAGGCGAGTACCACAGGCTAGCCTGCAGGCGAATACCTGCAGGCCCGCAAGCGAATACCACAGGCGAATACCACAGGCGAGTACCACAGGCGATTACCACAGACAAATACCACAGGCTAGCACCGCAGGCGATACCACAGGCGAACACCGCAGGCGAATACCACAGGCTAGCACCGCAGGCGAATACCACAGGCGAATACCACAGGCCTGCAGGCGAATACCTGCAGGCCCACAAGCGAATACCACAGGCGATTACCACAGGCTAATTACCCGGAGGCTTTACCACAGGCGATTACCACAGGCGATTACCACAGGCTAGCACCGCAGGCGAATACCACAGGCGAATACCACAGGCCTGCAGGCGAATACCTGCAGGCCCGCAAGCGAATACCACAGGCGATTACCACAGGCTAATTATCCGGAGGCTTTACCACAGGCGATTACCACAGGCGATTACCACAGGCTAGCACCGCAGGCGAATACCACAGGCGAATACCACAGGCCTGCAGGCGAATACCTGCAGGCCCGCAAGCGAATACCACAGGCGATTACCACAGGCATACCACAGGCTAGCACCGCATGCGAATACCACAGGCGATTACCGCAGGCGATTACCAGGCTCGTGGGCTAACACCGCAGGCTTGGCGAATACCCCAGACTAATGCGGCAGGCGAGCCCCAGTGGCGAATGCCACAGGCTAACTACCGATCGGCGGAGCCAAGCCCGTAGACGAATACCGCGGGCGAGTGCCACAGGCGAATTCCCGCTCGGCGGATACCACAGGCGAACACCGCAGGCGAATACCACAGGCTAGCACCGCAGGCGATTACCACAGGCGAATACCACAGGCCTGCAGGCGAATACCTGCGGGCCCGCAAGCCAATACCACAGGCGATTACCACAGGCTAATTATCCGGAGGCAAGCTCGTAGACGAATACCACAGACTAAAGCCGCCAGTTACTGGACTGTTCGGCGGAACGAGGCACGCAGGCTCGTACCACAGGCTCGGCTCATACAACGGGCCTGGCTAATACCGCTGGCTAATACGCGGACTGCGAACGCAGGCCAGCGGGCTGATACTGCAGCCCAGGTGGGGCCAGACCGGGCGCGCTTGTACCGCTTGGGTCAGTTGGGTCAGCTGCACCACTTGGGCCAATTGGGTTAGTTGACCGACCCAGTGCGATTGCACCACTTGGGTCAGTTGGGTCAGTTGTTCCACTTGGGCCAATTGACTTACTTGGCCCAGTGCGATTGCACCACTTGGGTCACTTGGGCAACTCACCCAACTGACCCAAGTGGTGCAATCGATTATCGCAGGCCGCCGCTCTTATGACGCAACTGACCCAACTGACCCCAAGTGGTGCAATCAATTAACTTCCGTCATTTCCGCCCGCAGAGCGATAACCGCTGCCTCATGCAGCTGGCAGCTGCAACGGGCTGGTTGTTTTCCCGCGCCTCCTGGCGCTGGGAGCGGCCGCTCATCGGGGAACGTGCTGGGCGGAGGGGCTGAAATCAGCTGCACGAGGCAGCTTCGTCACCCCCTCCTTCCTTTTGCCCACTCCTCCGCCCCCCTTCCCTCCCTCCCTTCCCCCCCCCCGCCCGAGACCCTGCACGAGTCAGGACCTTGCCCTCGAAGGGTGCGGACCCATGCCGAGCCCCAAAATCGAAGCCGACGAAGGCGGCGATGGCGACGAGCGGCAGAATGCAGACACACACGATAAGACATCTTGTTGTACACTTGGCACCAACGATAAGACATACTGGTCTAAGACATCTTGGAGTACATTGCATCCTTTTTGGGTATTTGAGGGCCCTGAGGTGCCGCAGGGTTTTCTGCGTGTCCCTGGGTCCACTGAGGAATAAAAACCTCCATGGGGCACCTGCTGACAAGCCGATTTATTCCCTACCTAGGCTCTGCCTAGAGGATTCTTACTCTCTTAGCTTAAAGGGGCCGGGCAGTGTAAAGCGCCCCGGGCGGTTCCCCCAGTCCCCGCCCAGCGGTTCCCCCAGTCCCCTGGGAGCTGTAGCTTTAACTTTAGCTTTAGCTTTAGCTTTAGCTTAGCTTCAGCGTAGATTTAGCTTAGCTTTAGCTTAGCTTTAGCCTATATTTAGCTTAGCTTTAGCTTAGCTTTAGCTTAGTTTTAGCTTAGCTTTAGTTTAGATGTGTCTTAGCTTTAGCTGAGCTTTAGCTTAGCTTTAGCTGAGCTTTAGCTGAGCTTTAGCTTAGTTTTAGCTTAGCTTTAGCTTAGCGTTAGCTTAGCGTTAGCTTAGCTTCAGCTTAACTTTAGCTTAGCTTTAGCTTAGCTTTAGTTTAGCTGTAGCTTAGCTTTAGCTTAGCTTGAGCTTAGCTTGAGCTTAGCTTTACCTTAGCTTTAGCCTTAGCTTTAGCTTAGCTTTAGCTGAGCTTTACTGTCACTACTAATGCTGCTTTCCTAGGGACTCCAACTCCTAGGTTGGGTCGCACTGGGATAATTAGTTAATGTGCCCGCTGTAAAAATCCAGGGTCACGCTTGTAATCGATCCTTGAACTTCCTGAGGTGCCCCAGGGCTTCTGTGGGCTCCCAGGGCCATCAAGGGATAAGAGATTTCGCTGGGGCACTGCTGGCAGGCCAACTTCCTATCTGACGTGCCTACTGCGCCGGCATCCGACGCCCTGAGTTGTTGGATATCCCGACCCTTCCCCTTGCTGTTCATCCTGCATCGTTTTGACGGTCCTGGGGCCAGGAGAGGGCCCCCGGAGGCCGACAATTACCAACACACCTCCCGCCGCGTTGTTTCTCAAGGCGCGAGCACGTCTGACGGTCCCGTCGGGAACTTCTTCATAGCGTGCGGCGCGGGGGTCTTCGAAAGGCTCGGGGCGTGGACGCCTGGACATAGGGGGAGTGATCTGCGTGTCGCGCCGCAGTGTGGTGGGCCAGAGCCTGCGGAGCGACCGGTTTTTCTCCGCCGCGGGACGGCAGAGGCAATCCGCACGGGCGCTCGAGTTGTCGGGCCGCTCGGCCCGAGGCGGAAGGCAACTCGCCGCAGGAAGCGTTGCAGGAGGAGCGCGCCGATGCGCCCGACCGCGGGCCGTGCAGCGCGGCCCAGCCGCGCGCGCGAGTGCGAGCGCAGAGCCTCGGCCAGGCGGAAGGCCTCGGCCTGGATCTGCACGGCCAGCTCGCGGGTCGGCGCGAGCACCAGGGCGACGGGGCCGTCGCCTGGCCCGGGGCGCGGCTTCCCCTCCACGCGCCTCGACCCTGGGACGTCGATCCGCCCTGTCGATCCTCCTCATGCTCATGCTAATCTCCCGCTTCCTCCTCCTCCTCCTCCTCGATCCGCGTTCGATCCTCGATGCTCCTCGTCGAACCTCCTCGAACCCCTCGGGCGGTTCGGGGACCGACGCGGCCCGATCTGGAGCGGCCCCTGAAGGCATCCGACGGGGGGTCTCCTAGCTCCTAGGGTGGCAGCTCAACTCGTGGTCGTGACTGAAGACAGTGAGATTGGACGCCTGAATAATTAGAGATAGCTGTGGTACAGGGTAACGCCGTCTTCGGCCCTGAAGTGCGAACCCGTAGCTACCCCTGACCGCCCCGACCCTGATGATTCGGGAGGGTTGGACGCCCGATTATCCCGGATAACTGTGGTCCCGGGTAACTCTGATTTGGGCCCCTGAGGCGCGAATCTGTAGCTACCCCTGACCACTCCCAACCCCGTTGATTCGGAACGCTGAATGAGATGCAAGATCTACTACGGCATTCCCGCGTCGGTTTTCATAGCGTGGGCGGGCTCCTCCCCCTTCCCCCCTCGCGCTCGTTCCCTTGTCGCCTTCGTGCCTTAATCAACTCTCGGTGCACATCACCGCTTGCTGACTGGCGTCTGACTGTCTTGGACCGCTTGGCGCCCGCGGACAAACGGAAATATGAGGGCTGTGAGGCCCGATTGCGGGGGCATCATGTTTCGTCAGACCATACAAAACCAAGGACTGAGCCATTGGCACGACTGACATGGGCATGGAAAGAACGGGTAATGTCAGCTTGTGAATAATAAATGGCGACCCCCCCTGCCAAGGCTGATGAATAGACCCCGCGGGGCGAGAAACTTCGTCGTCGTCGTTGTCGTTGTCGTGCTCGTGCTCGTGGTTTTCGTCGACTACAGCGGGTCTGCGCAGCCCCCCCCCCCTCTGGGAGCATCCGCAGTACTTCGTCGTGGTCGTCGTCGTCGCCGCCGTCGTCGTCCTCGTCGCTCCTGGCGAAGGACGCCGACTGCGAGCAAGAGGCGGCGCCTGGAGCAGGCGTCCGCGATCCTGGAGGAGCACCACGGCTCAGCAGCGCTAGTCCCAGGATATGCAGGAGGAGGAGGAGCACACACACACACACACACACACACGCACACACACACACACACACGCACACACGCACACGCACACGCACACGCACATGCACATGCACACGCACACGCACACACGCACACGCACACGCACACACACACACACACTCACACACTCACGCACACACGCACACACACGCACACACGCACACGCACACGCACACGCACACGCACACGCACACGCACACGCA
>CAUYUJ010003558.1:316128-323628 GCA_963575745.1 Prorocentrum cordatum
ACACGCACACACACACACACACACACACACACACACACACACACACACACACACACACACACACACTCACACACTCACACACACACAGACACACACAGACACACACACACACACACACACACACACACACACACACACACACACACACACACACACACACACACACACACACACACACACACACACACACACACACACACACACACACACACACACACACACACACACACACACACACACACCCCCCCCCACACACACACACACACACACACACACACACACACACACACACACACACACACACACACACACACACACACACACACACACACACACACACACACACACACACACACACACACACACACACACACACACACACACACACACACACACACACACACACACACACACACACACACACACACGCACACGCACACGCACACGCACACGCACACACACACGCACGGGTCGTCTGGGCGCCGCCGCTCGGGCCGTGGGCGCCAAGCGTGGCCGCACGCCGGCGGCTGGGCCATCGCCTGGGCCGCTGCTGCAGGAGGCGCGGGCGGCGCGGGAGGCGGTCGAGGGCGGGCGCCAGCAGGAGGCGCTCGAGGCGCTGCGGCGCTGCGCGGCGCCCACGCGGGCGGCAGCCAAGAGCCAGGGGCCCAGCGACACGCTCGCGAAGCTCGAGGTGGCGAGGGCCAAGGCGGGCCAGAGGTGGTAAACGCTGCAGGCCGAGGAGGCCAAGGTGCGGGCGGTGAGCATGCAGCCGGAGGAGCTGCGCGCGGAGCGGGTGCAGGCAGCCGACGCATATGAGGCCGCCAAGATCGTCTGACAGAAGGTCAACGCAGAGTACCTGGCGGAGTCCATGGGTACGGAGCAGGCAGGAGAGCGGTGGTGGGATCGACCGCTCCCTCGGCTTCGAGGTCCCAGGGGACCTGTTGGAGGAGCTGGGCGAGGCCGACGGAGAGCGCGACTGCGGAGTGCCAGGAGCCCAGGGAGCAGCCGAAGGAGGGCAAGGGCACGCTGGAGGACGCGGAGAAGCGGCGTGCAGAGGCCGAGCGGATCTGCGCCGAGCTGTGCTCACAGGCCGAAGGCAAAGCGGAGCAGCTCAAGCAGGTGGTCAACCGGGCAAGGGCCAGGGCCAGAAGCGCTTCGAAGGAGAGGAGGCTCGTGAGGAGGGCGGCGGAGCCGCAGCCGCTGAGGAGGGAGGGCCTGCGGCTGACAGTGCCAGCATCAGAGCGAGCGCAGCCGCATCCCCAGGAGCCAAGAAGGACCCAGGGGAGGAGCTTGATGATGCGACGAGGCAGGTGAGGCGAGCTAAAGCGTTAGAGGAGGCCAGGATCACCGCCGACCCCGCGCAGCTCAGCCAGGACGAGCAGGCCGCCGCGAGCGCCAAGATTATGGCCGAAGGGAAGGGCAAGGCCGCGGGTGGTGGCGCTGCTCATGCTGGCGGGCTACATCTTCAAGGGTGCGACGGTCACGGGGCCGAAGCAACGGGAAGGAGGAGACGTATTACGGGTAGTGCAGTTCGACCTGACCGTGGAGGCGAAGTACGAGGACGGGAAGACGGAGGACAAGCTACTGGAGGAGGGGAGCCTGCCGGGTGAGTCCTACGAGTTTGGGGGCCCAAGAGGCTACCATGACACGGCCTTCTGGCAGGGCAACCACATGGACGAGGACTGGCTGGGGCTAGGCTTTCAGGTACCGCTGATTCGACCTGGCCGAACCTTCGACGACGCGAGGTTCGACGCGGAGTACAATGACATGGAGCACGGCAAGGGAGCAGAGGCGAGGAGGACGGGGGAAAAGCCGACAGGGCGGCGCCCTCCCCCCGTGAGGACAGCTGGGTGCAGCCTGGGCCACATGGGCACCAAGCAGCGGCGAGGGGGTGCTGGACGGGCGTCTTCGAGGCGGCCGACTGGTGCACCAAGAACGCCGAGGAGGAGGCTGTGGAAAGGAATCTGGGGGGAGGGCCGGCGCCCCCCCGAGGAGCCAGTTGGTTGCAGCCTGGGCCCAATGTGCACCGTGGAGCGGCGAGCGCGTGCTGGACGGGCGCCTTTGGAGAGGCCCAATGGCACCTCAAGGTCGCCGAGGAGAAGGACGAGGCCGCAAGGATGAGGAGGCGTGGGGAGGAGACCGAGGCTGGAGAGGGGAGGGCTAGGCCAGCATGGACCGCCCACCCTGCCGCAGCCGAGGCCGCCAGTGAGGAGTGGCCAGGTGGGCCAGCCACTGACGGGGCTGAGCCAGGTGGGCCAGCCGCTGTGCCAGGTGGGCCAGCTGCGGAGCCTTGGCGAGAGGGGCAGGGGGGGCTCGTCGCCAAGGCCGGCCCGTCAGAGGTGAGGGGGCGCAGGAGGAGTGGACCTCGCAACGCAGTGGCAGCGATGCTCGAGGAAAAGGTCGGGCGCAGCAGCCAACTGCTGGGCCGGCAGGACGGCAGCGCCAGTGAGGCCGAGGAGCGCAGGCGGCAGGCCCTGCGCGAAAGGACGCCGAGCGACGGCCCAGCGCGAAGGAAGAGCTGAGGGGGGGGGGGGGGGGCGACCACGGCCAGCTGGCCGGCTAGCAGCATGATGGCAGGAGCAGTCGGGAGGGTCATCGACAGGGTCTGCGAGGGCACCAAGGAGGAGCAGCTCGGCGCAGTCGAGGCGGCGCAGGGACAGCTCGGGAGGTGCGCGGACGAGGGCGCGAAGGAGGCCAGCCCCCATTGGAGAGCCTGGGTGAGGAAAGCTACGGGGGAGACAAACGGCTCTGCTGCTTCCCGCTTCCTGCAACAAGGAACGGCAGGGGCGCCAGAAGACGACGACGACCCAGAGGTCGAGTGCGTCCCGCAAGCAGAGGGCGCGGCCATGGAGGTGACGCTGCAGGCCTGGCTACCGCTGCGGGACCGCGGACTGGGGCAGGGGCCAGTCGCTGCAGCTCATCACGGAGTGGCAGGTTCGCGGGGTGCTGCGCAAGTGCCTGAAGGACACGGGGCTAGGCTGCACAGGCTTCATCCGCGCCTGCTGTACCAGCTGACCGACGGCTACGGTGACAGGCTGATGGAGATCCTCCAGCGTGCGGGAAGAGGAGGAGGATGACCAGTGTAAACCCAAGAGTCATCAATGATGTTGGAATAAACCCTCCCTCCAAGCTCCCTCTTCATAGGCCCCTACAGCTGCTCATTTCCATCGAGGGAACTGCCTCTTTGGAAATAACCGTTCGAAGACCCCGAGGCATGCCAAAACATTGCTCTCGGGATTGCAACGCCACGGATTAACCTGATTGTTGCGTCTTGACAGCCCTGAATCGTGCCAGAACGCTATTCCTGTGACTTCAACACAACGAAGCAACATAACTGTTACACCCGCATGCCCCTGAATCCTTTCAAACCGTATTTTCTGGCACGCTGATGATGGGAATCCGTGAAGCTCTTGCACATTCGAAACCGAATGTGTGCGGCGCTGAGGCGAGAGCCCCATGTTGAGAAGGAACCGGCCTCGATCCGCGAAGATCTTGCAACGTTTTAGGACGAATGTGCGCCGCGCTATGGCGAGAGCCACATTTTGAAAACCGTGCCGCGCTAAGGCGAGAGCACATTTTGAAAACGACCCGCCCTCAATATGTGACACTCTTGTACACCTTTAAAAGGAATGTGCGCCGCGTTGAGGCGAAAGACGCATTTTGAGAACCTCCAGCCCTCAATCCATGAAGCTCTTGACAATGTTTAAGATTCAGAGTCACAAGTGATGAGGACGTCTCAGGCGAAACGCCCAGCCCGCCCTCAGAACTGGCCTCGGGGTACGACAGGGAGAAGTTATTTATAAGGAAAAGGAATGGAGGAGGAGGAGCAGCAGGAGGAGGAGGAGGAGGAGGCGTGGCCGCTAGCGCTGTGGAGTACGGTGACGGTGTCCTTGGCCAAGGCCGAAAGATGACTGATGCCCATCCGCCTCATGGCCTTCGAGGCGAAGATCTGGGGCAGGATGCGACAGCCGATCGTGGCGCGCTGGGGGGCCAGAGCTGCAGGACTAGCCAGGAGCACTTCTGGGGTTCGGCAAGCTCGCCGCGCGACATGGCGGGAATGACCTCGAAGTGGTGGCTTGCCACGCGAGGAGGGCGGGCTTCGCGCACGGCGCATGCCTGATGGACTTGCCGAACTTCTACGAGCACGTCTCCCGCAGATCGCTCAGGAGGGGAGTCAGGAGGCAGGCTTTCCTCAGGAGCTGCTGCGGCCCCTGCGCATCAGCTGCTGGATGCCGATGAGGGCGAAGGGGGGGGGCGCGGTGAGTGAGGAACTGGAGTCGAATGGCACGCTGGTGACGGGATGTGCATGCGCGTCGGGCCTGGCTAAGGTCATGCTCCACAAGACGCTCTGCCTGCTGGCCGCGGAGTGCCCCGTCGGGCGATGCAAGAACGTGGTGGACGACGTGCTGGCGCAAGCGGTGGGGAGGTCGAAGGAGGTCTGCTCTCCCAACTCCCAGCGGCCATGATGAGGCTGGTGGAGCTGCTGGCTGCTGGCAGGGCACGAGACGAAGCACATGGCCGGCGGCAAGGAGACGGCGGTGACGATGAGGAGCGCACTCGTGGAGTCGGGCCTGGAGCTGCAGAGGGTGGCGGGGGCGCAGTGGAGGAGGACAGGTGACCGGAGCAAAAGGATGGCCGAATTGGCCGAGGCGACAGGACGCGCGGTGGTGCCGAGGGCCGCAGGAGCGGCGACGGGAGGCCACCTGCAGATGAGCAGCCCCGCGGCGACGGCGATCTGCGGGGCATGGGTCACGGGCGTCGCGGAGGGCAAGGTCCACCAGCTCCGCATCCGGGCGACCCGGGCTGAGGGCAGGCTGCCGCGAGGAGCGGTGGCGCAGCTGAGGCTGCGGGCCTCGCCGCAGGGAGGCACGAGGAGCCTCGTGGTCCTGGCGGCGGCTGACGGGGCCAGGGCGTGGGCGATGAGCGCGGGGAAGCCCTCCAGGGCGCTGCCGCGCACAAGCGCGACCAGGCCAGCGGGCGCAATCCTCCTCGCGTTTTTCGAAAACAGAAATCCGCATGCTGACGGCGTGCGAGCTCGAGATGCCGAAGCAAGGGGGAGGTGCTGAACATGAGGCGGTTTGGCCCAGGGCTGGTCAGCGACGCGGCGGCGAGGACGGCGAGGTGGACAGCGGACGCCCCGGTGCCAGGTGCTGCCAAGCCTTGGGCAGAAATGGGATTGGGGGGCTAGTCTAGTGGAGGCACTTCGAGGAGCTGCTCGAGGAGGAGACCGAGTCCTGGGGAGTCAAGAAGAAGAGGGCGCTCAGGTGCTGCGCAAGGGGTTCGACATGGAAGCGAGTGCGGCACTGCGACAAGACTTGGCGGCGACGGACAAGTCCAGGCGGTGCAAGAGGGAGCGCGGGACCCTTTGGCACAGGCGCTTCGGCTGCAACGCGTCGCTGATGGTGCGGTGGGACCTCTGCCCCAGTGGGACCTCTGCCCCAGGGAGGAGGGAGGAGGGAGGAGGGAGGAGGGAGGAGGGAGGAGGGAGGAGGGAGGAGGAGGGAGGAGGGGAGGAGGCGGAGGAGGGAGGGAGGAGGGAGGAGGGAGGAGGGAGGAGGGCGCTGGAGAACGGATGGGAGGCAGGCGAGAGGTTCGCACGAGGGCGAACCAGGCGCGGCTCGAGCTGCACGAGAGCACGAGGCGCGGCTCGAGCTGCACGAGGCGCGGCTCGAGCTGCACGAGGCGCGGCTCGAGCTGCACGAGGCGCGGCTCGAGCTGCACGAGAGGGAGGACAAGGAGGAAATGATCTGGATCAGGAAGCCGCCGCTGGGCTTCTCCCAAGGACGGGCGTTCGTCGACGGGTCGGCCACGGACCCCGAGGACGAGGTGCTCAGGAGGGCGGGCTGGTCCATCGTGGTGCACAGCGAGGCGGGGCAGGTGCTCGGGGCGGTGCGCGGCACGGTACCGTTCGCTTGGGCGCCGCTGCAGCTGGCCAGGGACGGGGGGGACTACACATTCCACTTCCTGTCGGGCTGCGCGCAGGCGCCGCTGGGGGTCCCCGGCGACTGCACAGGATCGACTCGCTGTGCGGCGAGCGTGGGCAAGGCGCTGGACAAAGGAGCTGCCAGGAAGCACTTGTGGACAAGGTGGTGGCTAGGACTAGTAGGCGACGAGCAAGTGCTGGTGACCAAGGCCCAGGCGCACAGACCGAAGTCGGAGTGCGTCATGGAAGCGGGGCGCCAGACCAGGGAATGCCATGAGGTGGACGACCAGGGCCCACCACCTAGGAACGAGAATGGCAGTGCGAGTAGGATGGTCAACGGCTTGGCTGCAGGAGAAGGAACCCGACGCCGCTTCCATCCCGAGCGCTCTGATGGTGGACCTGGGCGGCTGGCCCGCGGAGTTCTTGAGGTCCTGCGAGCAGGGGGGGCCGAGGGCGCGCCGACGCAGGTGGCGCCAGAAGGAAGCAAGGCGGAGCCAGGAGGCGGGCCGCTGGGGCGGCTGGGCCGCCACCGTGCGGAGCACTGCGAGGAGGGAGGACGCGAGGGGGGCTTGGTGTGCAGGATGTGCGGAGCGTGCGGTCTGGCAGAGCGACTCCGCTCGCTGCGCGTCCCGCCATGGGCTCCCCTTCAAGCCGAGCAGGGCCCGCCACGGGCTAAGAGAACACAGGAGGAGGAGGAGGAGAAGGAGGAGGAGGAGGAGGAGGAGGAGGAGGAGGAGGAGGAGGATGAGGATCGCTGAAGGGAAGCACCCCCTACCACCAGCGGGCGCGAGGAGTTGCGTGTTCCTCACCTGGCGAAGGGGCTCGAGGAGCTAGAGGAGAACGGCGAGGTGGCGAGGGGGAGGCAGTCTGTGACGGAACAGCGGAAGAAGCCCAGGAGTGCGGGGTCAGGCGTCCCCTCCACCCCCTCGCCGCGGGTGTGAAGGCCTACGGGGTCGAAAGGGACGGGCTCCTGAAACTGGGGCGGCAGGCGCTGGCGGCCCCCTGCGAGGAGGCCAAGGATGTCGCAGAGCGCCGCGGGGCGAAGAAACAGGAGCAGGGACCCGCCAATGAGGCAGGCCGCAGGAGAGGCCAGCCCGCAGACGGCGGACGGGGCCCAGACCAGCTCGACGAGGCTCTGAGGGGAGCGCGTGGGGCGCACTGCGAACGTCGTCGTCCACCGCCACCATCGCCGCCACCAGGGCGGAGGGCGGGGAGGGGCGTCTGCAGCGGGAGGGGAGGGGGAGGGAGGGACGGTGAGATGGGGAGAAAGGGGAGAAAGGAACAGGAGAGGGAGGAGGAGGAGGAGGAGGAGGAGGAGGAGGAGGAGGAGGAGGAGGAGGAGGAGAGGAGGAGGAGGAGGAGGAGGAGGAGGAGGCGGCTGGCCCGCGAGGCGGGTCGGCAACGCGGTTGCCCGAGAGGGCGGCCGAGGGCGGCCGAGGGCGGCTGCGCGCGACGCGCCTGTGCCGCTCGGCGGGGTGCGCAGCGCGCCGCCCGTGCCTCGCCACCGTCGGAAACGTCGAAAGAAGGCCGCCGTCGTCGTCGTCGTCGCCGCCGCCGAGGCCGCCGCTGCCGCCGCC
>CAUYUJ010003558.1:326128-446923 GCA_963575745.1 Prorocentrum cordatum
TGAACGGCTCAACGGAGTTAGTCCGTCGGACCATGAGCTGGAGCCGTCCCCGTGCGAAGCTCCTCATGCCACCTCTATGGGGCGCAGCGTAGGGGACACCGTACGCAATTGAACATTTGTTTGGGGACGTCGTCGCTTAGCCCCGCTCGGGGATCTATCGGTGGGGTGCTGGACAACGCCCCCTCCTTCTCGCCCGCGCCCACTTCTAGGAACGCACCCACCTTCTTTGGGTAAGGTCCTTGGGATATTAGCCTCCATAAGTGCAGCCTGCCGTGCATGCTGCCGTTGGATGGGACGAATGGCTGCCTCAAGCCACGGGCCTGGCCCCCAATGTGTAGTGCTTACGCTTCGCGCACACATAGATAAAAGTGCTACCGCTTGTTTCAGGCAGCAGCATCTCATGGCCAAACTTCCTGAACTTCAGGAGCACTGCAGCCTCTGATCCCGATCCCGACTCCGCCCTTGCAAGCCCCGAGGCTAAGTTTCGTGACAAATCGCGAACCGTTGAAACACCACTTGCACTGCCTGGCGTTGCCTACCCAATTCCACTGGTGCTCTGGGAGGGACGACTTTGGCGTTTGAGGGCACTTACTTGGTCGAACCTCGAACAAGCCCATCTCTGGCCACAACGGCAAACGACCGGCCGAGAAGGAGGAGGAGGAGGAGGAGGAGGAGGAGGAGGAGGAGGAGCAGTGGCCGCCTGCCTCTGCCGCTCCTCCGCCCTCTTTCCTTCTTTCCAGTCTTGTTTGTAGCCATGCCGACTCCGCCCGCCAGCTGTCAAGCGCCTCTTCCTCCTGCGTCCTGTTTCTCTCCTGCCTGTGACCATGTTGACCCAAGCCGCCCCGCTATCGCGGAGGCGCTGCTGTCCCCCGCGGAATCGGCTCCGCTTGCGTCGCGCCTGTCGCCCTCCAGCTGTCGGCCGGGTGTCGGCGCTAATGCACGGCGCCGCCGCGGTGCGTTTCCATCTGGCGCCCCCACCCCACGATTCGCCCGAGCAGGGAAACCATTGTTTGAATCACGCGCCTGGCTTGCTTCTGTTAACCACAAGCTGACATTACGATGCCAAACAGAAACCGTTGACCAGAATCCACAACCGAGGATGTCTTGGACCGGCGCTGACCGCTGACCCCCCTGCCTGGCGTGCGGACTGCGTCAGGGGCGACGCGGGACGCGCCGCCAGGGGGCCCCAGCTCCGACCCAAGAAATCCGCACGTGCCTCCGAAAGTTGTTCATGCCACTGTTCGTTCCTGCTCCGCTGGGCGAAGTCCCGCCCAGGCAGCAGGATGAGCAGCTCCCGCCGCCGACGGCGGCGGCGGCAGCAGACTTCGACGGCGCGCGCCGTCGTCCAGGGGCGGCTGCGCCGCGATGTGCGCGAAGGCGGGGCAGAGGTAGGCCAGGGTCTTGCCTGCGCGGGAGTGCGGGGAGGCTCTCCATCCCGACTCCTTACAAACAAAGCGTCCCTGTCGCAGCCCCAGCCGTGTCGGTAGGGCGGGCTGGGCGTCTCGCCTGAAACTTCCTCGCTAGTTGTGATCTCGAAGCTGTTGTTACGAAGTTGCAATCGATTCGCGGATGGAGGGCAGACCGTTTTCAAAATGTGGCTATCGCCTGAGCGCGCCGCGCACATTGGCATTCAAGGTTGCAGTAATCTCGCGGATGGAGGGCGGGCCGTTTTCAAGATGTGGCTCTCGCCTCAGCGCCGCGCACATTCGTCTTACAAGTTCGCAGCAGTTTCAAGGATTCGTGTGGTTGAAGTCCCAAGGATGGTGTTCTAGCACGGGGTAGGATTGTCGGGGCGCACCGAATAGCGTTGACTCGCAACGTTGAAGTGCCAGGAATTGTGTTTTGGTACGGTTTAGGCGTGTCAGGACGCAACAGGCACGTTGATCCGCGTCGCTGGGGTCCCCAAAACAGCGTTTTGGCATGATCGAGGATTCTCGGACGGGTGTCTTCTCATTTGCCACTTCCCAACATGACAATACATTTTTGGGAATCTAAAAAGAGGTAATTTGGAGGGAGGGTTTAGACCAACATTGTTGATGCGTCTAGGGCTTCGACGAGTCCCCCTCCTCCTCGTCCTCCTCCCCTCTCACGCCCGTTGGCATCCGAGTGTAAGTGGAAGAAAACCTCACTCCCACCCTCCACCCTCCCTCCTCCCTCACTCCCCCCTTCGGGTGGTGGGGTCGCCCCGCGCTTCCTTTGCCAGCACAATCGTTTAACGTCGGGGCAGGGCGACAAAGGCGTGGGTCGAGAACGTGAGCCCCTGCGCGGGAGTCCTAAAGCCCCATGGAGGCGCCGGGAATGAACAGCGCTGTGAGGTGGAAGGCCAAATACGAAGAACCTGAAGGCACCTCTCCAAAGCCGGGTTTGCTGGTAATCCTCGCTCCCCTCCAGCCGTGATCATCAGGCTCAAGATACCGTGAACTTACCCACACCAGGATACTCAACGTTGGAGAGCAGAACAACGAAAGGCATGAGAGCACTCCGATGAAGCTCGGCTTGAACATCTCGTCGCGCCAGCTGCACCCCCCTTGCCCAATTACCCTCCAGCGTCTTCACCGAAAGCTCACTGATCCAAAGAAATACCCAGCATGAATCGCATTCATGTGCAGAACCCACATGCGAACAGTACGAAGGAATGCAACCGCCACCCCACAAAACAATCCAAATCAAAGCGAGAAAAAACACAGCAGACAGCACAAAGCAATTCAAATTACTCCAGAGTAGGACAGCAAGATGCACTTCTATGGATACCATGCCACTGAGCACACAACCATACCATGAATCGCGATGCAAGGCAATGCAAACAAACTGCAAAACAATGTAATGCGAAACGTAAACTGTGGCACCACAACACGAAGCGACGTTCATGAGACGGAAAACCAGCACACCGAACCAGCGCTGAGCAAGCACTTCCATGCAGCGTATCCCGAGTAAGAGCAGTGCAAGTCAATGCGACGCAATGGAAGACGATGCAGATCAAAGCACAGCAGCACACAGCAACCAAGAACTCGTCCTGCCCCCGATGAAGCCCAAGAAGCGCCCGAGTGACCGCACCCTCGGCCCCCACCCACCCGCCCAGGACCAGGTGGGACCTCACACGTCGCCAGCGGCTTTCCTGCAGCAGGGGAGTTGGAGCCCCTTCGGCAAAGCCTGGTTTGGGAAGCCCTCCCGATACCCTGCTTACTGTTGAGTCGTACATCCACAACCTCTGACAATTCGAGAACCACCTACCTCCGTTGGAGCTCCCGGCACCATTCACCCTTAATCCGCCACCGTACCTCGATACACGTAGTGAAGTGCCCTCAGGTCCCTTAGAATCAATTGTATTGCATACGGAGTATTGCACATTTTTCTTAAGGGTCGCAAACACCCGAGTTCCAGGCGCTCGTTGGTGCTCTCGGGGCACGGTCGCCTGACTTTCCCAGAGGCCAGAGAAGCAAAGATGGGTCCAAGAGTGTCCTCAGAGGCTTCCAAGACGGTCCAAGAGGGCTCCATAAAGGTCCCAGAGCGCCCCATGGCGCCCAAATTTGCATCCAGACTGTCGAAGAGGCCCCCAAGACGCCCCAAGAGGGCTCCGAAAGGACCCCCAAGAGGGCCCATAAAGCACACATCGCACATTGTCCTTACTACGTTTTGAAAGATGTTAACAGTTTTCGCCGTTTCGGCTCAAGAGGACTTCAATATCGCCTGAAGACGACCCAAGAGACCCCCGAGAGGGCTCCAAGACTGTCCAAGAGGGCCTCAAGGCGCCCCAAGATGGCCCAAGAGAGCTCGACGTGGGGGAACACATACTGTCATGGCGAGCCCTCCGCCCCAAGATGACCCCCGAGACCACCAGCAGGCCCCCAAGAGTCCCAAGAGACCAAAGAGGCACAAACGAGGCATCAAAAGGCCCCCAAGATGCCCCCGAGAGGCTCCCAAACACTCCCGAACTGCCTCCAAGAGGCTTCTGAAAGGCCTCCCCAGAGATCCCAACAGGCACCCTCAGAGGCCTCTGACCTGTACAATCCAGGCACGGCGGCGGGACGGGCCAACGGTCGCCTCGAGCCAGATCGATCCACGAAGGCCTCGGGCGCCCAACGCGGGGCGCAGGATGCCCGCCTTGAGCTTACACACGGCGTCCCGATGCGACCGAGAACGCTCCGACACGTGCAGTCTAACCGCGCATCGCAGGCGCCGAACGCGTCCGATGTCACGTTTGCCTCACAGCGTGGGCGTCTTCTGGGGGGCCCGCTTTTCCATCCGGAGTCTTCTTCTGACAGCCGGCAAACACCTCCGTCTTGACACCTGCCCGAACACCTCGGGCGCCTGCGGGGCGCAAAAACCAGAGTGCGGGCGCGCAGCGCAGGCGGGCGGCCCTTGCATGGGGGGGCCCGGGCTGCCGCTGCCGGTCTGGGCCAGCCCCACCATGTCGAAGCCCGAGAGCGCCACCGGCCAACCGATCGCCTGGCGCGGCCGCCGGCCGCCGGGCCGACGCCGGAGGGCTGGCGCCCTGGGGGGCGCCGAGGGCGGAGTGCGAAGACGACGGCGGGACGAGGGCGGCGTCGGAGCCAGCGGGTCCGGAAGATGCCCCGGGCGCCGCGCCGGGCTCTCCGGGGCGCGCGGGGGACGCTCATGAGAGCGTTCCGCGGAACGCTCGAAAGACAAGCCTGCCTGGAAAGAGGCCCGCCCCCCCGCCGACCCCCGGCCGGGCGCAGTCTCCCTATGGACCCATCAACCTCCTCGCGTCATGGAACAAACATTCTCACGGACATGTTTCGCCGCTTCTGGCATCCAAGGGCCCTGGCCGGGCCCCAGGACAGTCCAAAACGGTTCGGGATGAATAGCGGGTGTATGGGAAATAGTACAGGCATCTGGGGAGGCACGTTGTGAGACAACGGCGACGGATGTTTGGGTCTCCCCAGAGCTTGCCCCTCTCTGATTGTTCTGCCCTTCGTGAACTCCCACTTCCAGGCCTCCTCGTGCTCCTCCTCATCAATTCCTTCAACTTCTTGCCGTCCTTGTCCTTCCCACCGCCCATCCTCGAGAACGGGGGATCGAATAGGGTTTCATGGGTTCGGTTGCCTTTCTGGGCCCTCCTCGAGGATGAGGGAGGGGGGAGGGGAAGGAGTGAGGAAGGTGTAGGGTCCTTAAGAACCGTTTCGTTGGGTGCCGAAAGTCTCGGGTGGCCTCTGGGATACTTCTTGGCCGCGCATTATGCGGCTATCTGCGCAAACCCACGGACATCTGCTGAGATCCCCGAGGTCTCCGGAGACGCGGCGAAAACCAAACACTATCAGGAAGTCGATCCTCGAACTTGGCTTTCCAATTCCTCCTCCTCCTCCTCCTCCTCCTCCTCCTCCTCCTGGGCCACGCCGTCCTGCCATCCTCATCACCGCGTCCCCCTCCGTCTCCTCCCTGGAGCCCGCCTTTCAGGGACGTGACGCATGTTTTCCCCTGCCTCCTCCACGACGAGGAGGGAGGCAATGGAGGGCTTGGGGCAAGGGAGGGGTAGGATGCTACATTTTGCCATGGTTCCTCGAGAACCGAAGGTGTTGTTGAGCTTGGATGTGCTTAGGACTCTGGAGGCCTCTGCATGGGTCGTGAGCTGGGGCGGCACCGCGTAATCTTACGAAGGGGGAGGCAGCACTCCAGGGTGGGGGGAGGCAGGTTTTGAAATGGGTCTATGGGGGGAGGCCTCGGCGAGGTGGCGGGAGGCCTCACCTTGTGGCGTAGCCCTCCGGGACACCAGGCGAACTCCAGGAGGTCTCCTGTTTGAGGACCCTTACGGGGGGCCCCGGGTGTTCTGAACGCTTCTTGCAAGTTCGGAGGCAATTTCTGGGAGGCCTTGGCAAGACCGATTAAGGACTATCAAACCAAATTGGGGGGCCATTGAGTCGGGTTAGCCCTGATCAAGCCCAAGATTTAGCCAGACTGGGAGGCAGGGGCATGGGGGAATGCTTCTTAGAAGGACGCTGCTTCTTAGAAGGCGCGGGCCTTACATCTATAGACAAGGCAAGCGCCTTCAAAGAAGCAGGGTGCTTCTAAGAAGCCTTCCCTCCTCACCCTACCCCACTCTGCGCGTGGCCGGAATGAGGCGCCTGTGGAGGGGGGAGGGGAGGGGGAGGAGGGACGGATCTCGAATCCCTCCGTGCTGGGCTCTGAAATCAATTCCTGTTGTAGTGCCCTTAACAGGGGGTGGAGTGGGGGGGGCGACACAATTGCGGGAAAGGGGGGCGATCCAAATTTTGTGTTTCCATCCACGCCCATCGACACCATTACCACCATCATCACCACGCCCAATGGCACCCTGCAGAATGCTTCGGCAACGACCAATGGGCATCAGTTGTCAGCAATGACCTGGTCAAGGGGACCAGCCACGCAGAGTAGAGAGCAGCAGCACTGAGCAGCGAGCTCCCGATGAGCGAACCTTGCTGGCGCAGTAACGCAAGCAAGTGCGCAGCAGACCGCACCCAGACGAGCCACAAGCACCAGTGAGCACCATTGAGAAGCATTGGGCAGCACTGAGCCAAGTTTTGAATAATAGCATTTGTGGAAGCGTTAGGCGGGCTGTCAGCACTAGTGATCAGGCGCGCTCAGCAGGAAACGTAGTATCGGCAGCTGTGGGCAACAAGTGAACAATCAGTGGCCTGAGCTGACAGCGAGCAACAATAAGCATCAACGAACACTACTGCGCAACAACGGCCACCCGTGAGCAACGCTGATCAGACCTGCGTAGCACTGACCAGCAGCGGGCAGGCAGCGAACAAAAAAACACCCAGAAGTAGCATGAAACACCTGTGATCAACTCTGAGACGCAGTGACCGGCGGTGATCATCAGTGTCCAGCACTGGGCACCAGTGAGTAGTAACGATTAACTTTGAACAGACATTGAGCAGCGCTGGTCAGCACTGCGCAGCGATAGCCAATCAGCGGCAAGCATAAAGCACCAGCGGGCAGCATAGAAAGCGCCAGTCAGTGCTGGGCCATCAATGAGCAACGACCATCAGAAGTCGGCAGGCATTTTGTCGCACCGTTTATTTCTGTGCAGTGGGCGAGCATGGGTCAGCAGGGAGCACCGATTAGAAGAACATAACGCCATGACATATGATTGTGTGATGCCGCGTTGTGCTTGTTCGTGTGTACATTGCTTGTTTTGGGTATGCATGTTTCTTCTTTGTTGTTGTGCGGGTTGCTATGCTTCTTGTTGTAGTTGTTGCGTGCCTGTTGACGTGGCGTTTTTTGCAGAAGAGGACGATCACAATGGGCCACCATTGAACAACACTGAACAGCGGTGAGCAACCAACGAGCAGCGAACGCCATGAATTAGCAGCGGTGCTCGATCAGCGGCCTGCAGTGGGCAGCAACACGCCATCGGTCAGCAACAGTAGTCGATCAGCGCGCAGGCGGTGAGGCCATTTCCGCAACTCACTACATTCGCACTGCGTGCTCACTGCTTCCTCATTGATCACCACTGCATCGTACTGCTGCGGGACCCCCACACGTATCGTGCAGGGGTGGACCACGCTGACTATTGCGAAAGGGACATGCCTTTTGAATCCTTCTGCGGTGGACGCGAGTTTTGAGTTGAGGCTGGCCCACGAACAACATAATGCAACAGCGACCAGCCATGAGCACTGGTGGGCATCAGTCGTCAGTAATGCGTAACGGTGAGCTTGCGGCACGCGATCAGCCAACACGCAGTGGTCAATCAGCGTGCCGCTGTGGCCAGAAAAAGAGCAGCCAGTGCAACTTGCAACACTGGACAGCAGTGAGCAGGCAGATAGTTTCAGCGGGCAATACTGAGCATCATTGCCCATGCAACGACCTGCACTGAGCGAGAAACGATCGGTCGAGATCCGGCTGTGAGCAATTAGTGAACACACAGCGTACCGACAGCGGGCAGCAGTGATCAACGGAGGTGCTACGTCTTGCGGACCCTTGTGTCTTAGGGCAGACGGCTGTCATTCGTGATTCCGCTCTGGACTTTAAGGAAGGTATCTGTTATCTGTCACATTGTAGAGCTGTGTGGTTCCTCGGGGTCAGCGGGCTCTGTCGGCGCAAGAGTGACCCTGGGTAAGAGTGACCTGTGGTGCGCAGCTTCCGGGGGGCCGCTGGGGGACCAAACACAAGCTCGCAAGACGCTACTATCGCACCGCACTCGGCGATCGGGGGACCCCAGTGAGTGCGCATCAAAAGTCACTCTGGCGAAGGGTCACTCTTACGTGTAGTCAACTCTGGTGTATGGGGCAAAGAGGTGCTACATATCTACGCAGTGCCACGGCAATCGCACCCATCCAACGCATTCGCCTTGCAGGGCATGCTCGGCCATCTGGGGCCCAGGGCAGACAAATATGACATGTTACTGCTCTCTGAACGGTTCTCGATGGGTCGCCACGCAGGTTGGAACGCCAGAGCGGCAGCGGTATGTTGGCAATGCCTGAACGATTTTACTTGGGAGGGAAAGGGGAAGATGGGAGCGGACACCGACCGACCCGCTGTCCCCCAAGGGGCCTATGTACCTGCTCAACGCGAGGGCCGTGCCAGCCCAGCCGATAATCAACATGGCTGCGGTGGTCCCTCCCCAGCCCGTGTCCTACGAGCGTGGTGGCCGAAGCTCGGCCGCAGCTAGGTGGCCGGATTGCGTGGGATGAGCAGGTTGGCGTGAATGTGAACGAGCGATGGGAATGTGCTGCCCAGCGGTCGGCCATGCCCGTCTGTCACTGGGACTCCTGCTGTGATCACGCTCCCACACATGGAGTCCAGCTTAACTTAAGCGTATCCCGCCTCAGTACTGCCTGAGCCGTCGGTTGCACCTCATCGGCGCGTCAGCGGAGAGGTCATGCACGATGGGCAAGTGGCGGGCTCGCGGTCGACCTCCCGCCGTGACGGCCGAGAACAAGCGCGCGCGACAGGTCTGGGGCTGGCCGCCACGCGATTGGGGGTGCGCCAGCCTCCAGCCCACGCCAAGCAAGCATCAGGAAGGGCATCACTACCCACGCGAGCACTGCTGCCTCTTGTCGTCCTCCTCTCGCCTCTCGTCCTGCTGCGCCCCCCACCCTCTCTTCCATGCCCTCTTCGTCCATCTCATCTTGCCGTCGGGTGTGAGAGAGGGGCGCGCGTCCCGCGCGCGCCCCTTCCACAAATACGCAGACCAGGCCGCCCAAGGCCGACGCCGCCGCCTGCTGCTGCTTCTCGTCGTCTGCCGTGATCCCGTGTGTGGGCGGGGATCGTCTCTGAAGCGCCTGGTGGAGCGCCCAGCGGGTCGCCCCGCCTTGATGTGCATGTCTGGCGCTTCGCGCGACATTTCAATGAGTGCGTATCCATCCGCTCTTCCGCCTCCTCGTCCTCGCCCTGCGTCCCCGTGTGCATTGGACGCCCACGCCGTGCCAAAGAACGGATATTGCCCGCGGCGCTTCGCTCACGCATGTCTCGAGCTCGGACGACCGCGAATGCCAATCACAATGCACCAAATGAAGGAGGGGCTGGAGGTATAACGAGATCCGTCGTCATGAAAGGATCATGGCGTCTTGGGCTGTACCACGACTTCTGAGGCGCCGGCACCAGCGGTGCAGCATCGTTGCCGATCGGACCCCATCGGTGATGCAAGACTATACTGCCCACCCCGTGATGCGCAGAGCAGTGCTCTTCAGAAGGAACTGTTGACGATGAAAGAGAGGCGCGTGAGTGCTATGAGCGGGAACATAGTTTCCAGCGAGATTGTCGGAGCGCGCGCGGATGCGCACGGGCCCTTTTCAGCGCACGGGCCAAAGAGGGCTGCAGTCCAACTCTCTCCACTATATGCTACACTGCTGATGCTACCTACCTACCCACATGCTATCTGCCACACTGCATTGCTACATGGGGTCGAAAGCTCCAGATGACCACACAACGTATGGGGTCAAGAGCTCCGGTATATACAATCAGCAAATGCCTTGAACATGCAGGATGCCTCAACACCCCTCCACCATGTAGGCGTCTGTAGCCTCACATGGCCTTCGTTCGTGCTTGTCAGGGCTCTTCACTAGACCGCAACCTAGTGCCGGTGGCTCTCCGGAGCCACGCGTGGAGAAGAGTGGTGCAGTCTACTGTACAAGTAAAAGGTGGTCGGGCCAGCTGCCCGAGCAGTCCTTGCATCTACCGATGCTCAAAGGTCGCCCCTCTCTGTCGTCACCGCACGGGAGTTGATCAGACTCCAGCCACGCAGAGACACGCCCAACCCGATCAGTCCAGAAGCGGGTACCTAGGTAGACTAGGGTTTGCCGGCATTGCTGCTTCTGCCGGAAAGGTTAGTTTCTTAGCCTGCTTTGCTGCTGCTTTGTTGGGTGCCTCCCCAGCGCGGCTCCTGAGCCACTGCCAGTGGTCCTCCCTTTCGGTGCCCCTCCTCGGCTCCCTCAGCCACAGGAGGGTCTCCCTGCCCACGCGGCTCTCTGGGCCGCAGCAGGGCCATGCCCGCCAGCATGCACAGCAGCGCAGCGTACGTGGCTGACGCGACTTCAACCACGCTGCTCGTGTTCTCGTCCGGGCCGCGGGTGGCTCACAGGGCCACTCCGTGCTCCGGCCGGGTCCCTGGGCGGGCCTCCGGGCCACGCCAGGCTGCCGCAGCCCACCTTCGTAGGCTTTCGCGGCCTTGGGTCAACACTGCTATGAATGCTGTCACCGTTCGAGTGCTCAAGCCCTCTCTCAAAGGCTCTCGCCTTCGTAGCGGCATCATCTCGAGTAGCTGGTCCAGCCGTGCTTTCGGATGTACCTTCGTACCGAGGCCTGCCCAGTTGACAGAGCCGTCAACCTTGAGCAGATCCCCGCGCTTCTCTCGGAAGAACTCCTGCACCCACAGGTCCTTCACAGATAAATGGCGCACCTTGCCACTGCCCTGCCTGTTGCAGATGCTCCGGGCCGTCGAAGAGTCGCTCAAAACCACCAACTTGCACGGCAGACGCATCATTACCTCGATGACCTGCGTCGTCTGTACACCCATCGCCGTGCCTTTGATGATGGTATAAAACTCTGCCTCCCCAGAGCTCAGCGCAAGCAGTGCCTGTTCGGACGCGCTCATATCTATCGAATGCAAGTGCTCTCCAAAACGTTCAACTACACATGACATGCTCTCCCTCGTCTCTCTGTCGGCGGCCCAATCAGAATCGCAATACTCAGTCAGATGCGTCGGCATCTTCTGGTGCGCGAAGATCCAGATCTCGCCGGGATGATCAAGGAGGTAACGAGCGCACCTGTTCAGACGCAGCGCGCGCATCTTGGTAGGCGTCGTCATCCCCTCCATGACCGTGTTCGTGGTGAGCTTGACACTCGGGACATCCTCTGCTAGGTGCTGCAAAGTACCGGCCGCTGTCCTGAAGAGTTGCGCCGGCCCCGTCGCCAGAGGATCTGTGATGTCTCGATCACCTTTCCCGGTGTCCTTCGACGAGGGTGTTGTCATGCCCCGGGACGATCCAGGCTGCAGGCCTTGCAACTCCATCAGGCTGGTGATGTGGTCCAAATTGCCCTCCCACTCGAATCCGCAACTGGTCCACCGGATCGTACGCTTGAGGTGCTTCAGCTCCGTGGCCTGCCCTCCGTGCTCCGGAGGTCCGATACGAAGGAATATCTTGACCTCGAAGCGGCGCTGCGTGATCTTGTCAAGCTCGTCCAGCGCCTCCTTCTCTGCCTCCGCCTACAAATCGTCTCCGTGACACCCGAGACTGATGTCCAGCGCATGATGTACGAACACCATCGGTACGACCATGATCATGACGAAACCCTCACCCACGAGAGCTTTGATCACGTAACTGTCGAACTGCTTGCTCGCCTCCCCGGTGCCGCACATGGCTTTGCGCAACAGCCACGCGAAGCCTTCCTTCCGCGCGTCAGCTGGCGGGATGACCGCTGTCTTGCCCGTCGGCTCTGCGTGAAAGAATGCAACCGAAACGTCGTAGCCTGCCACGAGCCTTGCCCAAGTGCCGTCTGGGCGCTGCTTGGACGTAGCGAGGCTTACGATGATCCTAAACACCTTTACTGGTGGTGTGGATTGCGTTGCGTCCTCTTTGGCGTACGTGTTCACCTCTGTTGCAACCAGGCGTGCTCGCACTGCCTCCGGGTCCGCCTCCACAGGCTTCGGCTCAAGCGCCCACTTGGCGTTGACCAGCTTGAGCCCCATCTGCTTGGCATCTGACCAGGAGATATCATGCTTAACTTCGTAAGCATCGATTTGCCTCATCTCCTTGATCTTGCCTTCGTGCACCTTCTGTGGGTCAAGCTTGACACCGGCCTTCGTTGAGAAGTACTCTTTGCTCCAGTCCATGTTGATAGGAACCACTTCTGGGTCCCCCCCTCCATGGCTGAGCAGAGGTAGCTAACTGTTGTTCCCACAGCTGCCGCCACCAAGCTGGGCTCGTGCAGCGTTGGCAGTCCAGCGATCGTTCTTGACCGCTTCTCCTGTGAACCGTCGCCTGCTTCGTCCATCTCGTGGTCCGGGGCTTCCACAGGAGGTCGCGGCATCTCCTGCTGCTGCATGTGCACGTCTGGCACGTCTTCAGACGCAGGTGCGAAACGGTGTGACTCCTGAACCACTTCCCCTGCGCCTCCGGGCCTTCCGGGCTCCTGTGGTGCTGGCGGTGGTGCGGGCGGTGCTGGTGTAGGGGCCGCTGCGCCGCTGCTGGCGGCGCGTGGGCAGCAGCTCTCTGACGCTGCTCCCGGGCCTTCTCCTGGGCCTTCTCCTGCGCCTCTTTCTCCACAGCGACTAACCGCGCGAAGCGTTCCCTACAGGCAGGCGTGTGCCTCGCATCACCTGGCGCCTTGCATCCGGGGCAGTCAGGCGTTTTGCCTAACCGAATGATGCGGTCCAAGGTGATGTACACGTCTCGTGGCCTCGAAGGCCCCTCTGGCAGCTCCCGGGCTGCCGGCGGCACCGGTTCCCACGGCGATCCGACGAAAGCGTCTAAGAGCTGTTTGTCCCAGCGTTGCTGCTCCGGCCTGCGCCAGATGCTCCTGCGCGTGAGCACTCCTCTGGACGTACCAACGAGATGTTCGTCTGCTCTCATGCTCTTCCCGAGCCAGACCCCGAGATGCCACCTGTCGTCTGCCGTCCCCACGGAGGATAGCGGCGACTTGTGGTGCACGCACTCACCAAACTCCACTACCTCGCCGTTGTAGTCCTTCCCGAACAACCGGCTGTAGGGAGTTCGACCGTCTGCTTTCACCAGAAAACGAACCAGCAACCATCCAGCATGGCGAACGAGCCACGGCTGGATTTTGTCACTGAGAGGAAACACCTGTTTGTACACGGACTCAAGCCTGTGCTTCAAAGCCCAGTACTGTTTCTCCACCTCGTAGTTACTGCGCTCGATGAGACCAGCGCTCTGTGAGGATTCCTTCGGCGTGTTGCGCTTTGACACGCTATGTTTGCTGCTGCGCGTCTCGATGAAAACATCGATCAGACGATTGATTGGCTTGTCGCCATCAGAAAGCAGCAACATATTCGTGCGCCCGCAGAAGCGCACAGGTTCGCTCATCAGTGCTAGAGCGTAATCGTCCTCGCCCCTCTGGTTCACCATGCCTGGAAACGGCCCTCCGGACTTAGCGTCCAAGACGGTCAACACTGCGTACATATCCTGCTCGTCTCTTTTGGACGTTAAGAACAGATAATCAACGCAGATCTTGGGCACTGCTCCCTCAGCCTCTGGTTCCTGCTGCGCGTGGGGGTCCTCCGTGGCGTTCCTGACACGCAGTGGTCACACCACGACCTAAATGGCAGGTGTGTGAGCTGATGGGGGTCCCACTCAGCCTGCGTGACTGTAGGTGGAACCTTCTTCGCCCGGGGCCTCCTCGCTTCCTCTGAATCTACCATCAGAGTTCGCGGTCGCTTGTCTGGTCGCGCAGGCGCGGGCGCTGGCCCGCGGGGCGCCTGCAGGGGCGGATTCCGATCCGCGCTCCCGCTCGAGCCCCCCTCCTGCACCGTGGGGTATCCTTCTGCTGCCTGCAGTTCCTGAGCCGCTGGCGGATCCGCCACTGGCGGTGTAAACGCCTTCTTTGCAGCTTTCGCCGGGCAGAGAGGTCGCGTTTCTCCTGCCGGCTGCTCGTCCCAGAGCTCCAGCCAGTACACGCCTCTGTCTCTGACCATGTCTAGGCCAGGCGTCGCCTGCGCTACCTGGCGCAAGCCTTGGGCATCTCGCGACGAGATGACCTTCTGAACCCCGGGGCCGAAAACCAACCAGTTCCCTGCGTCGCAGGCGTCCGACGCAGACACCACAGGCGCTGTCACCTGTTCACTTGAGCTGTACCTCAACGTGACCCCCGTGCCGTCGGCGGCTTGCAGGTGGGACCGCCTGCCGTCTCGTAGGCGGACCTCCTCTCCTGTGGCTGGCGCAAGCGTCACAGGCTTGACAGACGCGTCTGCCGCGGCGGCAGCGTCGAAGGACGTGGGGCAAACGGACGCTCCCGCTCCGGTGTCCACCATCACCCTTTTCGGTCCCTGGAGCGCCGCCAGGTGGTCTGTCTCCAACGCAGGAAGCATTGGCAACAGAAAGCCATGACTGACCTCGTCACGGTCCTGCAACAAGGCGGCGTGCGGAGCCGCAGTGTCGCTGCCTCCCGGTCGTTCCGGGGTTGCTGCCAGCTTCTTCCTGTCCTTGGCGTCTTTGGCCTTCTTCTTGCACTTTGCGGCGATGTGGCCTTTCTTACCACAATACCAACAGTCTTTCTCAGCTGCTCCTGCCTTCGCCTTCCCTTTGGGCTCTGAGCCCTTTCCTTTGCCTTTCCCGTCTCCTCCTTTGCCTTTTCCGTCCCCCTTCTTGCCTTTCCCGTCCCCCTTCTTGCCTTTTGGTGTTGCGCCGAGTTCCATCGGCTTCGGTTGAGAGTTCAGGTGCTGCTCTGTTCTAGCCATGTCAAGGAGTTCCTCCTTCATGGCCTTCCACGTCTCCAGTCTGGCGGAGTTCTTTACCGAGTGCTGCTGGACGGTCGTGTCTACCATGTTGACAATCACAATGCCAATCTTGAGGTCCTCTTCGAAAGTCTGTCCCGCCTGTCCTTCGTACTCGCGAACCAGATGCTCGAACTGGTCGAGTGACTGCGGGATGTCCCCAGAGAATTTTGCAGTGAGGATATTGATGAGCAACCCCACCTTCCTCGTCCGGACCTTCGGGTCCCAGTCGAGGATGGCTTGCCGCCACGCCTCCACACCCTCCCCGGGAGGAACGGTAGACATCTTGTCCTGAACAGCATCGCGGAAGAGCATTACCATCACGTAGTACAGCTGTGGCGACAGACTGGCCTCCCTTGGCTCCAGGGATGCATTCGTCACCACTGTTGCTGTGGCCTCTGCCCGCGCCAGAAACTCTGGCCATGTCGCCCGTTGTCCTGGATAGGTGTCTGGTTCACCTATCAAACGCGTATCGACACATGGCTGGAGTACTGATCCAGTCCCTTGCGGTGACGACGCCTGGGCGGAAGCTGAAGCGGAAGTAGGCGAGGCACGCAACTCTTTGATTTCGTTCATCAGCTCGGTGATCTGGCCCGCCTGCTGCCGGACTTGGCTCTGCAGGTCCTCAACCGTAGACATTGCTGCTGACGAGAACGAGAACGGTCGCGGGCAGCTTCCCGAGCCGCTCTGCGCTCCACCTGAATCTCGCCCAAAAACTCGAGGAGTTCTCCCGCGTCAGCGTGGCGACGCTCCCACTGGGAGATAGAAGCTCGCCTGTTCTCCAAGGTGCGGCCGACGTCCCCGAGCAGAGCGTCTGCCTCTGCGCCGTCAGGGAGCTCGCCCCGCCTCTCCTGGATCGACACGAGCTGCTCTACCTCGTCTCGCGCAAGCCGAACAAGCGTCGAGGTGTCAGCCTGCTCCACGAGACAGAACTGGCGCACCACTTCCTGGTACTGATCGCTGTTGGTCTCCAGCAGCTCGCCCGAGAGTTGGTCCGGCTCGCCCTCCCGGTCCAAGTATGGGCGGCCTTCCACCACGGCGCGCCGCAGCGGCTCAGACCTGGCGGTGGCGATTCGCTGCCTGTCCTCCTGGAATGGCGTGTCCTCAACGCTGATACCCAGATCAGCGTAGCGCCTCGCCTCCAGGTTGCTCGCCAAAGCCTCTGAGGTGTCCGGGTCGCGCCTCAGGATCAGCTTGGTGAACTGGCGTCGGTGGCGAAGCTCCTTAGCCTCCACACTCCGACGCTCTCCGCGGCGACGCTGAGACGGCTCCTGAGCCGCACTCGCGTTCCGGCCCGTATCGTGGGCAGACGGGTGGCCCTCACCACCGGGCTGGGCGCGGCGCTGCGGCCGCGGCTGGTGGCGGCAAGGGGCGCCGGCCAGGTACCGAGGGTCGTCCCCAGTCCTGGAGGAGGATGCGGCTGCCGAGCCGCTTGGCGAAGGTCCTCCGGAGCTGCGGTGGCCCTTAGGAGGCATACCACAGCTCCGCTACCATGTCGGAGCGCGCGCGGATGCGCACGGGCCCTTTTCAGCGCACGGGCCAAAGAGGGCTGCAGTCCAACCCTCTCCACTTTATGCTACACTGCTGATGCTACCTACCTACCCACATGCGACCTGCCACACTGCATTGCTACATGGGGTCGAAAGCTCCAGATGACCACACAACGTATGGGGTCAAGAGCTCCGGTATATACAATCAGCAGATGCCTTGAACATGCAGGATGCCTCAACAGAGATGGAAGCGAATAACGCGAATCAGTTCAAGCAGAAGCACCAAGACAACCGGCAGACAATTCAATATGCAGAGGGTTTGGAGGATGCGATGGCCAATGGCAGTGTGTATGACTGTGTAGTGACCACCTGCAGCTCACGAGCCCATCCTCCCAATCCGATAATTGCCCTGATGAAGAGAGAGAGAGAGAGAGAGAGAGAGAGAGAGAGAGAGAGAGAACAAACAGAGACAGAGAGAGAGAGAGAAACCCCAGAACGAGAAAGAGACATGGATACTGAGTGGGACATGCTGCTCCTGTGGGGGCCTCAAGAAGTAAACGAAACTCCAGGCACGTGACACAAAGAGATCCTGGAACCTCGATTTGTTACCCTCCCTCCCTGCCCTGTTCCTCCCCCCTCCCTCCCCTCCTCCTTCTCCTCCTCGCCCCGCCAAATGAGAAAACGAGGGGAGCGAGGGTCGACAGCTGCGCGCCTGAATTGGCGTGGGCGCTGGGAACCCCAGCTCCTCGATACACTGGAGGATCGGGGCCGGGAAGCCTCCCAGGCCAGGAGGGGGGGGGGCCAGCGTCATCATCGTCGTCGTCGTCGGCCAACAACTGTTGCACTTTTGCTCAAAGGCTGACCGCTTTTGATGATCCTGGGCCCTCGGGAGGACTCTGGGTGCGCTTGGACCGCAGACCTCCAGGAGGCCTCTGAGAAGAAGGAGGGAGAGAGGACGAGGAGTGAGGAGGGAGAGGAGGGGAGGAGGACGACGAGGGAGGAGGGAGGACGGGAGGAGGACGACGGGCAGGGAGGAGGAGGGAGGAGGGAGGAGGAGGAAGGAGGGGAGAGAGGACGAGGAGTGAGGAGGAGGATCGGCGCTGGGAAGCCTCCTTGGCCAGGAGGGCGGGGGAGGACGAGGAAGGGGTGGACTGCGGGGGGGGCCGGACTCTCGAGGGCCAGCGACCAGCCTGTGGCGCCACCCACCCCCCACAGCAACGGGCGCGGGGGTGCCACGTGGACGGAGCAAGCCCGTGCGCGCACGGCTCCCGCAAATGAGCGGGGCTGGACTGCGACACTACAGCCGTAACTGTGATCAAGAGAAGCATCATTCAAGGAACCTGGGCCCAGCTTCCTGGAAGCTTCTGGAAACAAGCCTGGGCCAATGTCTATTGCTGTCGCTGGATGGGGCAAACGTGTACGAGAAACTGGGCCAGCTGGCCAGGGAGTGCGGCAAGTTGGTGCGGAAGACGTGCGGCAAGTTGGTTAAGAAACGCTGGCCCAACTTTTCGGGAGGAAGTTTCTTAGTCAGATGCTCGACCGTACAATAGTGAATAGTGGCGCAGTCGAATCCCTTTCACCCCGTTTCTCCCTCCCTCCCCCTCATCCCATTAATGGCGCTACTGGGAGGAGGAGGAGGAGGAGGAGGAGAAGGAGGAGGAGGAGGAGGGGAACTACAGACGGCAATCACGACACGAGGGGGGAGGCGTGGGGAGCGGCGCGATATTTGTTACGGGTGGTCGTTGCCCCATTTCCCCTCTAGTCGGGCAGGGCCATCGATGCTTGGTTTCGCTCCACAACCCTTCCCATCACTTGCTGCCGACCTCATCCTCCGCCGGCACAAAGCTGAAAGCTGCGGGTGGAGAAAAACATTGGCTTTGATCTGGAAGCGTCAAAGGTAAAATGACTTGGGCCGAGTGGGTGACATTCAAAGGAAACCCGTCAGGCTGCGTGCGGGAACACTGGATCAGTTGATCAAATCACTGAGGGATTGCCATCTTTCTCGTGCTCATCTCCATCCCTCCTGCCCAGGTGCCAAGTTTTCCCCTGGCCCTGGACCTGGAGGGTCGAGCGCGGATTTGTTCGAGCGTTTGAGGGTCCCGCTGTGACTCTGGAAGCCTCCGGGGACCTCATGAGACTTCTGGGGACCTCCGGGAGTCAGGATCCAGAGCGGGAGCTCAACTTGCAATACCGACGTCGTGCTTTGAATTCGTGATGTGTTCTCCCCGGACCTCTCAACCCCTCCCTCGGGGCCGGCTTTTCGATTTCTGATGATCTCGGGGCCCAGGGCGCGCGTCCAGAAGCCTGTGCTGTGCACACCAGCTGGCATGATTCGGTCGCAACGACTGGGGGACTGAGCCCCCATCGTTGGCGGCGCACACACGTGGGGAAGCCTTCTTGGGAGGAGGCTGCTTCTTCCGTAGCCAGTTTGCCTCAAGGTCGAAACCGCGTCGAAACCTGTGTCGCGAGGCTTCGAGCTTGTCCGCAGCCGTGCGGCAAGCCCGAGGAACTTCAGACGCAGACCGTTCTTTGAGGATCTGGCACAGGGGAGCAGCGGCCCCAGCCCTTTCTGTAACTACGACGCTCGCACGCGCGCACCCGGCATCATCGTGGCTCCTGCACCTAAGCCTCCTGGTTGTTGGAAATGTTCAAAGCTCGGCTGCGCCCGCAATGAGAAGCACTGAACTTGGTGTAAACATTGCCGAGCCTCATGGTAATGTACCAGCGTTCGAGCTCAAGCCACTCTCCGACAGCACTTGGGGCACCGACAACGAGTGCGGAGGAGACTTGTGTGAGGCAGATCTTGTACAGCTCGTGGCTACTCACCAAAAGGCAGGACGTACCGCATATGTGGAGAAGTACAATGCCTGGCTCGACATCAGTCGTGGCAAGAGTCGGGAGATCAGCTTGTCTCCCAAGGATAAGGCAGACAAGGCCCACAAGCAGATCCAGCACTTAGAACGCCAGCTCAATCACCATATCGAAGCGCATACTCGTGCGGCATCCCAGCTGGAGTACCATATGGGCCAGATCAAGCAGCTTACTACCCAACTGGACGAACAGGAATCCATCTTCAAGTAAGCTTCGCATCACCTCCATGCAGGTGTCCAGGGCCAGTCTCAGCAGTTCGGGTCGTTCCCTGCTGGTGTGGTCTCTCTCTCGGGGACACCATGGAGGTAAAGGTATCTTTCCTGGGCGTCAACCCGGGCGACCCAGGTGAATTGGAGGAGGCAGAGACAAGAATTTCGTATTTCAAATCAGCTTTCACGGAGCAGGCGAAAATATGTTCGGCATGGTAAAACAAAGAGCTGAGGAGCTCAGAAGGAGACATCAGGAGCAACATGTGAGGTTAGAAGGTAAGAAACAAACAACGAATGAAGGTCAGTCTGCTGGCGGCGGTGAGCGTGAACGTGGGAAGTCTCAGGATAGTAGTGGAGCGACCGCTTCGCAACGTCCAACGGCATCCTCATCAACTACATCGGCACCGTCACCGGGCACATCTATATCATCAGCCAGAGCCAAGGCTTAGGCGATTCTCAATGCGCCAAATGCTGAGTCCCCGAATCGTCCGTTCGACAAAAATATTGGCAAAGGCGTGCATCCGTCACATGTACCTAGCTCTTCCGTGTCGGCTTCATCGGGACATGGTCAGCCTAGAGGACTGGAGCAGGGAAACAAGAAGTACATGGATACCTAATGTATGCCACTATCCCAGCGAATGTCTCAGTATGGTTTTCGGCAGAAAACGTTTTTCCACGTCCCAGTTCTGCTTCTCGTTTGGCCCAAGAGCATATACTGTTGGCTACCAGGTACGCAGACATGGTTGAGAATATGGCCCGTCTCGGCTGGTTTACGTATGGAGGGCCAGCTGCGGCTACTGAGACAGGGCGAGCATCTGGAGGTGTCTGCATTCTAAGTCGTTATCACTTGGGCGAATGATCGCCTGATGGGGGATGCCTTCATCCAAGACGTGCTGCCAGGTGCTCCGTGCGTCCTGCCGAGCTTAAGATTTTCATGGCCGGCGCGGTCTACATGTTCGCGGGCGTGAGTGTCTTACTCCGCGCAACTGGAAGTTGGCCAGATGACTGGGAGCAGCTACCTTATCTCATAGAACGCCTTTCGTGAGAGGATGGACCAGCCCGCCACATGCGATTGCGATTGCAATTGCTAGATGGATTCGTTCGTGGACATGAAGGCCACCCGTCACATGTACTGGACGAGCACCACTCCACGATAGATGTCTTCGTGATGAGCAAGCCTCTTGATGTGTTGGTGAAAAGTATCGGGACATTGCTGGGTGTACCAGTGGGCCCACACAGGCCTGTGAAGCTTGCGTGCAAGGCCAAGTCAGGAGAGGAGAAGGTCAGAGTGGCCAGGCCCCACGAGTCACCTCCAGCCCAGAGGCGCGTTGGACCACCCCTGCAAGATCCTGACCTTGATAGGCCAGAGTCAATGCTTGATGTGATCTTTGCGGAGGTCAGTAGGGCAGGGGACCAGCGCACTTTGCATGGAGACCAGCTGGTGAAAGATTTGTCCACGGTAAGCTATTCAAATGACACTTGGTGTCAAACTGCATGGAAGGAGGTGTCGCACGTCAAAGGCTATCAACGAGGTCTACCTGGAGGATCGCCTATTCAATGGATGGGGGATGCCTGTGAGAACGGTGCTGCTGGCCAGAGCTCACCCCAACTTGGATCCCCAGCGAGCTCTTTTCATGGATGCGTGGCCAGACCCCTGTATCTGTTCAGAAGTTGGCGGCGCAACTCAATCTTAAACCTCGTGATGGCAGGCGCCCGCTAGGCTTCTACCCAGCACGTCCCAAAATATCTGAAGGCGGTGGAGGCACCGCCTACGTCGATGGAAGCGCCGCCAAGGTCTTGGTGGGCAATATAATACGTCGCGAGGACGTGGGCCTAGCGACGCTGTGTGACGACATGCTGCTATCTCGGAAGGGGACGGACAACATGAGCATCTACTACATCGCAGTGCTGTGGGACCTCCTTGAGTTCTAAGAGAACGCGCCGTGGGACCTGCTGGAGACCAACTGCAAGATCACCAACTTTCCAGTGGCAGCCCTCACGATGTCAATTCAGAGCAAACTGTGGCCACAATTTCTCCAGTATGACGGCATGTTGATGGACCATCCCGTCCCTCAGAGGGGCATCGTCGCATGCTCTGCTAGTGCTACATTCGAGGCGAAGATGGCACTCATACCCATCATGGAGGATGAATTGAAGCTCGAAGTGACACACGTAGCATGCAGGTGCAGAGAAATGTGCGAGACCATGTACATCGGGTCGGTGAAAGATTGCACAAGGAGCTGGGGTTACCACTTGCCATGCACAAGCTGAATCTGGCCATCCCCTCTTGCCGGACGATTGTGACCGCTCGAAATATGTCGGGTAAGCTTGGTGGTCCAGGCGAATGCGGCTTATGAGCTCTGGGAGCGAACTACACCGGTGGGAAGCACAGATCCCACCCCAAGGCACACACGACACGTGCGCAGAGATGTAGGAGACGCGGCTCACTCTGACGAACATGGTGCTGACAATACTGTATGGTGGAGATGTGATCTCAGCTCATCACAAGCATAGCGGCTGCGAGCAAAGTCTATGGGCATTTCTACGACAGTGAGATGGCCTGGTCGTGGTCTCGAGCAAAGGACCCACTACATGCTGCAAGTATGTGCATCTACAGGTTTTGTGCAGAATGGTGGATGTCCAGTCCTCCTCGACCAGACCTTCGGCGAGGACATGATGATGTACTCGTACCTCCTGTGCTGACCAAACTTTTTCAGGCAGCGACCAATAACTCTAATCCAAAGACAGCAACCAGAAACTGGCTTAAGGAAAGCAAGGAACCACTCAGCGATGTACTCCTTTGGTGTTGGGAGGTTGGGTGGACGGTGTTGGGTCCTACCTCTTTCCTCGACCTCGAAGGGGTCACCCTCGATGTGCTGAAGTTGCCCCCTGCTTTCATGCTAAGCGTTTTGGGATGCAGTATAAAGATAGTAGGATCCAAAGGGTTGTTAAGCAGTCGTGAGAAGGACACCTGTGCTGCGAGGCAAGTGTTTGGAAGGGGCCTCCCCCATGGACATGTCACTTCGGCCTTGGGGCTGCTCCCTGGCCCCTGAGTGCAAATGCGGTTGTGGGGTCCCCGACACTGCTGTTCATGAAGTTTGGCAGCACTCTCAGGGCAAGACCAAGCGTGAAGACGTTTGCTCGGAAAGTGGGATCGCAAGCACGAGAGGCTGGAGAGCCCAGCTTGCTGTTCACCAGGTGCTGGCTTGCTCGTCTGCCTGCTGATCCATCAATTGAGTGTTGGGATGCCATATTCTACAAAAGAGGTCGACAGCTGGCCCCATTCTCGTTCTCACCCAGGGAAGTTCGTTACGGTTCTTGTCTGTGGCCGAATGTGGGTTACCCGGCGAGAGAGGGGGGTGGGGGGTTGGATCTGTGGGCGCCCAGGGGACCTTGACCGAGGTTGTTTCCAACCATCATGTGGTGTTGGGTCCTCGTTTTGAAGAGACGGCGCCCGCGTCCGCCTTCCTTCTCCTCCCGTTGCCTCCCCTCCCCCTCTTTGCATCTGCCATCCGCATGTCTCTCTGTCGGCACACCCCTCACACGCTTCGTGGCCCCATCGGGAGCTCCAACTACGGTCCCAAAGGCGGAACTCGCATGCGGTCCCCGCACTCATTTTGGCACACCCCTCACACGTTTCGTTTCGTGGCCCCATAGGGAGCTAGCTCCACCCAAGGTCCCAGTGGCGGAACCCGCATGCGGTCCCCGCACCCATTTTGGCACACACCTCGCACGTGTCGTGGCCCCATCAGGGAGCTCCAGCTACGGTCACAATGGTGGAACTCGCATGCGGTCCCCGCACCCGTTTTGGCACACCACTCACACGTTTCGTGGCCCCATAAGGAGATCCACCCAAGATCCCGGTGGCGGAACTCGCATGCGGTCCCCGCACCCACTTTGGCACACCCCTCACACGCTTCGTGGCCCCATAGGGAGCCCAGCCCCATCTACGGTCCCACTGGCGGAACTCGCGTGCGGTCCCCGCGCCCATTTTGGCACACCCTTCACACGCTTCGTGGCCCCATTGGTGACCCCACCCGAGGTCCCAAGTGGCGGAACTCGCATGCGGTCCCCGCGCCCATTTCGGCACACCCCTCACACGCTTCGTGGCCCCATCGGGAGCTCCGACTACGGTCCCAATGGCGGAACTCGCGTGCGGTCCCCGCGCCCATTTTGGCACACACCTCGCACGTGTCGTGGCCCATAAGGAGCTCCACCCAAGGTCCCAGTGGCGGAACCCGCATGCGGTCCCCGCGCCCATTTTGGCACACCCCTCACACGCTGCGTGGCCCCATAAGGAGCTCCGCCTAAGGTCCCACTGGCGGAACTCGCATGCGGTCCCCGCGCCCATTTTGGCACACCCCTCACGAGGTTCGTGGCCCCATAAGGAGCTCCGCCTAAGGTCCCAGTGGCGAAACTCGCACGCGGGTCCCGCACCCATTTTGGCACACCCCTCACACGCTTCGTGGCCCCATAGGGAGCTCCAGCTAAGGTCCCAACGGCGGAACTCGCATTCGGTCCCCGCACCCATGTTGGCACACCCCTCACACGTTTCGTGGCCTCATAGAGAGCTCAAGCTACGGTCCCAGTGGCGGAACTCGCATGCGGTCCCCGCGCCCATTTCGGCACACCCCTCACATGTTTCGCGGCCCCATAGGGAGCTCCACCTAAGGTCCCAACGGCGGAACTCGCATGGCGACCTCAGGCGATTTCGGCACACCCCTCACGAGGATCGTGGCCCCATAGGGAGCTCCGCCGAACGCGCCAGTTGCAAGGTTCGCATAGCGGCCTCGGGCCACGTCGGCACACCCCCCGCGAGGATCGCGGCCCCATCGGGAGCTCAACTGAAGGCCCCAGTGGCAGAGTTCGCATGGCATCCTCGGGCGATTTCGGCGCAACCTTCACGATGATCGCGGCCGAGCTCCACCGAACGCACCAGTGGCAGGGTTCGCATGGCGGCCACAGCGCGCCCCTCACGAGGATCGTGGCCCCATAAGGAGCTCCACCGAAGGCGCCACTGGCAAGGTCCGCACGGCGGCCTCGGGCCATGACGGCACACCCCTGACGAAGATCGTAGCCCCATAGGGAGCTCCACCGAAGGCGCCAGTGGCAGGGTTCGCATGGCGGCCTCGGTCCATTTCTGCACACCACATCACGAGGATCGTGGCCCCATAGGGAGTTCCACCGAAGGCCCCAGCGGCAGGGTTCGCATAGCGGCCTCGGGCCATTTCGGCACGCCCCTCACAAGGACCGTGGCCCCATAGGAGCTCCACCGAAGGCGCCAGTGGCAGCTTCCCTCATGGCTCTCAGAGCCCTCTCCTGTTTCTGCTCCTCGGTCAGGGGGACGCCGTCCTCGTCGTCGTCGGCGTCCGCGAAGACGGCCGCGAACGTGTCCCTGAGCATGTCGGGCTCCGGCGGGAAGCCGTGGCCACATAGGGAGCGTGGGCGAAGATGGTATTCACAATTGCGGTATTCACAATTGCGTCTGGTTGGGTCTTTCGCCCGGCTATTTGTTCGACACGTCCCTAGGATCTTTGGAAAGTGGAATAAAGTAGGACAACTAGTTGCCATGCAAATGGCACATCTGCACACGGAGCGCGACGATGGTGGCAATGCCCAAGCGCAACTTTCCTTGGATTTCGCTGCTCTGCTCCGTGGGCAGACTCATCCTGACCAGGTCCTGGCGTCAAGCGTGATGCCGCCAATGTTTGGCGCGACGTAGCTGCGACTCTCGATGGTGGCGAATCGATTTCCCTCCAAACGGTGAAGGCCCAGCGAGCTGAAGACTCAGCCACGCCTGAGAGTGACAGAGTAGAGATACTTGAAAATAAAGTTGATGACTGGTTGGCTGGTCAGGGTGCCAGATCTCACGATTTCGATCCCATGTTTTCTGAGAGTGTAGTTTTCACGCTCAAGCAGTTTAAAGAGCTGTTCCAGGGGATGGGAGAAACCCTTGGCCAGTGGCCACATCCAACGGATTTGTTTGGTGTGCTAGACAGAGGGATGTGTGAGACCCCGTGTTGGCAGGCCTCGTTCTTCCCCCCACACGTCCCTCATTTGAACATCGACCATTGGCGCTGTGGTCACTGCTTCAGAACTATATCACCGCTCACTCAGACCTCTTGTATCGGCCTGAACCCCTCGATGTTGGAAGTGCTGAAGGAACCTGGATCGTTCGGGCATCCCCTCCATGTCGCGTGTGTCCTGGAATCGGGTTTCCCCGTTTTGTTTTGTTCCAGGTGCGGCGCCTTTAGGACTCAGAAAGCCATCAAGCTGAGGTCGAGATGTGAGCCTGATAACTGCAAGGAAGAGCGGGCCTTATTGAGAGGCAAGCTCCCAAGTATCAAGTGCCGAATTCATTCCCTTCAGCAGATTAGCGGCACCACTTTGGAGAAATCTGTCCCACGCCTGTAACCAGGGCCCACAGATTTGTTGTGCTAGGCATGGCCCACCTTTTAGTACGTACCCATTACAACCACAGAGGATGCTTCTTAGAAGGTGCCGGCCTTGCATCTGAAGATCAGGCCCGCGCCTCCTAAGATGCAAGGGTGTTTCTAAGAAACCTTTGCCCCTTTCGCTTGCCCCCTCTTCGCGTGCCCCCCCTCCTCCTGGCGGGCACAGACCAGCGCACGCCAGGCCAGTGACCAGGCGGCGCGAAGGCAGGGATGGAGGCGAGGGCAGGGAAGATGGGGGGCCTGCACACCCTTCCAGTCTACGCCTCCGCCCTCCTCTTGTTCTGCTTCTTCTGATGTCGGGCACTCAGCCACTGCCGATACAAACTCGCCATCTTGCGTCCAAATGCTGTTCACGCCCTGTTATACTGCAACGAACTTTGTAGGGAACGCGGCTGCAGGCGACGCCCGGCCCAGCGCGCTAGCGCCAGGTCCCATCCGAGCCTGTGGTGATGTGCCTTTGCCTTCCCCCGGGCCACGCAGAAACAAACGAGCCGTTCCTCCCACCTCGAGAAATGTGATGTGCCAGTGAGGCCCTTCCGGCAGTCTCTGAGGCCACCTCCTTTGGGGGAAAGGCTCGAAAACGAAGTTTGGGGTCCCCGTCCTGCGCCCCTCTTGGGGGACTCCCGTGCCTTCTGGGGGGGTCTCTTTTGGGCCCTGCTAGGGCCCTCTCTGGTCGCCTTGGGCTGCCTTCGCTGCCGCCTGGCCTCCGCGTCAGGACGCGCTCCTCTGCCCCCCCTTGAGAAACACAGTCACCGTGCTGGGAGGGAGACTCGGGCGGCGTCGGCGCGCGCAACATTCCTTGACGCCGCGTCGATCGTGCAACCTTGAACCGATCGCGGCAACGACCGTTCAAGGTTGAATTCAGCTGGGTCCAGTGGCGTTACCGTGTCCATGAGTGCTTCCGCGTCGAGAATTCAACCTTGAACGCCTTCCCTGGCGTTGCTAGCGCTGGTAAAGTGAGAGCATTGGATAAGGAACCCTTGGATAAGGAACCCAAGGTCTGGAAGCCTGTGGAACTCCAACCGTGGATTGGCCATGGATATCACTGCCGCTATCATCAGAGAAATAATCCACCAGGGTCTGAAGCCTCCCGGGCACATTCCTTAACCAACGCCCCCACCGCTGGCGATATTTCGGACGATCTGATCATTTCTCCCAACCCCATCCTCCCAACCCAACAATCGTTTTTGTGGCCCCTGGGGCTCTCAAACACCTTCCTCCGGAGTCTGGTTCCTCAGGCCTCGCCCCAGAAGCCCAAGACGGAATTCCAGAGGCCAAGAGCGTGGCACAGAAAAAACACAAGGTCTTGCGACGCATGGACCCGCGGGCGACTAACATTTGAGCAGGGACCGACCGTCCTGGCATTCCTATGGTCCTACCACGAAGTGTTCTTAGAACAGAAGAGCGCTCGAAAAACAAAAGCGATGTTATATTAACAGGGCGCCGATGTACTAAAACAACAATGGCAGCCAAGCATGTTCGAACAACATTTCGCGCAAACCACAACAATGGTTTAGAACATTCTTTGGTGGGCCCATAGGTAAGCCAACACGCTTCGCCACTGCTCGAAATATATCTGTATCCGCGGCCTCCTGGATCGCGACCCCGCGAATACGGGGTGCGTTTTCGCGGATACCCCGCGTGGAACGTATCCGTGCGACCGCGTATCTGCAAGAACGCGCCCCGGAATCCATCGGTGGCAAACCCAGGGACGAGAAGTGTTCCAAGCTTCTTCGAATATAGAAACGGCCTCTCAGAAGGCTGGAAGGTGTCTGAGATGCCTCCTGAGAAAGCATGTCCCATCTCACTACCCCCTAGGCGCGCCGCCGAATCCAGACCGCGAGGGCGCGGATACTGATATGCTCACCGCTCGTGATTGATCTGCAGGTGCCCCTCCAAGAAGCCAAACAGTACCGATACCGCTACTCCCTGGACCTTTCCCGGGGCGCGTTCTGACCAGAATGTTCGAAGCGAATGCAGCAATAGCGACGAGGGCCTCCCAGAAGGCCGAAAGAATTGAAAACCAGGAAAAAGTAGCGGTATGGGTACCTCGTCCTCCTCGGAGCCCCTCCCCGGAGGCTCCCGCTTGGTCAAACCGCATCAGCGGCGCCGGGGGGCTGGCGTGGCCCTCAATGGCGGCGCCGAGCTGCCGCATCAGCTCGCCGCGCTCCTCCGCGCCCAGCCTCGCCACCTGCCGCTCTTCCGCCCGGCAGGCGGCGCCCGCACGACCAGGATGAGGAGGAGGGCCACTCGGAGACCAATGCCGTTGGTATAAAATATCCTCCAAGCTTCCTTTTCATAGACCCCATACACGGGTTAATTTCCACTGAGACTGAGGGAAGTGCCCCGTTGGGAGGCAACCGCTTGAAAATCCTTAAGCGTGTCAAAGCACCATCGACGTGACTGTTGCGTCTTGCCGATCCTGAATCGCACCAGAACGCCATTCCTGGGACTTCACGACTTCGAATAAACGTACCCATCGGTCGGAATAAGTAGGTATAAACATGATGTAGGAAGGCGTTGGACATAGATTGGGTTTCCGCCCGCCTCCTGGAAAGGAGGGAAGAGGGACAACCACTCGACTCTTTCAGTAGGAAGGCGCTGAAAGTAGAATGGAATCTGGGAAACCAAGAATACCTACTTTCAACGACAGATGGGTAATTTTGTGCGCCTTGACAACACTGAATGGCTCCCAATCCCAATTTCTTGTACGTCAGCCACGAGATTCCGTCAAACTCTTACCACATTAAAAATCAATTGTTTAACGAGTGTGCGCGGCGCTGAGGCGAGAGTCACACTTTGAAAAGGAGCCGCCCACAGCCCGTCAAACGCTTGCAAGTTTTAAAACAGAGTGTGCGCGGCGGCACACCGATATCCACATGTCGAACACGACCCGCCCTCAACCCTTGAAACACTTGCAGCTCTTAGAGATGAATGTGCGCGGCGTTAAAGGCGAGAGCAACATGTTGGAAGCGAGCCGCCGTCCATCTGTGAAACTGCTGTCAGCTTGTAAGCTTCGAGATCACAAGTGGTAAAGAAACCTCGAGCGAAACGACTGAGCCGCCCTTCCGACTGGTCTCGGGATGCGACAGGGATGGTTTCTTCATTCGGAAAGGGAGTGGGCGAGGAGGAAGAGGAGGAGGAGGAGGATTAACGTTTTGGAGCAGCTTGGCGAGCACAGCGTGAGGGAGAGGGGGGGAGACAAGCTAGGTGCGCTCGCGTCATATCTGACATCCTACCCCTCCCTCCCATCCCTTACCATGGCGTAGATCCCCTCTCTACTCGCACAGTCAGATGTCGAGCAGGGCAATGATCCGAAAAGGGTACGCGATGCATTGTAGAGCACGGCATGGCATGGCGTAGAAGAGCACCGCAAAGCGTAGTATGTCACAGCATGGCGTGGCGTGGCGTAGTGAAGAATTGCATCACAAAGCTTTGCAACGCAAAGCATGGCATCGCACAGCGGCCCCGAACATAACATTGCATAGCATGGCGTTGAAGATCATAACGTAGCATGGCATAGCACGACGTGGCACTTAAGCACTGCATATCACAGCTTCAGCCCAAGGCATGGCATCGCGCAGCGGAAAGCAACCTAGCATTGCATTGCATGGCGTGGCATGGCACGGGAAATGACGCCAGCGCTACAGCGGGAGCACGATTCGGAACGAGCGGAAGCGCGGAAATGAAGCCAGCGCTGCAGCGGGAGCACGATTCGGAACGAGCGGAAGCACGGAAATGAGGCCAGCGCTGCAGCGGGAGCACGATTCGGAACGAGCGGGGCCCGAAAATGAGGCCGGCGCCTCAGCGAGAGCAGCATTTTGGAAAAAATGCAAGCGAAAACCCAACTCCGGGGAATCCTGTGTAAAAAACAATACGCGGGGGGGGGGGGGGGGCGAACACTCCCAACCCGTCATCAGGGATAGGAGGAGAGTAGTATTCATATTGGAGGAGGGGAAGGGGCGCGGCCCAGGCAGCAGCGCTTTAAAATCTGCAGGGGGAGAACGCCCCCCTGGCCCCTGCACTCCCGCCGACGGGTGCGAGGGGTGGAGACCCCACCAGGGACGGGGATGGATGAGGAGGAGCAGGAGGAGGAGCGGGAGGCCCCTAGGGGCCCCACCTTGAAACCCGACCTCGTCTCCTCCCCTCCGTTACGATTGTGGTCCTCGTTCCCCTCTTCCTTCCTCGGGGTCGGGGGCCCAGGGCCGTCGTTCGAGCGTGGGCACGACCTCTGGGGGTCGCTGCTTGCGATCCGCGCCTTGGGCCGGCTGCACAGACGCTGGCTCAGCGAGAAACGGCAGAAACGGCAGGAGCGGGAGGAGGAGGAGGAGGAGGAGGAGGAGGAGGAGGAGGAGCGCCACCGCCTGAGAGGAGGGGAGGGTGGTTAAGCAGTCAACACCATTCAGATGCAAGCCCGCCGTGGCAATCTGCAGGCCTCACAGCCCGAGCTCTGCCAAGCACGAGTCTCAGGACAAGAATCGTACCGCTGAGGGGCCCGGCAAAGAAACAGCATTTTTATGTTCGTGTCATCTTCCTACTGGAACGGATGGACCTCCAGGCTCCCAAGGCAGGGCCCCGCCGGGCGGTGAACAAATGCAACCCAGCCCCTCGGGGGCATTCAATCCCAACTTTCACAGTCAGCAGCCTCCTGAAACAGGCCGAGCGGGGGAATTGGCGCGCAGCCTCGCATGCACCAACTGTCCAGCATGCTCCTGCGACCTTCTCCCACTTTTTCGGGCAGAGTTAAGGCTGACCAGATTGCATCGATGGCCACTGCGTCGCTCCACAAAGACTCTTGAAATGAGCACCTGCCAAAACAGGGCAGAATGATGTTGAACGAGTCGAACCCCTAGCGCTCAGGAAGAGGGAGGAGGGAACGCAGCAGAGGGGCAACGACTGGGCAGCACACATAGTGTGCGAGCTCGTCGGCGCAAGGAGGATGATGAGGAGGAGGACCAGTGTAAAACTAAGACGCGTCAGCAATGTTGCAATCAGCCCTCCCTCGAAGTCCCTCTTCGTTGGCCCCATACAAGACAATATTTTCAATCCGGGAAGTGCCCCTGTAGACGGCAAGCCTTTCAGAATCCCCAATCGTGCCACGACGCCATTCCTGGGACTTCAACATTGCGAATCCACGTGGCTGGTGCGTCCTGACAACTCTACATCGTGCCAGAACGCCGTTCCTGGGACTTCGATTCTTGCGTCCTGCAATGTCCTACAGTGCAAGGACACCTTTCCTGGGACTTGTGCCATACGATCCTTTCACACTGTTACGAATGTTTAAAGCGAGTGTGCGCGGCGCTCAGGCGACAGCCACATGCTGAACAATTGCCGCCCTCCATCCTTGAAGCTGCTGCAGTATTTTAACACGAATGCGCGCGGCGCTGAAGCGAGGGCCACATGGAGGAACCGTCCCGCCCTCCATCGTAGAAGCTGCTGAAAACTCTCAAGACGGATGCTCTGCTCTAAGGCGTGAGCCACATTCTGAAAAGGAGCCGTCGTCCATCTTTGAAGCTGTTGCACACACGTTCAAAACTGATGCGCGTGGCGCTACAGCTAGAGCCACAATTCGGAAACGGCCCGCCCTCCATCCTTGAAGCGGCTGCAAACGTTTCAGACGAATGCGCAATGCGCTAGAGCGAGAGACATCGTTCGAAAAAGAGCCGCCCTCCATCAACGACATGGCTTCAAATCCTTAAGGCACATGTAGGCGGCGCGAAAATGAGAACCACATGTTTAAAACGACCCGCCCTCCATCCGTGAAGCTGGTGTCATTCTCAAGCTTCAGGGATGTAAATGGTGAGGAGGTATCAGGCGAAACGCCCGATCCAACCTACGAGTACCGACGACAAGTCTGGGGGTGCGACAGGGAGGAACTGTTCAGGTTAACCAGCGTCGACCCCGAACAATGACGCCTTGCAACCTACGTGTTGCAATTTAACTGTTGCAATCAATGTGATGCAACACAGGTGGTGCAATCCACGCGGTGCAATCTGTGTGGTGGAAAGGCGACGCAAAACAATGCAGTGTCACGCACGTCGATGCAAACCAACGCAAAGCAAACCAAAGCAATGCACAGCACCGCAAACCAACGCAATGCACAGCACTGCAACGCAATCCACAGCAGCGCAACGCAACGCAATGCGAAACACTGCGAGGTAACGCGAACCATGAAAACACAATGCGAAGCAATGCAGAGCAATGCACAGCAATGCAAACCACTGCAAAGCGATGCCAAGCAGTGCCAAGCAATGCCATGCGAAACAAGTCGAAACAATGCGAAGCAATGCAAAGCGGGCACCGACGAGGCGGCGACGGCGGCCACACGGCGGCCACGGCTGCCTGCAGGCCCAGGCGACGGGCGGCGACGGCAGGAGGGCCCAAGATCGACTTGGTAAGTCGGATCGGCGATCAAAATGAGTCGGGTCGGCGGAGATCAGCAGCCGAGCCGGGAGAAGTCGAACCGGCGGAAATCGGCAGGCGAATATGCTTCCAGGAAAGAATCGGAATCCGAATCGGAATCTGGAGTCGAATCGAATCGGAATCGGAACCCATCGAAATCGAATCGAATCGGATCGGAGGAATCGAAACGAGCCCTGCGACGGGCGGCGAGGCCCAGCGCGACAGGGCGGCGATGGCGACCACGTAGCAGCCATACCGACGGGCAGGCCCAGTTCCTCAGAAAAGAAGCAGCAGCCCTGAAGTGCAAGCGCTGTTCGGGGAGTAGGGACATCGGAGGGAAGCGGATGGTGGTGATTTGGTTTTGCTTCCCAGGGAGGGACCAGGACCACCGCCACCGAGAACTCATCGGGGTGAGTGCGGAGGAGGAGGAGGAGGAGGAGGAGGAGGAGGAGGAGGAGGAGGAGAGGAGGAGGAGGAGGAGGAGAGGGGAGGGGAGGGGGGGGGGGGGGGCGACCCTGGGCGGTGGCACGCCTGAGCGTCACCCGATACAGGACCACGCTCGGGCGTGCCATCGCCCAGGGGTCGCCCCGCTCCGATGGGGTTCTCGGTGGCGGTGGTCCCTGATTGCCCCTTCTGGGATGCAGACTTCAATATGGAACAAAAACTTATATCGGGGAGACGTAAGACCCGGGTACGGGGGACTCGGAAATCCCCGACGAGGTCGTCAAAAAAATGACGAGGCCGAGCCTGCATTTTGACGAGGCCTCCCGCTGCAGACATCCCACAAAACTCCTCCTCGTCAAAATCCGAGTCGCGGTCGTCAAAAAACGATAGCGCGAACCCGAGTCCTGGCAAACCCGGGTCTTACGCTCCCCCGATTATACACCACGTAGCGGATGGACCCGGGGAGGTCTGAGATCTGAGAAAGGCAGGCAGGTGCGCTCGCGTCATCTCTGATATCCTACCCCCCCCCCCCCCCCATCCCTTCCAATTGCGCTGATCTCGTCCCTTTCCGCCGGCGCGTGTCATAGTGGACCTGGAACTCGAAAAAGGACCTCATCGTCTTATGCGCAATCGGAAAATGGGAGCTGCGTGCTTTGGAAGAGGAGGTGGCGCATGAACACGAGGACGGGCAGGAGGAAACGGACCAGGATGAGGGAGGAGGAGGGCGAAGACGAACAGCAGCAGCAGCAACAGGAGCTGGAGCGGAAGGAGCTGGAGGAGCAGGAGGACCAAGGGAAGCCGTGGGAGGGGGGAGGAGCCGTATCAGTTTTGGCTCAAGCCATTTTGCCTCAAGACCCAAGGCGGCCGCCCACGGAGTGCTTCCAGCGCGCGCCATGGTCGACTGCATCGGGGGGCAATGGCGGCGGACCTAGTCCAAATGGTGGCAGCATCAATGGCAGCAGGAGAAGGCCCACCAACAACACAAGACCATGGGTCATGTCGTCTGCGAGGCGTGCTCGAGGTGGAAGCGGCCCGACCTCAAGGAAGACCCGCTCTGCGTGTGCGGGGAGGTGCTGGGTCATGATCCTGCTGCTCCTCCTGATGCCACTGAGCAAAAGTGCATCCTGGAGGAGATATCCATCTTGCTCGCGGAGCAAGGCGCCACCCAGGGGGAGGCCGGCAAGGTCAAGGACGTCGCAGGCCAGGGCCACCACGAGGCGCCCACAGTCAAGAACCTCAGCGACGCCTTCACCCTTCGGCAGCGGGCGGTGGAGAGGGCGTCCAAGCACAGGGATGAGACTGACCAGCGGGTGCTGCAGCTACGTGAAGGACCATGGGAAGCCCCTGACGCACAACAGGCTGTCACCCCCGGCTCTCGGCATTGCCAAGGAGGCAGCGGCGGCCGCCAGCCGTGCATACGCAACCTCAGTCGGTGGCCAGCCTGGACAGGGAGGTCGTGGAGATGAGATGGATGAGGCCAGTGAAGTCACAGATGCCAGTGGCATTGCCGATCTTGATGATGATGACTTCGAGAACCTTCGCAACGCGGCCCAGACCGAGCCCAAGCTCGCCAGACTTCTGGGCAAGGTGGAGGCGAGGGCCAAGAAGATGGCGAAGAGGACTGCGTCAGCCGCAGCCGCAGCAGCCGCAAAAGATGCAGCACATGGGAGGTGCAGCCTCCCCAGCCCCAACAGCTGCCTGGTGTAGCGGCTGATGTTGGTACAGCAGCAGCCGAGGTGACAGCACAAGCTCGAGCCGCTGCGCAAGGGGCCGCAGGACAACAAGCGGTGGCGGGCAACCCAATGCTCCCACCGCGGAGGGGGTAGCATACGGCTCGACCTCGATAGTGTCAATACCTGGGGTGACAAAGCGCCAGACATTCCCTTGATAATGAGGTCGCCTACGGTTGTCTGACTTTGACCACGGTCCGTCAAACGGCAAGGGACTTGAGGCCTAGCCGTAAGAAGCTTCGGAAGCAATATTGGGAAACATATGTCTGCCCAGCGTCACCATACCCAGCGGGAGGCACTCACGGGGGAGTCCTCCTGGCAGCCCAGTCCAGGTACCATACACATGTAGATATGTATGAACCAAAGGGGATTATTCGTCTATTGCTTGTAGGACTCAATGGGCCAGTTTTGTTCTCCGACTCCAGCAAGTGGATGTGTTAGTCATCGGGGTCTACCTCTGGGACTCCTTTGGGTACAAGGGGCCCAACGTCGAAATTATCAAATACATTCTCGTTTTCAAAAGGCCGATGCACATGCCGTAACTCCTAGGAGGATGCTTCAACATAACCCCACTGACGTTGAGGTGGCCAACTTCCTTGACTAACCTTGTCAGGCTTGCATCAAGGGGGTCATCGCCACGCCTCCCACGCCCTACACAAATGCGGTAAGCAAAACCATGATTCACTACTTTATCGTGGTCCACCGTCCTAGTCATAGCACTAAAAATCAAAGGGGACTTGAGGAGCGTCTGGAGTCCACACACTGGGTTGTCCCCAGACCTGGAAGCCGATGTGTTTACCAAACAGATCTGGACCCTGGAAAAGTCAGCCCCCCTCCCGGTTGCTATTTGCCCTATGAGGCGGCCTACTGTGGCAGAGCTCACCTTCAAGTAGGAGAAAACCAATATGCCCAGTATCCGACGTGTTCTGGTCGCCATGACGACGACCTTACCTCACGTTTTCTTGTTCTGTACAGGGCCGCTCAGATTCATCAACGCGAAGTTGCACTGCGTGACGCTGACTGCAGGACGTGGCTCGTGCCCCACTTTCGCCTGGAAGCCGCTCCTCCCGCCAGCGCCCAAGCACGGGCACGCCAAGTCGATCGCCGCCCAAGTTGCGACCCTGGCCCTGGGCGGCAAAGAACGGGACCACATCAAACAATCTAACGATCCCAAGTTTTGCCGGCATTTCCGCCGCCTGCACGGCCCCACTGCCAGGGCGCATGATCTTTCCAAACTTAGCCTCTGAGGACTCCTGTACTTTGGACAGGTCGGATGTTGGAGGATGAGATCGCGGTGGAACGGAGAGCCCCCCTACCTGGACATCGGTTTTAGTGCCGTATTCGTGTCGTGCGCGCGTGCGAGGGAAATCTGCGTGGGCGCGTGGGAGGACCGGCCCTGTCGTCGCTGGGGCGATTGGGACGCAGTGGATCGCCCCTCAAGGCGCGCGGTGGCCCGTGCTGTCCCGCCGTGGTGTCCCGTTGGTGGCCCGCTGGTGTCCCGTCGGTGTTCTGTCGGCGGTAGGCGGCGGTGGCCCGGAGTTTCCCGCCTTGGTATCGATGGTGAAGTCGATCGTGAGATCGATAATGGGATCGCCAGACTGGGATGGATAGTGAAATCGAACGTGAGATCGGCAGTGAGGTTGATTGTGGCATTGGTTGTGAGATCGATAGTGGGATCGATCGAGGAATCGATTGTGAGATCTCTGAATCCATTGGTACGAAGACTGGCCGCGAGGTCGGTAGTGGGATCGATCGAGTGAGATCGAAAGCGGGGACGATATTGACACTACATCGCAGCGCAACATCGTCATCACGCATCGTCGCTGACTCAAGGGCGCATCACCAGCATCGTCATCATCACACCGATCGTTTTTGCCAGCAGCTGGCTGTTTCACCCCACCTCCCAACCTCCTTATCAACGAAGGGTGGTGGTATATGTATCTTGAGGGTACGCCGACTCGGACACACAGGCGAACGGGAGGGACATCTTGGATCGGGCCCACCCAGCCTACCACGCTATTGAGCTCAAAGAGTATGGGAACGAGTTTAAGCGGTTTGTTCTGGAATCTATGAAGAAAGTGGGAGGGGTGGCCCATGCCATCACCAAAGCCCCTGGAGATCATCCTGAACCACTGGAGGTCCCTGTTGGGCCTGACAGGGTCAAGTCCTCACAGACTCCTTCCCCGTCACGAACATGAAGCTGGATTTCTGGATGAACCAATGGGGCTCCCAAAGAAGGAGCCACCCAGCTCCCGTCGAGCCCACCTGGGTCAGGGAAGTGCGTCATTTTTTTTTCACTATGAAATATAACCCTAAGATCTCCTGGGAAGTGCGTCAGAAGGCCACCGGGAACTGGCAGCTTGCCTACCACGGCTAGGGGAGCAGATGCCCTCTTCGACGCCTTTTGTCCTCCATACGCCGGTCTGCCGCGCCTGGCGAGGAGGGCTGGCGGGTGCGAGACGCTCGTCCTCTGCAGGAGGGGGACACGACTCCACGACACGTGCTAACCTTTTTTTTTTTTTTTTTTTCCATCGCATCTTTTGGAGATGGGAAGGAGGAGGCGAAAGGAGAGGGCGCGACGATGAACCTGCCGATGCTCACGTCTGTATGGTCAGCGCGGGGCACAGGACAGGAGCACACGAAACGTGCTAACCCGTGCTAACCATATACGGCAGGTTCGTGCGGCGTCGGCGCGCGCAAAGGTTTTTGACACCGCGTCGAGCGCTCAACCTTGAATCGATCGCGGCCCCGATCGTTCAAGGTTGAATTCCGTTGGGCCCAATGGCGTTATCGTGTCTCTCCGTGCTTCCGCGTCGCAGAATTCAACCTTGAACGCCTTCGCCGGCGTCGCCGGCGCGCCAACGCCGCGCGAACCTACCGTATGTTGGCAGCAACAGCTACCTCGCCAGGTGTTGATTGACCTGATCTTCCTTCAGCACAAAAAAAACCGAGGCCGACCGACCTCTTGCCCTCACGGTGGGCCGGCATCGGGTCCAAGGCAAACGCTTCAGTGCCGAATTCACGACCAGGAGCTGGGGATCCGCGGGCTTCTGGGATCAGGCCATCACCGGCAATGGTGTGATTCGGGCCGCTGTGCTATCCGAAGTAGCCGCAGAGGTAGCTAGCACGGGAAGTATATCCGCTGGGTACGCGTCATCTCCCCAAGGCAGCCTCCAAACCGACCCTGGGTTCTGTATTCCTCTGGGGTGTCTGGAGATCTAACTCAACATCCTGAACCAGGAGGAACATCTTCATAACGGGGTTCAGAGGGCTTCGTCAAATACTTATCGACGCCTACTAGATACAAGAAAATGTAATACAGTGTTCACTTTGATGTCATCTGTCCAGGCCGACTTGATTAACTTTAAAAGGGATCTCCAAGGCCCCTGGAGGTGGATCAGTTCTCCGAGCTCACGACATGCATCGCCAAAAGTACTGGGGGAAGGCATCAGGATAGTGCTGCGGATAAAAGGGAAGAGCAGGAATTAGCGCTCATCAGTTTCAGGCGCACGTCACGGGGTGGACGAGGAGTTCCAAACACTTGTGCACGGCTGCCTACTCTATTGCTCGAGGGTGCATTTGGAAAGGCACCCAGAGGTTTCAAACAGGCATGGCAGGCAATACTGATTGCTGGCGCTGCGCCCTCCCCCCCGCCCCCAGGGAAAATGCGTCCCATGCATTCTGGGAACGTCCTGCTTCCATCTCTCTCGGGCTTGAATACGACGAGATTAAAGACTCCCAGGTCCCCCTCCCCAAGGCCAGGTCTGAGAAGGATTCCAGCCCCATCGGATGGCTCCGAGGACCCACGCCGCAAGAATTTACGTGCGGCTGCCTCAACACCCGCCCTGTCAACAAGCAGCTCTACTGGACGGCCAGCCCCGTCACGAGGCAAGATACGTTTCAAGGTCTGAGAACTTCGGCGGTGGACAAACCTCCCTTTAGTAAGCCTCCATTTCGTGAAAACGGCCTGGGACCGAAACCGACGGACCTGGACCCGCAAGAGTGTCGGCCGCGACGCCCTCTCGCGAACCGAAAACGGCCAATTCCTGAATCGACGTGTCAGGGTGGGAGGCCGATCCACCTCCGAGAGCTGTAGGCGCACGTGGCTCCGGTGGGAGGCATTCCAGCGACCCTCGGCCTCGACGCGTCGGTTGGGGCTCTGCACTCCTCCCGATACACGTGCTTGCTCCCATGGCGGGAGGTGCCTGATTGGAATACAGCCGCCAGGGAGTCTCCAATCGTGCCAGGCCACCATGCCTGGGACTTCAACGCCTCGATTTGAAGCGACTGTTGCTTGCGCCCCGGCAAATCCTAAATCGTGCCAGGACACCACTTCTGGGACGTCAGCCCCACGAACCCTGCGAACTGCTGCAAACTGGGTGCGCGGCGCTAAGGCGAGAACCGCATCATGAAAAGGAGCCGTCCTCGAACCTTGAAGCTGCCATGAACTTCTCAAGCCAATGTGCGCGGCGCTATGGCAAGAACCATACTTTGAAAAGGAGCAGCTCTCCGTCCTTGAAACTGCTGCGAACTGTTCAACACAATCTGCGCGGCGCTATGGCGAGAGCCACACTTTGAAACCAGCCCGACCTCCATCCTTTAAACTGTTGCGCACTTTAAAATCTAATGCGCGCGGGGCTGAAGCGAACGCCATGTGTTGAACGTGAGCTACCCTCCGTGTTTGAAGCAGCTGCAAACTTTTAAAACGAGTGCGCGCGGTGCTAGAGGGAGAGCCTCACTTTGAAAAGGAGCAGCCATCCATGATTGAACCTTTTCCAAACTTTCGAACACAATGTGCACGGCGCTGAGGCGATAGCCACATTGTGAAAATAACCCGCCCTCCATTCTTGAAGCTGTTCCACATTTCAAACTTCGGAATCATAGATCGTGAAGAGGTCTCAGGCGAACCGCCTGGCCAGGCCTGACGACACGTCGGGGGTAGAACAGGGAGGTCGTACTTGTTATGCAAAGGGATGGAAGAGTAGGGGGAAGAAGAGGAATAGTAGGAAGATGAGCAGCATCAGGTCAAAAAGAGGATGAGCATGAGGAGGAGGAGGAGGAGGAGGAGGAGGAGGAGGGTGAAGACGAGGGCGGGAGCAGGAGAACGGGCGGCTGGTGATGAGGCGGGGGACAACGGAGAATAATGACATAAGGATCAGGTGCGGCGGACCACGAGGGGCGCATCCCCCCCTCTGCGGGGAGCCTCGGGATGGTTCTCCTCCTCCTCCTCCTCCTCCTTCTCCTCCTCCTCCTCCTCCTCCTCCTCCCCCTCCACCTCCTCCTCCTCCTCCTCCTCCTCTTCCTCCTCTTCTTCCTCCTCCTCCCCATGGGAGATCGCCTTCAAAAATCTGTCCTGCAGTGCATCTTGACCGGAAGTCCCAATAACTCCAGCCGTGGCGACGCGAGGCAACCTGGCAGCCAAACCAAAAACTACAAAAATTCAACATCCTCCGATCTCAAACGACCTGCGACGTCGTGATTGATTCACAACGTGGGCCCCCAATGGTATTGGCCCATTCCCCTGGACCGGCTTTTCATCCTGAGTCCTATTTTGACGGCCACGGGGCATGGCAAGGGCCCCCCGAGGGCGAAAACTGTTAAGCCCCCGTCGTGGTTTTTGTCGCGGCGCGAGGAGGTCAGGACTGTACGACGATGGAGACGACGACCCCGAGCAGAGCGCCTCGGGGTGCTCCCGGTAGAGGCTCTTCGCAATGGGCCTCACCGCCTCCTCCCTACGGCCAGGAGGGGGCAGGCTTGCGCCGAAACCCGCCGTCGCCCTGGGGGCCGCAGGTTTTTCAGCACTGGCTGCGAGGTGGCGGAGGGAGGAAAGAGGGAGGTAAGGAGGTAGGGAGGAAAGGAGGGAGGGAGGGAGCGCTGGGAAGCGGGGAGGATCTTCGCGAAAGGCTTCCCTGGGGGTTGCTGTGTTCTTTCTCGCTGAAGCATTTGACACGTGTGCGGAGTTACTCTGTCAATGCCACAATGTCATGTCGATTTGCGGTGCTCCTGCTTTGAACGCACACCGCTTGAGGCGGCGGAGAGCTTGAGAGATCCATCCAACAGCAAGTAGCGTGGGTGAAAGGAGGAAGTGAAGCTTCGCGAGAAGCCTCGCTACCTCCTTCCTCTGGCTGGGAGGGGGCAGGCAGGAGCCATGAGCCCGCCCCCCTGGGGGTTCCAGGTTTTTCGGCACTGGCTACGAGATGGCGGAGGCGGAGGTCGGCTGGAAGCGGCATCAGCGAGCACGCTGTGCCCGTCTTGATGCAGCAGCTCTCTCATCGAGTGCCGAGGGATACAGCGAGAGTAACGGACAAAAAGACCCATTGGATAAGGAATCCAGGGTCTGGAAGCCGGTCGACCCAACTGAGGCTTAGCCATGGATGTCACCACCGCCCTCATCAGATAAGGGATCCCACAGTGTCTGAAACCTGCTGGGCACGTTCGTTAACGAATGCCGCCGCAGTGACACTTTTTCGGCTGGCCGCCCCTCAGTTGAGGGGCGCCCAGCACTGAGCAGACCAGAGCTGCCATGGGGAATCAGGCCCACACGGCGCGGGCGAGGCGGAAGGAGGAGGGAGCTGGTGGGCTATCGCGCGAACGTCGTTGTCGGCTGACTCTGCACGGCACGGCCCCGACCCCAAGGGCCCGCCGAAGAGCTGCTCGGGAGCGGGCGGCTCCGAAATTCTGCAGCGACAAAAACAACGCAATGTCGAATCGACCATGTGCGACACTTCCGGGAGGATGAAAGACGGAGGAGGAACACTTCGCGAAAGGCCTTGCCTTCTCTTCCTGGGCGGGGGCCAGGCAAGTGGTGGCGCCCGCGGCCAGGGCTTTGTCAGAACTGGACCAGGAAGTATATCATATGTCCAACGATGCTGCAGGACACACTCGCGTCCCGAGCCCCCGTCTGTCTCATAACGAGAACTGCCCCGTTGAAGCAGAGCACTGTTTGGGGAACAGAAAATGCCGTGCACCAGTCTTGCGAATTATACGGAATGCGAGATGCTGGGATCATCACGTTTCAGGCTGTGTCGAGGGCCTCGTTTTGCAAAGGAACCGCCCACCACCGGCGCAACTTGTGCATACGTTGCTACATCTGCGGGAATGTAATGTGAGAGCCCGACCTTGACGTAAAACCGCCCTGCTAACAACAATGTGAAACGGAACCGCCCTCCGTGCATACAGCTGCTGTAAACGTTGAAGACGAGTGTGCACGGCACTTGGGGGAGAGATCTAAATTGGATAAGAACCAAACTCCATCCTTGTACCTGCTGCAAGCTGTCAACGCGGATGTGCGCGGCGCCCAGGCGAGACCCCCATTTCAAAAATGAGCCTCCCTCCGCAAAAAATACTGCTGCAACTTTTTGAAGCGAATGTGCACCTCGCTGGGGCGGGAGCCGTATTGTGAAACTGCTGCGGCGAATGTGCGCATCGCTGCGCACACCATCCCTGCATGATTATAACTGGTGTCAGCTTTTCAAGCGAATGTGCACGGCGCGCAGGCGAGAGCCCTTGTTCAATGAGAGCCCGCTCTCCATCCTTGCAACGGTTACACGCTTGTACAACAGTTGTGCGTGGCGCTGAGGCGAGTGCCCCGTTGTGAAAAAAAACGACATACATCCTTATGACTGTGACAAGCTGTGTCGTCCTCCCTCTTGCACACATGTAAGCGTTGCAGCCTTCTACAACGAACGTGAACGGAGCTGGAGCGAGAACCCCATTTTTAAAGGACCCCCCCTCCATCAATGTAGCTGCTGCCAGTTTCAAATCTCAAGGTCATCGATGGGCCAAGGTTTCCCAAGCGAAACGCCCGGCCAACCGAATCAGGCATGTCTCGGGGCGCGCCATGAAGAAGTTATCCATCAGGAGCAAAGTTGGCGGAGTACCCCGTCACGAGCACAACATCATGTAGCGGTTCTTCCCCGGGGGGCCCTCACCGTTCCACGGGACCGTAAGACGTACTCTGGATTCAACGCCTGCCCTGGGGAAAGGGTCGGGGCTGTGAGGAATTCCGTAAGAAACTTCACGATAGGGACGATGGGGAGAAGGGAGGAGGAGATCAGGGGAGGGGAGGGAGGAGCACGAGAAGGAAGGGAGGGGAGTCGAAGCGGGGCAAGAGGAGGGAGGGTAGGCGGGGGCCGAAAGGTGGGATTAGGGGGAGATTAGTGGCGGCGCGCGCAGCGATGTAGGGGAAGGGGGGAAGGCTTCTTAGAATGAGGCTGCTTCTTAGAAGGCGCCGGCACTACATCTGTAACAAAGGCCCGCGCCTTCTAAGAAAAAGCCTGCTTCCATGAAGTTGTTTTCCCCCAGACCCGCGGGGCGGAAGGAGTATTGGCTCAGATTCGCAGTCGAGGGTGCAAGGGCGGGTCCTCATCGGCAAAGTCCCTGGGCAGGGCTGAGCGGACGGGGCAAGCCCGACTCGAGGCCCAAGTACGGAGAAAGTAACGCACCCGCGGCCCGTCCAGGCAAGCAACGGCTCAAGGGCCGCACCACTGGTCCACTGAATGGACGTCTCTGCGGTCGGGAAGACTTGCTTCGCGTGCTGCGGCGGCGGCCCGGCGGCAGCCCCAGCGGATAGCGTCTCGCTCCGCTCCGCGGGCCCGAAGGCTGGGAACGGCTCGGGGCGCTGACGCCTGGGGGCCAGAAATGGACAGCCTGTCGCGCCGGAGGCGTGGTGGGCCAGAACTCGCGGCGCGACCCGCCAAGCCAGAGTTCCTGACCGTAATAGGGCCTGCACTTGAGCTCGGGAGTCCCGCCAGGATGAACTCCGTGAACTCCCTCCCCCTGCTGGACCACCAGCCTTCCGGCACTTCTGCCCCCCGCCCCACTCGTCGACGCGCGTCGCGGCCCTCGACAGCCTGGGGCGGCTCGGCCCGTGCCTGGAAGACAGGGCCGCTCGACCCGACACCCTGCTCGCGGAGCTGCGGTTCGCCCTCCTCTCATCCTGACTCCTTACCCTCCTCCCCCTCCTCCTCCATCCCGCTTCCCTCCTCCATCCTTCAAGGGCTCCTAACTTCGCGCTTCGCGCTCCGCGAAGCGCGAATAACTTCGCGCTCTCGCGCCGCCCCCCCCAAAGGGAGAAAAGGAGGACGAGGAGGAAGGAGAGAAGGAACGAGGACCGCGAAGCGCGAATAACTTCGCGCCCTCGTGGGAGCCCTTGGCTTCCCTCCTCCATCCTTCCTCCCCCCCACCCCATTTTAACGAACAGCATCACGACGTCGGGGAATGGCCGGGTCCCCCCGCGGGGCAGGGCCGCGCTCTCCCCCTGGACCTCTGACGCCACCCTCCTCTCGCTGCGCGGGCCCCCCCCCCCCCAGGAGCGCCCAGGCCCCAGCCCCGGGGGCGGAGCCTCTTCGTCGCGGGTCTTGCTCTGGCTTGGCGGCGCCCCCGCAGGGTTCGCGCAAGGGGGGCGGCCTTCGAGCGAGGCGGCGTGGCGTCTGAGAGAGCAGGGGGCCCAGTCGGAGACTTGAGGGGCTCCCCAGAAACCTCCGCAGAAGCCTCCGGGGCCGTCTCTCGGGTCGGGCGAAAGGGGGGGATAGCAAAGGGGGGGTTTGAGAATCAGCTCACGTAGCTGATTTCCCCGGCGCCTCCCGGCGCCGGGAGGCGCCCATGTATCGAGGAATGGGCCCGGCGGCGGGGCCGAAACCAGCTGCATGCAGCAGATTTCGTAACCCCCCCTTTCCCAAACCCCCCTTTTCGCCCGACCCGAGGGTAGGAGGTCTGTCCACCCCCGACCCCAGAGGTTTGGACCTCCCCGGGGGCGGCTCTCCACCCGGAGCTGCTCTCAGACGGCCCCGCGGGCCTGGCGGGGGCACCCCGAGGCCGAACAGGAGGAGGAGGAGGAGGAGGAGGAGGAGGAGGAGGAGGAGGAGGAGGAGGAGGAGGAGGGAGGGAGGGAGGGAGAACCCCTTCCGCCTTCTTCGTAAGCCGCAGCCCTCGCGCCCCCCCCCTTCTATGTCCTCAGAAAACGGACGGCCCTGGGACCCGAGGCCAGCCCCTGCATGCCCAGGCCTCCGGACAGCCACACGCTCTCTTTCTCTGTCTCTCTCTCTCTCTCTTTCTCTCTCCCATTCTCTGTCTCTCTCTCTCTCTGTCTCTCTCACTCCCTCCCTCCCTCCCATCCCCCTCCCCTCTCTCAATGTCTCTCTCTCTGTCTCTCTCTGTCTCCCACTCCCCCTCTCTGAGTCTCTCTCTCTCTCTCTCTCTCTCCCTCTCTCCCTCTCTACCACGATCACCCTCTCCCTCTCTCCCCCCCTCTCCCCCCCCTCTCTCAGAGGGAGGGCCTGGACCCCGTGGCAGGAGCGGGCGCCGCCGTGTCCGGCGCGCGCATCGGCGGCGCCGGCGGTGCCGGCGGCGGCGCTGGCCGCGGCGCGGGGGCGACGCTGATGCCACTGCCGCTCGGCGGCCCCGCGGCGGGCAGGTACGCTCGGGAACTCTGGGACGGCGACGCGCTGCGCCATGCGAGCGGATGGCGTGCCGCTCCGCTCCGCGGGGCGGGGGGGCTCGGGGAGGCCCGAGACGTTGGCACGCGGGGGCGGGGAAGCGGACCGCGTGTCGCACCGCAGCGAGGTGGGCCAAAGCTGGCGGGGCGACGCGCCGAGCAGAGGTTCCCGACCGCATGGGGGGCGACATCCGAACCCTGCCTGCCGACCATATCGGCTCTCCGGAGTCGATGGGAGGCGGGGGTATAGGGTCCGGATGTCGCCGCGTGCCCGACGCATTCCGAACCCCACCCCGCTGCCCATCGGGCTGCCTGTCCCGTTGGTCGGGCCACCAACCGTCGGTTCTCCCGAGCCGACGGGAGGCAGGGGAGGCAGGGTTCGGACGTCGCCGCCGGGCAGGGCCGAGGAGGGCCGGGCCCAGGAACGGCCTCACGGAGCCGGGTCGCCTGGCGCCGCGCGTCGCACCGTGCGAGCCGCGGCACTCTGAGGGCTCTCGCGCCGCCTCTCCCCCCCCCAAACCCGTGGAGGAGGCCAGCTCGCGGCCGCCCCCGGGCCGCAGAGCGCGCTCCTCTTCGCGCCCGCGTGGGCGGCCGAGAGCAGACCTTCCTCCCCAGAGCTGACTACCTACCAGACCACCCCAACCCAACCCGAAGACCCGAATTTCGGGTTGGGGGGGGATGGGTTCCACATGTGTCTTTTCGATGTTTCCCGACACCCCCCCACTAGAAATCGAGGGTAAATCTGAGCCTTCGGATTGGGTTGGGGTGGTTTGGTGGGTGGTGAAGAACTCTGGGGATGCGTTGGCGGTTTCGATCATGGACCCCTTGTGGCCCACCGGCCGACGGCGGTCTTCTGCGCGAAAGCTGGGTGCCTGCGCAGCGCTTCGCCAGGGGTCAGGGCCCAACACCCACGGCGACCAGACAGACCCCCCCTCCCGCGAGACGGGGTCCCGAGGAGCAAAAGCCTCGATGCCCCTCGATCTTGCAGGACCGAGGCTCCGTGGCGAGGGCGAGCTGTGAGATCCACCCTCCGGTGTTCGGCCGTTCCCGGGGCCCCCGGTGGCCGCCGCGGGGCAGCCCAGAGGCAGAGGGCAGCTGGGGCCATGGTCCAGGTCCGTCAGGGCCGCCGCCAGCCATGCGTCCGCGTCGGAGGCTCCCGCGTGCGCCTCGTGCCGAGGGGGGTCCCGGGAGGAGCTGCCGCGGGGGTGCGGGGAGGAGGTCTCAGGTCTTGAAGGCCTGCGAGCGGTGCGCCCATCAGGGCTATCGCAAGGTGTCTGAGGCCAGGCGTTTCTTGTGTGACCAGCGTCTGCGGCCCAACATTGTCTACTTGATCCGGAGGAGACGGGAGAGCGACCATCCCTGCTCGAGTCAACGATGCGGCAGCTGCAGAGCGAATCGAAGAGTCGCCAGGCAAATCAGGAAGGCCTTCGGAGGCTGAGCAATGTGCATGCCCCAGGCTGGGGAACCTTGCAAGACTAGGGAAGCCAAACCGTACAGTTTGGTAAATTCGCGGCCCAACGGGCCAGAGGCGTGCTACGATCTCCGGTAACTGGTTAATGATATTCTAGTTCGCGCGCGCTGGGCGGCCCCTGGGGGTGCCCCGGCCAAAAAGTACCCCGCCCGCCGCCCGCCACCCCTTGTCAGAGATGGTTTTCCTCCTGGGTGGGGTCTCTGAGGCCGCCCAGAGCGCGCCAAGAGGGCCCCAAGAGGCCCCCAAGACTGCCCAAGAGGCCCCAGAGACGACCAAAGAGCCTTCCAAGACGCCGAAGACGACCCCAAGACGGCCCAAGAGGCCTCCAAGTTGCCTCCCAGAGGCCTCACAAGAGGGCCCCGAGAGACCAAAATCATAAATTTTACGATGGTTTTGGACGGATTTTGGCCTAGTCGCCTTTTCGGCGTTCCGATGCTCCAAGAGGCTTCCAAGAGAGGGCCCCGAGACGGCCCAAGAGGCGCTCAAGACGGCCCAAGACAGCTCCAAAACGGCCCCAAGAAGGGCCCAAGAGGGGGACCATGAACCGAAAACTCGAGCCTTCCGCCCCAAGAGGGTCAGGAGGCCCCGAGAGGCCCCAAGATGCCACCAAGAGGCCCCCAAGAGGCCCCAGGAGGCCCCCAGGAGGCCCAAAAGATGCCCCAAGAGGCCCCAGAAGGCTTCAAAAATGCCTCCCAGGCGCCCCCGAACGGCTACTCAAAAAACCCCAAGAGGCCTCCCAAAGAAGCATCTTGACGACGACCCTGTTTGGCCCCAAGAGCAACACAAGATGCCAACGAGAGGCTTCCTCCTCCGCCCCCTCCTCCTCTTCCTCCTCCTCCTACTTATCTTCATCATCCTCCTGTTATCCTCATCCTCTCCTCCTCAAACCCTCCCTTTCCCCATCCTCATCTTCCTCCTCCTCGGCGGCGCCACAATGGCCCCGAGCCCACGGCGAAGCAGTAGCGATCATGCAATATGGGCAGGCGGAATGAGCGAAGCGATTGAATGACCTTTGGGCATGGATTGCACGCTCACCATGGCCGCATTATTTGCAGCGTGTTTGCGGCGTGTTTGCAGAGTGTTCGCCAGGATTCCAACGGTACTGTGCGCCCTCGGCGCTTCTATGCTTTCATGCGCACATGCCTCTTTGCCATCGTGCTTGCGTCATTGCATTCTTGCGCCGCGCCTGAGGGAGAAGAATCTCCTGCGAGTGGAGGGGAGGAGAGGATCTTCTCCTCGGGTGCAGGCGAAGCACGAGTTGGGCGGCGGGGGGAGGCCTCGTTAAGGGCTTGACGACTTCTGCCATCCCTCGACTCGCGTTGGAGCGGCCACGATGTTCTCCAAATTTCACTGGAAATCTCTGGATTTGCATGGAATTACCTGGGCTTCCTCGTATTTCCCTGGACTTCCCTCGATCTATTGACAGTTACCTCCATTCATCCGGCTTGATCCCCACGAGTCGATTGGCCTCGGGTCGTGAAGCCCTCAGGGAGGGGGGGGGGGAAGAGACCCTCCGGCGGCACGAGCGCGCACTGGAGCAGCCCACCCCCCGCAGAGCCTCGTGCGGGGGCGGGGTGCGCGCGAGCGATCCACTTGGGCGACCGAAGCCTGCGCACGGAGGACCCCTGGATGGGGGGTCCTTTTAGATGGGGTCGGATGATCGAGCCGCATCGACGATGCATTCGGGAGAGGCTGATTCCAGACGGAGTATACGGAGACCGAGCTCTTCGCATGGACTCGGTAACGTATCGTGGCCCCCGGGGGCCCTGCAAAGTAAGAAGACAACGACGTCGTTAACGGGGGGCGATAAAGGTGAGGACGCCGGAAACGAAACCATTGGACTAAGAATCCAAGGTCTGGAAGCCAGTGAAATTCAAACTGAGGCTCGGCCATTCGTATCACCGCCACCCTCATCAGATAAGGAACCCTCCAACGTCAGACGCCTCCTGGGCACATTCCTTAATCAACGCCCCACCGTACGACAAACATTTACGATGCCCAACAACAACAACAACAACAACAACAACAGCAGCAGCAACAACAACAACAACAACAACAACCGTTGTCCAAAACAGACAGCGGCTGCTTTTGGGCAGGCGGCCTTCTATCTCAAATAGACAACGTCCGCGGCGACACCGACAGCGAGTCCTGTTCACAGTGAGCGTGAAATGCTGTCGGCCTTCGTACAATATCGATCGTCCCGAATCCATGAGTGGGCAGAACCACTTTTAGCAACACTGTTTTAGCCAGCGGCCGCGAGAGATCAAGCAACGTGCGTTCAGCGGCAGGGTGCACCAGAGCAACGAGGAACGATGGGGCGGGGAAAGATCGCGCGGGCGCGGGGGGGAGGGCGGGGGAGAGCCCGACGGGAAGAGAGCCACGCTCAGACCATGCAAGCCTTCGCGTGGGTGCCAACATGCAGCAGCAAGAGGTCGAAAGCCGCAAGCAACCTGTAGCACAACACCGCTTGGTGAAAACGACCGAGCCCCATCTGGCGGGCGCAAACTCGCAAACAATCCGGCCGCAACACTCTCTCGAGAACCGAAAAGCGGCAAATCGCTGATCGACTTGGCAGGGTGGGCGGCCGCAACACTCGAGAACCGAAAAGCGGCAAATCGTTGATCGACTTGGCAGGGTGGGATTCTGCGGCCTGGAGCTTCTGCACGGCGCGTCGAGGCGGCAACCCCTGCGACACGCCATGCCCCGCGAGCCGGTAGTGTGCCGCTCCACTTCGCGGCACGGGGGGCTGGGAAAAGCCCGTGCCGTTGACGCCTGGGGACTGGGACGTGGTTGGCGTGTCCCGCCAATGGTGGTGGGCCAGAACCAGCGGCGCGAGACACGTGAAGCAATCGTTCCTGACCGTAGCAGTGGGCACACGCTGATACGGATTGGGGAAGGTACCCACGAAAAATGAAGCCAATGCCGCCCACCATTGCCGCTGGAGCGCGCCTATTCTGTACGGAAAGTGGACACGTCCTTAGTCCACGCGCCTTAGTCCACGCGTGCGCTTCCCTGGGTGCCAATCGCCGAGCTGGTAGTGCAACGTACTGCGCACGGACGGACCCCCAGGTAGTCCCAGCTGGCCGCAGCAGGCCACCCGAGTGGTCCCAACTGGCCTCAACAGGTCCCCCGAGCAGCCCAGGGCGGTCCCAACACATCACCCCTGAGGCGCGGAGAGCCCCGAAGGCGGCGCCACCGAAGGCGGCGCCAATGTGTTGAGACCACCCCGCAGTGCTCGGAGCGCCTGTTGAGGCCAGCTGGAACTGCTTGGGGGGCCTGTTGAGGCCAGATGGGAGTAATTGGGGAGAAACACTGGAGGTTAGGGTTCCCTAGGTCGGGACCAGAGGTTGGAACACTAACCTCCGAAGGTTAGGGTTCCCTACGTCGGGACCTCACCATACAGAAGATCAAGAGCAGCATAGAGAAGCATACAGGAACATAGAAGAAACAGCGAGAAACAGATGCGAAATAACAGAAGGAAACATGAGAAACACACATAGGCACAGAGAGAAATGGCGAGGTTGGAACAATAACCTCCAGAGGTTAGGGTGTCCTACCTCGGGAACTCCCCATACAGAGGGGAACAGCGACAAACATGAGGAACCACAGACAAGCATGGGGACGCAAAGACAGACATAATGAGACAGCGTGAAGCAGAGAGAAACACATTGAAAGAGGGAGGTTGGAACACTAACCTATGGAAGTTAGGATGTCCTACCACGGGGTCTCACCGTACAAAGGGAAACAGAGCCAGAGGTCAGGGTTTCATCCCTCGGGACCTCCCCATACAGAGGGTAGCAGGGACAAGCATAAAGAAACAAAGCCAAACTTGGGATCACAATTGCAATCATAAGGAAAACGACGGGAAACAGAGAACATACATACTCAGAGGGAGGTTGGAATACTAATCTCTGGAGGTTCGGGTTTCCTAATTCGGAACTTCCCCATACAGAAAACAAAATTAAACATAGAGAAGTATGGAGAAACAACGAGACACAGGCACGAGCATCAGAGAACATTCAGGAAACAACGAGACACGGAGAAAAAGCGCGAGGTCGGGCCACTTACCTCAACAAGTTAGAGTTTCCTGATTACCTCGGGACCTCCCCAGACAGAGACATGATGGACCCACGAACCCGGAAAGGGATATAGACATGTGGAGCATGGGCTCGTTTTCACGATACCCAACGGGGCAACACCTCACGAAACATCCCACTAGACACCTCACGAAACATCCCACGAGACACCTCACGAAACATTCCGCGAGACACCTCACGAAACATTCCACGAGACACCCCGCGAAACATTCCACGAGACACCCCACGAAACATTCCACGACGACAGGCAACCACTCAACCAAGGCGGTGTGGTCGTGCTGGGGAGTGGTCGTGCTGGGGTGTGGTCGTGCTGGGGGGTGGTCGTGCTGGGGGTGGTCGTGCTGGGGGGGTGGTCGTGCTGGGGGGTGGTTGTGCTGGGGCGTGGTCGTGCTGGGGCGTGGTCGTGCTGGGGCGTGGTCGTGCTGGTCGTGCGTGGTAAGGTCGTGCTGCTGGGTCGTGGTCTGCTCGTGCTGGTCGTGCGTGGTCGTGCGGGTCGTGCTGGGGTGTGGTCGTGCTGGGGGTGGTCGTGCTGGGGTGTGGTCGTGTGGGGTGTGGTCGTGCTGGGGTGGGGTCGTGCTGGGGTGGTCGTGCTGGGGTGTGTGTGGGGTGTGGTCGTGCTGGGGCGTGGTCGTGCTGGGGTGGGGTCGTGCTGGGGTGGGGTCGTGCTGGGGTGTGGTCGTGCTGGGGTGGTCCGCACCCCGTGATTCATCGATCGGGTCGTGCTGGGGTGTGGTCGTGGTGGGGTGTGATCGTGGTGGGGTGTGGTCGTGTTGGGGTGTGGTCGTGCTGGGGTGTGGTCGTGCTGGGGTGTGGTCGTGCTGGGGTGTGGTCGTGCTGGGGCGTGGTCGTGCTGGGGTGTGGTCGTGCTGGGGTGTGGTCGTGCTGAGGTGTCCCGCACCCTGTGATTTATCGATCGGGATTTCAAAAACAAGCGTTTCGCCTGAGACATCCTCAAATTTTAATCCGCCGGCCTCCTTCGACCTCGATATTTATCAAGGAAAGAATCCGCCGGCCTCCTTCAAGTTGGGCACGGGGACATTGTTTACATACTAAAAGAGAACCCTGGGCCGATGCCCTTTCCGGGAAAAAACAGAGACACACATCAGGACACAACGAGAAACAACGAGACACGTACAGAAGGAAGGGGGGTCGGGGCCTCGCAATTGAAGAGGGAAACGACGACAAACATGAGGACACACCCTTTTTTCACGAGAAGCGACCGCCAACTATGTAGCCGAGCATCCAATCGCAGCAGTGCCAACCCATGCAGACGGAATGCGGCCCCCTGTCATGAAGCACGGTATCGGTCCATGTTCTACAGTGCGGGAACAAACAACGAAACACTGCATCGGCACGGACCCGGGGCACGGGCGGAGGCGGAGGAGGAGGAACAGAGGGAAGCACCAGGAAGCAGCGAGAAACAGGCAGAAACACAGAGAAAGAGGGAAGTTGGAAGATTGACCTCAAGAGGGTCGGGTTCTCCAACTTCGGAACCTCGCCACACAGAAAACAAAAGGAAGCATCAAGAACTACAGAGAGACAACGAGGAACATGATGGACCCACGAACCCGGAAAGGGATATAGACATGTGCAGCATGGTCACGTTTTCACGATATCCAACTGGGCGACACCTCACGAAACATCCCACGAGACACCCCGCGAAACATCCCAGGAGACACCTCACGAAACAACCCACGAGACACCTCACGAAACATTCCACGAGACACCCCGTGAAACATTCCACGAGACACCCCACGAACAGGCAACCACTCAACCAGACACCCCACGAAACATTCCACGGGGGTGCGACTGGGTGTGGTCGTGCTGGGGTGTGGTCGTGCTGGGTACTGGGGGGTGGTCGTGCTAGGGGGGTGGTCGTGCTGGGGGGTGGTCGTGCTGGGGCGTGGTCGTGCTGGGGCGTGGTCGTGCTGGGGCGTGGTCGTGCTGGGGTGTGGTCGTGCTGTGGTGAGGTCGTGCTGGGGTGTGGTCGTGCTGGGGTGTGGTCTTGCTGGGGTGGGGTCGTGCTGGGGTGTGGTCGTGCTGGGGTGTGGTCGTGCTGGGGGGTGGTCGTGCTGTGGTGGGGTCGTGCTGGGGTGGGGTCGTGCTGGGGTGTGGTCGTGCTGGGGTGTGGTCGTGCTGGGGTGTGGTCGTGCTAGGGTGGGGTCGTGCTGGGGTGTGGTCGTGCTGGTCGTGCTAGGGTGGGGTCGTGCTGGGGTGGGGTCGTGCTGGGGTGGGGTCGTGCTGGGGTGGTCGTGCTGGGGTCGTGCTGGGGTATGGTCGTGCTAGGGTGGGGTCGTGCATTTCGCTCGAGACATCCTGCCAAAATTCCAGGAAATCGCACAAAAACAAACGAATTAGTCGAGACATCCTCGGAATTCCTGCGCGAGGAGCGCTTTTCCGTGTCGCGGTCGGCTCTGCAAAACCAGCGTTTCGCTCGAGACATCCTCAACAAATTCTGAAACAAGCGTTTCGCTCGAGACATCCTCAACTCTGCAAAACCAGCGTTTCGCTCGAGACATCCTCAAGAAATTCTGAAAAACAAGCGTTTCGCTCGAGACATCCTCAAATTTTAATTCGCCGGCCTCCTTCGACCTCGTTATTTATCAGGGAAAAAATTTGCCGGCCTCCCTCAAGCAGGCACCGGGGGATTAGGTTTACCAACTAAAAGAGAACCCTGGGCCAAAGCCCTTTCCGGGAAAAAAGAGACGAACAGAAGGGCACAAAAGGAAGCAAAGAGAAACAGGAAGAAATAACGATGTTGTAACACAAACCTCCAGAGGTTAGGGTTTCCTACCTCGGGGCCTCCCCTCTACAGAGGGACACAGAGACAAACATGAAGGAAACATAAACAAACATGGGTACACAGAGATACCTACGGGAACAACGAGCAGCAGAGAAACCCATGTAGGAGGGAGGTTGGAACACCAACCTTTAGAGGTCAGGGCTCCCTACGTCGGAATCTTCCCATACATTTTGAAGCAGATACAAACAGAAGCAACGACAAGTTTTCGGGAACAGAGACACGCAGATAGAAACAACAAGAAATTACGAGACACATAAAGAAACATAGAGAAATGGAGGCGGGAACATTGACCTGAGGAGGTCATGCTTTCCCACCCGGTACATTATGTTTCATTAATGTTTGCCGTACTTGTTAGACTGTCCTTATGTTTCGCTATGTCCCATGCTGTCTCCATAACTTGTCGTATAATCGTTTTGCTGTCCTATAATTCCATACGTGTCTCTTTTATGCTCGTCTGTGTTCCCTATGCTTCTCCATGTTTCCTTATGCTTATGGTTGTTTTCTTATGTTTCTCTAAGTTTCCGCATGTGTTTCGCTATTTATCGCTGTTTCCGTCTGCATGGATCAGTCCAGAAGTAGCACACCCAAATCTCTGGAGGCTATAGTTCCAACCTCCATGCTTCTCTTTGTGTCTTTATGTTTCCTGTTGGTTATCTCTGTTCCCTTCTGTTTGTTGTGCATTTCCTGATGTGTGTCTTAATTTTCTTTGGTTTGCCTCTGTTATCCCTGTTTCCCTCTGCATGGGGAGGTTCAGAGGCATGAAGCTCTGACCTCCAGAGGGTAGTGCCCCAACCTCCGGATTCCAGGGACGACGATACTTGGAGGGGTTGTCTGCGCGTAACCCGAAGCCTCACGGTAGGTTCGTGCGGCGTTGGCGCGCGCATGGGTTTGACCCCGCGTTGATCGTTCAACCTTGAATCGGTCACGGCCCCTACCATTCAAGATTGAATTCCGTCGGGTCCACTGGCGCTACCGTGTCCCTCGGTGCTGCCGCCGGCGCGCCAACGCCGCGTGAAGCTGCCGTACCACTCCCAGCGATGTCTGGCTGGCGCCCCCTCTCGCTCTCTGGGGCCGCCCATCCCCCCCCCCCTGCGGGCGCCTCAGCAGGCTCGGCGCGGTCCTCCGGCAGAGCCGCCGACGGTGGCGCTGGCGCTGCGCCTCGGGCCTGGGCTGCGCGGCCGCTCTTTTGGCGACCCTGAGGCCTTGAGGACTCCGGGTACGATGCTCGGTTTGGGCGCTCGGGTCCCGTACCAGCGTTTGTTTGAGGATTGCGATTTTCGGCATGGGTCCCGCACTCAGTGGGCCCTGGGAACGACAGGGCCGTGTTTTTACCGGTTCCGTTCTGCCGTTTTTTGCCGGTTCCGACGCCGTTTTTTACCGGTTCCGTCGCCGTTTTTAGACCGGTTCCGGCTCCGGTTCCAATCCTGCAGCCGTTTTTTTTGCCGTTTCCGGTCGCCGTTTTTTTGCCGTTTCCATTTTCAAGGGACATTTTTTTGGAAACGGTGAAAAAACGGCCCTGCCGTTTCCAGGGCCCACAAAGGTCCCGCACCAGCGTTCACTTCGGGATTCGCCGCGATCGACGGCTTGGGCCCCGGACCGGCGTGGGAGCAGCGCGACGGGGGAGGTAAGAAGCGACGTCACCTATCTTAGCGCATCGCGCCCCGCGATGCGCGACGCGAGAAACGCGCTTATCTTCGCGCCCCCGCGGGTGACCTACGCAAAAGAGAGAGCAGCAGAAGGAGGAGGAGGGAGGAGGAACCTCCCTCTCTCCCTCCCCCTCTGGTGTCCCAACCTTGGCTCTGATCGGGAACACCTCGCCAGTCTCACACCAGGACCGCCCTTGCCGCCCGTCTTGCTGTTTCCACTGTGCACACTTGTCCTGCCACGTACTGTTCATTGCGCTTGCTTTATTGGTGCCCGCGCAGAACTAGGTAGTATCTACTACATCTTCTGCCAGCTGCGGCTATTGGCTTCACCCGCGTCACAATCCAAACAAATCCCTCCCTGAGGCCTGAGGGGCGAGGGACGGAGAGGTGGGGAGATGCGGGATGAGAATGGGAAGAGGAGAAGGAGGAGGAGGAGGAGGAGGAGGAGGAGGAGGGAGGATGACAAGGAAGATGCCACGATGATGATGCGGAGGCCAGAGGCCATGAGGGGGGGAAAGGAGGAGAAGGTGACGATGACGAAGAGGGGACACGCAGAAGGACGAGCACAAATGGATGAGGGTGATCAAATTAGACGGGAAGAAAAATCATAAGAAGGAAAACTGCGATGAGTAAAGTGAGGAGAAGAAGGAGGGGGGCGAGGAGCATGAGGACGAGAAAGAGGAAGAGGAGGAGGACTAGAATGACGACGACGAGTACGACGAGCAGCGACGATGAACAGCGACAACGAACGACGTCAAACAACGAGAAGCGGCGAACGCCGTGGCGCCGCAAGGTCGCGCCTCGGGCGACGTGGCTGGGGCGTGCACGACGACCGCGGAGGGCTCCAGCCGCCTGGCCGCCAGGGCCCCCTCGTCCACAGGCACGAAGAAGTCGTCCTGTGGAGGCCCTCTGACTGTAACCCAACGGGAGTCCACCCGGAACCAAGCCAGACCCGGACCGAAAATATGATCAACAAAAATCATCACTCAGGAAACCTGGGCCAACTTTCCGGAAATTTCTTGAGACAAGCCTGACCAAGTTATTGTGTCAACGCGGGAGGGGCGAAAGCGCTCAAGAAACTAAGCCAGCTTTCTGGCAAGTTGGCTAAGAAACGCTGGCCCAGCTTTTCGAGAGAAGGTTTTTTTTAATCAAATGCTCGACTGTACGATCACAACCTGGCCATACTTCAATCAGAATTCAGTCAACCAGAGCCAACCAGCCAGCCAGCCAGCCAACCAGCCCGCCAGCAAGCTAGCAAATCGACCACAATCCGACCAGACTGCAATCAACATCCAGACAGACCCAAGCAAAACGAAACCAGGGGCCTGCCGACCAGAGTCGAGCTGTCGGCCAACCAACCAGCCAACAAGCCAGCAATTCAGCCAGCCAGAGTCAAAACGAGCAGCAATCGCCAACCATCTAACCAACCAGCCATCGAATGGGCTAGCAAACAAGCCCTAGCTCGCCAATCAAAATGTCATCGAGTCAGTCCACAAGCCAGCCAGCAAAATCACATCACCAACCAGACAGCCATCCAGCCAACAAGTCAGCCGATCAGCGCGCCAACTAGCCACCCGACCAGTCAGCCATTCAGCCAACCAATCAACCCGCCTACCAACCAGCCCACAAAGGCTGGCTGGTTGACTGGCTGGTTGGCTGGCTGGCTGGCTGGATTATTGGCTGGCCGATTGGCTGGGTGGTTGTTTTGGCTCCTTGTTGGACTCAGTTTAGTGTTTGGTTGAACTCTGGCTGGGCTCGGTTTGGGTTCTGGCTGTGTTATGAGTCCAAGTCGTGATGCGGTGGAGCGGTGCAGTGGGCAATGGCCGCGGCGTGCCGTGCGCAATGCCGCACCGTAACGTGGTGGTGTCCGTGTCGTGCCGTGTCCTTGCGCATCAGATTCAGGCTCAAGCGAGGCCAATTTATCCGTATCCCTGGTGATTGGTTGGATGTATAGAGGCCTCCCAAACGGGGTTCGAGCAGATGTGGTCGGAACGCCGATGTATCGGCGGCGTCGGCCATGCACTGGCGCCGTCGGCGTGGAACAAATCGGCCTCCACGTCGAGCCGCACCGCCGGTGCATCCGCGACGCGGCGCGATCCTCCGCCCTTACCTGCTCCAACCCAATCTCGAAGGCCCAGCGGGACTCAGTTGCCCTTCCTCCTGGCGTGAATGGGGGAAGCGGGTCCTGGGGGAACTGGGTCCTGGACCCTGGGGCCTTCCCCCCAGGGCGAGCTCCTCAGCCTGAGTCGTTCTCTGGCAGTCCCGGGGCCCGTGCAGGGCCCCGAGAGCTCGAAAACTGCGAAAGCACGCGGGGCCCGCTTCCCTCGGGACCCGTCTCCCCCCAGGCAGCCTTACAGTCGGGGCGTTGACCTAAGGAACCCTACATAAGGAACGAGGGCCCTGTTTTCCATAAGTTGAACTCCGATTTCCGATCGAAAACATAAGGAAAGCCTGAGGCAAGCTGTGAAACGCTTGAGGAACGCGGAGCCCCTCCCCAACGAAAAGGGTTCCTTCTTCAGGGCCCCGACTGTGCTCCTGGTGCCCGGATGTGGGAGGAGGCGGGGAGGAGGAGGGGGAGGGGGAGACCAGTCGCGGGGGTGGGAGGAAAGGGAGGAGGAGGAGGAGGAAGTGTCCGACACTGGGCGGCACACGGCGGGAGGAAGGATCGAAAGGGCGAGGGGGAGCCTTTACGCACAGCACATAGGAATGTGGTCGCTAAGCCCAAAGGGCTACGGAAAGGCACGCCGAGCCCTATCCCTAGGCTAAACCCGAAGCGACACGGAGAGGAAAAGTCGAGAGAGGAGGGGAGGGGTCCACCAGGACCCGGGGGCCCTCGGGTCCGGGCCCACGGAGACTTTTGGGGACAGCGGGCCAAACTTCAGCGGGTTTAAGCCCATCAAGTACTCGAACTCCGAGAAGGGACGGTCCGGCCTCAACGTAGGCCGGCTCCAGCGCGCCCTTGACCTCCCAGGTCTGGCGGGGGCGGGTCTGCGGGTGGACGCACGCCGCCGCTCCTCCTCCTCCTCCTCCGTCTCCTCTTCCTGACTCGTACTCCTTCCCTGCTTCCTCATCCTCGTCCTCCTCTGCCTCCTCCTTAACCTTGAGTGTCCTCACCTTAGACGGCTCATCCCTTAGCTGTTCCGATGTTCGCTCGGACTCCGCTGCTAGCTCGAGAGCACGGCGACTGGCCCCTCGCGATCGACTCTTCAGGGACTCGTTCAGAGCTCGCTCCGAGAGGCGTCCGTGCTCGTCTATTAAAGATAACGTGCCTCGACACAACAAGTCGTGCAAAGCTAAATTCCCCTTGCAGGGGTCTACTTTTGTCAACGGATCCGCGGGCATCCTCGCATGCGGCATCCACCGCACTTGCGAGCCGATGGCGCTGAGAGCGTCACGAACAACGGCCAACTCTATAGCATTGCGGCGATCGGCCTTCGAGCCGGCCGAATTCCGAGATAAGGTATCGAAAACCGATTTGGCGTCCACTACTGCTAGGCCCGAGGCGGCCTCGCTCAGCTTGCAGTCCTTAGACATAACAACAGTAAAGGGGGCCTGCCCATCAAACCAATCGGGGCGTGACACATCATTGAAAACCGCATCTCGGAAAAGAGTCTGAAGCCATTGGGCCTCACCCGTAGCTGACGACAGGGCAAGGGTCTCGGCGGCCACCGTACTGGCGACAGCCCACTTGATACGCTGAGAGCGCCACGACAGAGTGCTAACCTTCGAGCGACGATTTTCCCTGATGCCAGCGTCGGCCGCCATCACAATCCAGGCACCCTGGGCTCCTCCCCGACGCGCGGTCCCGGGTCCACCCGAGTCACTTGCCGTGGCGAAAATCAGAGAGTAGGGGTCTAGAGACCAAATAGTTAGCTTCTGCTCGCACGATCCCTTTAAGTACTTACACACCTTGGCAAGTGTCAGGGCGTCTGACACGGAGGGAACAGGCAGAGCGGCGGCCAGGAGAGACGCGCTCCCAGCAACATCCGGGCGGCTCTCACGAGCCAGCCACTGCACTTGTGCCGCGACCGTGCGGTACGCCGAAATCTCGTCAGGGGTGAGGGGAGAGTCGGGGTTCGCCTTTCTCTCTCTGGAGAGCTGCATGACACTAAGCTGTTCCCTGATGTATTTTTCTTGGTCAACCGTAATGCGGTCCCCGTGCTGGACCACTCGACGACCCGCATACTCAGACTCACCCAGCTTCCATTTTCCGAACTGAAAACGCTGGCACATCGCCTGACGCAGAGGATCCATGATCCGGTCGTCGCCAGCGATGATGAGGTCGTCGACCTCAATTAAAACCAAAGCCTCTAAGCGCCCGTGCTCGCCACGCTTAAGCCACAGGCACGGCTCCAGCAAAGACTTCGTGAAGCCCTGAGTTGACAGCCAGTCAGTCAAGGTTCGATGCCACAGAAGGGGGGCGTCGTTGAGGCCGTATACTGGGGCCACCAGCTCGATAAGTTGATCGGAACCCAAGGCAAGCCCATGACAGGGCTCCACGTAGATGGCCCCCCGAGGCCTGCGAAGGCGATCACTCTGACAGAACGCATTTTTAGCATCGGCCACCTGGAGCCTCCACCTCATGGACGTGATTATCTGAAGCGCCACCATTATGCTTTCTGACTGGGGCGTGGGCGCGTACACGGACAGAGACTCCCCGTCAGGATCCTGATGTCCATGTGCGCACCATCGGCTCTTGGCCTTGGGCGCCGCCCCGACGCCCTCCTGGGGCTTCAGCCGTCGCACCATCCTGGAAGAGAGAATCCGGTCGGGGAAACGCCTCCTAGCCAGCCTGGACTCCTCGGAACTCAAGACCCGAACGGCTCCCGAGCTAAGTATTGCTTCCCACTCGGATCGATCGGACTCGAGAAACTGCTGGCGTTCCGAATCCGACAGGTGCTTCCAAACGACCTCCGCCCCTCGAGGCTTAGACGGGGCTCCAGCGTGAGCCAGTCCAGAGAAATCCTCAAAAGCAAGACTGAAGAAAGAGAAAAGATCCACAGCAGCAGGCACAGCGGACCACTCCGCCAGCTCCTGAAGAAGGGCCTCGTCTTGCCAGTCGTCCTCGGACTCCTCCAAGTAGGCCAGGTAGGGGCCTTCCGAAACGGGCCCCCGGGACGCGGGCGCCGGACCAGGGGAAAGAGGCGGGGCCCCACGAGGGCCCTCGAGCACCCGAGGAACCGGCCCGGTCGCCGAACCCGAGACTCGAGTCGCCCGGGGAGCGGACAGGCTCCTGGCCCCCAGGGGCCTAGAGCGAACAGGAGGGCCCGGGAGGGCCGGGGCGGTGGAGGGTTCGCTCGGAGCGTCTCCAGTGGGGGCTTCCCGCTCGAGGATCATCCTGGCAACACGAGGTCCTTCACCTAAATCCTCAGCTGGCGTCAGCCGGGGCATCACTCGCCTCTCGGCAGGCTGCTCCAGCCTCCGGACCTCAGCTTCACGAGGGGGCTCGAGCCCCGAAGCCGAGGCGCCAACTGAAACTGGGCCGTCAGCGACAGGTGCTGTCCCGGCAGGAACGTGACTGGCTGATGCCTCGGAGCTCACTAAACGGCCCAGGGAACCCTCGACGGTGGGATTGAGAGTGTCTGCCTGACTTGAAAGCTGACGGGCCAATCTTGGAGCAGCCGGGGAAACGGGACCCTCCGGGGGTCCGGCATCCAGGGTCCTCGAGGCCGGAGAGGGAACGACTGGCTCTCCTCCGCCAGGAGTATCGTGACGCTGCTGGGGGGGAGGCCCCTCGGAGGCCACGTCGACGGCACCAACCCGTCTCCCCGGGAACCTGACTTGCTCGCGAAGAGCGTCGAACCTCTCGGTATCCAACAACTCCGCCCCCAAAGCTTCCTGCCTGGTGGCAGGCCTCACCTGCTCCTCTGAACACTTAAGGAGACGAGTTCTCATCGCAACCCACACAGTGCTTCCAGTCTGGTGGACTACGACGCCAGGGCCGGTCCACCTGTCACGCTGCAGGGAGTGGGATCTGTTGGCAGAGGTCACTCGACGCCAAACATAAACCCACTCCCCTGGCTTGAAAATCTTGTCGGAGTGAAGGCGGGAGCGAGAGGCCTCGGACAGGCGAGATCGGGCATCCATGGCCGCGAGCGCCTTCTTGGCCTCCTCTCGGACCCGATGCCTTCGAGCAAACTCGGCCGCCGCTGAGTCGGAGTCGGGACCCTCTCTCAAGACATCCTCACAGCCAATCAAATCAACCCCCTCGTCGCTCAGCAAAGTCCGCGGGACCCTAGGATTACAACCGAAAACCAACTGGGTGGGGGAAAAACCGCCACGATGATAGGTCTGGTTCTTCTGAGCAACGCACTCGGCCAGAATCTCTTCCACTTCGACGGCGGTGGAGGGGCTGAGAGCCAGCGACGCCTTGGAGAGGGCGCCCTTCAAAATTCCGCCGTGCCTCTCACACTTGCCGTTCCAGTGTGGCGAGTTGGCCGGAACCACCTGATGAAAAATCCCATTGTGCTCGCACCCCCTGCTGAACTCCCTTTCAAACTCTCCTCCTCCGTCGGACACAACGATATCTGGAATGCCGAAGGGCCTGATCCACCACTGGAGGAAGGCACGCCACGTCACCTTAGCAGAATCGTTGGGGAGGAGGCACGCCTGCTGATACGATGTCCCATGATCTATGACGTTCAGCACTGGCACCGAGTTACCCCCCACGTCAAGATAAAACAAGTCCACGGCCACCACCCTGTTAAACTGATAAGTACGAGGGATGTGCGCACGTCGCCTCCAGTGAGGCCGAGAGTGGGCCTCGCAGGCAGCGCAACGAAACTCCTCCTTAACCCATTTGAGCACATCTTCGCGAGCCCGTGCTACCCGAAGCGTGCGAAGAAAATCAGACCGATTCGGATGCCCCAAATTGACATGCAAACGATGCACCTCTTGTTGGAGGGCCGCGTCCAACTCCGCTTGGCCTCCAGAGGCCTGAGACACTGGGATCCCTCGGGGACGTCCGGGGTCCGGGGGCCGCGTTTCAGGTTCATCAGCGTCGGAGTCTTCCTCCGGCTCGACCTCAGGAAACGACGGGGGTTCAAACTCCGCATCCGAATCTCCGGTCGTGGCTGTCAGGGAAGGGCTGGAAAAGTGATGCAGCCAGCCCGCATGCTCGATGCCGGCCGCAATCGCGTGGACGAACTCGTCAGGGTAGCGCTCCGCCAGGCTGGTCCTGTGCCCGCCCTCCAGGGGAAGGTGGGAGTGGGTCTTGGAGCATTCCCGAACGCAGTGGGCTAGAAGCGGCTCGGAGTTGCTGATCAGGACGGTGCGCTTCCGAGAGAGACTGCCGTCCCTCGAGACTGACAAACCGAACTCACACTGATCCGTCCGACGAGTGAGTACCCCGGGAAGAGCCATCAGTTCCTTGACCGAATCAAGCTCGAGAGAGCTGGCACGATCCGGCTGCTCAAACCAAAAATACCTGCCACGACTCATCTGGTGACGAGCGATCAGAACGCACAGATGCATGTACTCGAGCCCCTTCTGTTCTTCCTCGACTAGCTTGGCTCGGTCCATGGTATCCCAGAACGGAACCCTCGATATGCTGAAAGCCTTACAGACCGGGGACATGGTAACCACCAATGGCTCGTCGGCCTCGATCCGCCGCCACAGCTCGCTGCGGCCTCGAGGCGTGCTGAGGTCCTGTCCCGTCAGGATGTCCGAGGCCGAGGAGACCTCGTATCCCTTCTTCTCCAACAGCGGGGCCACTCGGGGCCTCGAGAACACCTCCATAACTAAGGTTCCCCCCCTTAAGCGCTCCGCCCGCTGGAGCTCCCTGATTCTAAGCCGCCGGCCTGATCTGAGGCCAGCGCCCCCTAGGACCCGCGCCGACTCTTCTCGTACCTTGCGTGGAACCGTGACGTCCGAGAGGGCTTTCGGGACTGCCCCAGCTAAGGCTGCGGCCGCGAGGCGATCCTCGATCACGTAATTGAGACCCTCCTTGACCACTGAGGCCCCCACCTCCTCCTCTTCCTCCTCACTCTCCTCACCTCTCTTCGCGTCCTCCTTAGTGCCTGGGTCTAGCCAGAGGGTGACCTCTGGAGTCCCTTTCCCTTTTCCTGGAGCCTGGCACGAGAGGGACAGAGCTTCATTGATGTCTCCGCTGGTGGCGGCCGCCCAGGGCCGACTCAGAAACGCCCTGCCGTCACGACCGCAAATCTCGACCCAACGCGCACGAGGAGGAATGAGGCAGGCCGGCGCTTTGCCGCCGCACCGCTCTATAGAGAGAGCGAGGAAGAAAGAAGAGTGAGAGGTGCCTTCAACTGGCGTCCTAACCCAGCTGACCCTGGACGAAAGGTCGGCCGAACTCAGAAACCGCTTTTCCCTGGAATCCCAGAGGCCCTGGACCCTTCCCGAACCAAACGCCTTGTCTTCCCTCCTGGGCCTCGAGTGATAGACCTGAACGCTTCTGGTGAACATATCCTGGGACCTCGGAGGCGGCCCCTGTCGCCAGCAGCTGGCGGCCCTCAGAGCTCCTAAAGCCTGCATCATCTCGTCGCCCTCCTCGGCGGCGAGCCTGGAAGAGCCTACGGGCCCTGCGACCCCGACGCCGAGCCGGTCCCCTGGATGCTCTGGATCCGCATCATCATGGAGGCCAGCCTCGACAGGTCCTCGTCCGTGAACGTCGGCGGGGGCTGGGCATCCCTCGCGGCCCTCTCCGAGTTGACGAACTCCCGGACACGCTCCCAGATCCTCTCGTTGCTGCGAGCCTGGGTGTCGATGCAGACCTTCATGTCGCTGAGCGCCGTCTGCATCTCCGTGACCGTCATCGGTCGGGAGGCTGAGGGCCCCGGCGGCTTGGGCGTCGCGCCCGCCGCCGCGCTCGGCGGAGCGCCCTCCTGCTTCACAGGAGGCGGGTGCTTGTAGGGAACGTACCCCTCGGCGATCGGCACAAACAGGTTCTGTGGGCAAGGGGGGATCCCCGCGGCCGAGATCACCGCCGTCGACCCCGAGCCGGATACCACGCGCCTGGCCCTCTGAGGCTCTGGGCCTGGCGTCCAGGGGTCCGGAGGCAGCGCCTCGAACCTGCCGTTCTTGTAGTCCTCGAGCATCTGCGCGGCCTTCTCCTTTGCCTCGGTCTTCTGAGCCTTCGCCGTCGCCTTCTCGTACTTCCGACGCTGCGCGTCGAACAGCTCCTCCGCCGTCTTGTCGCGGCACCACAGCCGCTGCGCACACTGGCGACAGTGCTCGTACACCGACGTCGGATTCGAGCCCTGCTTGCGTGCCCACGGCGGGTGCTCGCACATCTCGGACGGGAACGACTCCGTGAAACTCTTGGGCAGACGTTGGACCATCGCCTTCATCGTCTTGAGCACCAGGTCCACGCACGTCAGGCGAAGGAACCAGTGACGCCACTTGTACTGGTACTTCGGCAGGTTGAGCTGGCCGCTGAGGAAGTCGATCTCCTCCTGCTGCGTCATCGCGTCCGCCTCGAGAGCCGCCTCGATCGTCTCCGGAAGCGCCTCCCACTCGGAACCGGACATGTCGGTGTCGCTCTCGACGATCGCGCCCAGCGTCCTCGGCCTGCGCTGCATCTTCTTCTTGCCGAGCTTCTTGATCATCAAATGGCCGAGACTCTCGGCGCGAGTTGGGCTGGTCGGAGGTCGAACCTTGTTCTCGAACCAGGCATTCTACGGACCCGCTGTCCCCAGGAGACCCCGAGACACCCTTTCCCGAAGTCCCAAGAGCTCCTGGAGGCCTCGAGCGAGCGAGAAAGGAGAGGAGGGCTGACTGGGCCGACGGGCTCGCGCTCTCACTGCCCCTCCCCGTGCAGTCCTGAGGCAGCCCCGTCGAGCATCCCCTTGGCAAGCTCATCAGCAGCTGCGACGGGACGCGGAAGTGCTCGGGGGCGCAGTGGATCAGCGAGACGGACCTGTGGCCAGACGGGTGGCGAAACAGGCTCCTCTCCACGCGCTCCCCACAGTCCGTGACAGTCATCACGTCGCTGACCAGGTCGATGTTCGCTTCGATCATCTCGAGAAACTTCGCTGGAAGTATCGGCGGCACCTGGCCCTCAAGGATCAGAAACTCGATAAACCCGAACCCCGCCAGAGAGCATGGGACCCAGGCGCGGCCAACGGGCTCGGCGGACCCGCCTATGCCCGAGGCCCTCCTGCCCTGCACGGGCGTCCAGTCGATGTGCACGTGGTAGCCCCTTTGCTTGAAGGCCTCTCGCAGATTCTCGATGTCCGGCGTCCCGACCAGTGCTTGCCCAGCTGCAGTGTCAACGAGCCCGTGGTCCCTCATGTTCCTCAAATTCAGCTCGGACACCATCTTCCCACTGACCAGACCAACCCACTCCTCGATGGAAAAGGTCGCCCACGTGTCCGTCGAACGCCAGTCAACCGGATCCGAGGCCTGACCAGCAGCACGAGTGTCAGCCGCCACACCTTCGACACGATCGGCCGTCATCCCGAGCTTCGTCAACTGCATGATCTCCAGGAATGTAGGGTCGTCCTCCGCGCTCATGAAGGTGTAGCCCGACCAACTCGAAGAACCTTTCGTCGCAGCAGCCGCCGATTCCTTCTTTTCCCCCGCGAGTCGATCAGACTTGGACCTGTAGGGCTTCCGACAGTCTTCGGCCCAATGACCCCGCTCGCCACAGTTAGCGCATCGAGTCTTTTTCTTCAAGTCAACGGAGGTGATGCGCTTGTATCCTGGGCGGGCGGCGCGACGACGATCGAAAAACTCACGATCCACTCGACGGGTAGCCTTCATCTTACGTGCCTCAGTCCACGTACGACGCTTTTCCTTGCCGATCTTTTCCTCGATGATGGCCGCCAGCACAGGCATGAGGTCGGATTCATCTAGATCCTGGTCGTCAAGCGCCTCCAAGAACACCTTCGCGTCATCCTCGAGCAGCTCGAAACTATCGTCCACGTCCTCAAAGTAGGTCGACACGTCAACGTCCGAGACCCACGGCGAGGGCGGCGGCAGAACCTCTTCGACCATCTCCTGCTCCACGTAGGTCTTGCCGCCCGTCGCCTTGGGGCCTGGCAGTACTCCTCGCTCTCGCACGTCGAGCTGAAGCAAGGCCTGTCTCACTGCCGTCGCGCTCCGATCTCCCGCTGCAAGAGTTCGAAGGTTGATGAGGTTCTGCGGACTCAGGTTAGCTCCTTCCTCCAGGAACCTGGCCTTCACATTATCCGGTAGAGATAGCCCGAACGATTCAGCCTGAGCTAGCTGGGCATCCCGCCTTAAGACATAGTCAGTGATGCTCTCGTCTCTGCGGATGCCGTAGTCGAAGAGCGCCAGGTTGTGAGCTTCACGTTCTTTATCTCCCGGCCGTTCTCCGTTCAGCACCGCCAAGTGATCCAGAAGAAGGTCGGTACCTGCTCTGACGTCAAGAGTCGTTCGAATCAGTTTGAACTTCAGCTGGATGTCTACAGGCAGCGTCTCGAGTATCTTCCCTGCTTGCACCTCCTTGGCATATCCCGTACGATTAGACCACGCACGGAGGTTGCTCTTGTAGACGTCGAGGTGCTCGTACCCTAGCCAGACGGGGGGCGCGCCGAAGTCCCGGTTTGGAGTCGTCCATGTCCCTGCGTTCCAATCGCGGTCGCCTCGGTCGCGCCACCCCTGCCAGGCGTCCGTCGCGTCAGTCTCGCCAGTCGCCGGCGCCCCCGCACCAGCCGTCACGCCTGGGTCTGCGGCTGGGCTCGCCCCCGCAGTGGGAATCCACTGCCATGAGCCTGCCGCGCGCCAGCCATCTGGCGTCCATCCAGACCACCACTGAACACTCGCCGTCCACGGGTCCTGGCCCGCGTTGTCGGTCTGGGTGCTGGCAGCTTGTCCGGCACGAGCTCCCTCTGTTCCGGCCGTGCTGGCCCTCGGGCTCCCCTGCTGCCCCTCACCATCAGCTCCGCTTACCATTGTCCGACACTGGGCGGCACACGGCGGGAGGAAGGATCGAAAGGGCGAGGGGGAGCCTTTATGCACAGCACATAGGAATGTGGTCGCTAAGCCCAAAGGGCTACGGAAAGGCACGCCGAGCCCTATCCCTAGGCTAAGCCCGAAGCGACACGGAGAGGAAAAGTCGAGAGAGGAGGGGAGGGGTCCACCAGGACCCGGGGGCCCTCGGGTCCGGGCCCACGGAGACTTTTGGGGACAGAAGAGGAGGAGTAGGAGGAGGAGTAGGAGGAGGAGTAGGAGGAGGAGGAGGAGGAGGAGGAGGAGAAGGAGGAGGAGGACGAGGAGGGCGACAGCCCAGCAAGTGTGGGCGGGCCCCTGGCGATGGGCGGGGCGGCGTCCTCATAGAGCTCGGCCCGCCTGCCGTAGGACTCGCTGGTCCTCATAGAGCTCGGCCCGCCTGCCGTAGGACTCGCTGGTGCCGGAGGCCGCGCCGCGGCACGCCGCCGGGGCCCAGCCGCGTCTTCCGGGGGCCCCGCCGCCCACCTCCTCGTCGCGCCCTCCTCGGCTCGCCCTCCAACTTCGCCTCCTCCTCCTCCTCCTCCTCCTCCTTCTACTCCTCCTCCTCCTCCTCCTCCTCCTCCTCCTCCTGGTCCTCCTCCTCCTCCTCCTGGTCCTCCTCCTTCTGGTCCTCCTCTTCCTCCTGCTCCTCACCCCCCTGCTCGCCTCGTGCTCACTTCCACGTCCTGGGCGTTGCCGTTGCTGGCGTTGGCGTCGGCCGCTCCCGTCGTCCTCTTCCTATCCCTTCTGCTCCCCCCATACTTCCCATCTTTACGGTCGCCTCCCCGTCCTGGCCCACGTCATCATTTGATGATCCCAATAAGAGGGAGGTCCGGATTGAGACGGGACCTCTTCTCATGGACCCCAGGGCGACAGAAAGGATCGCAGTACATCAATCGCCTCGTGCGCGATACCCTTGGATGTGTCAATGCCCCTCGATGTAACCAGGGCGGCGTAGTGATGTCACGGCATCTCTGGGGCGTCAGTTGGCGTTGCTTCGTGGGCGGGGAAGAGGCCGACGACGGCTAATATCCAGCACATGGCGCCAGTTCATTGATCTTCCTGGGCGCGCGAACTTCTTTGGTGGCCCTTTGCCCAGAGACGGCCGAGGCGCTCAACCGATGCGCAACTCCATTGTCGATTTTGCAGCGGGATAGGCGGCCGCATCGATCGATTCATTGCGGAGGCCAATGAGAGCGATCTTGCGGGGGGCCAGATGGTTGCGTGCTGGGGACCGCGTCGCCCTTCGCCCTTCGTGGAGACCAGGGCCCGGGATTTGGCGCAGAGTAGTCCGCACTCCAGCGGGAGCGTGCTGCAATGCGTGCGGTTGCGGGGGTAAATCCAATGTGGGCGAGCTGGTCTGCTGACGCGTCATGCGTCGGCATCGAGCCCGCACAGAACATGGCCCGTTCTCTCCCGAGCAACGCGGGGGGCCCAACGCCTCCTGTGGTCGTGCGGGGAGCTGAAGCCCGATGCCCTCATATAGCCCCCGCAAAATGGGGCCACCACGGGCCCGCGCTTCAATTTGAAACCGGCGGCGGTTCACTCGAAATCTGTCCTTTTCAATCTGAATTGGCTCGTTTTCCAATTTGAAACCGCTCCTTTTTCAAAACCGCTTTGTCTTGTCTAAATGTGTGAGCCGGTTTGGGAGACTTGAAAGTTGGCCCTTTGAAGCTTGCCTTTTCAACTTGGAATTTGCTCATGTTGAAACGTCGGTCCAGGGGCGCCGAGATTTCAAGTCTGAGCGTCGCTGCCGGGACGTACATCGAGTGACAGGTGACGATGACCCTGGCGACCGCGGCGTGTCCAGTCCGCCAGGAGGGGCAGGCCAGGTGAGCCCGCCTGGACATCCGCGCGGGCAGGCGCCCAGCCGCCGCGCCTGGACCGTCCAGGGGCCGGGAGCACGCAGCCAGCTGGGGCCGAGGAGAGCAGCCGGGGCCCGTCGCGCCAGCCCGACCAGCGGGGGCAGGGGCTACCCGAAACCAAAATCGGGAGCCGAACTCCAGACACCGATGCTGTTGCCGGCCCTGCACTGGAACTCGCACAGGAACGCGGGTCCTGGGGAGGAGGAGGAGGAGGAGGAGGAGGAGGAGGAGGAGGAGGAGGAGGAGGAGGAGGAGGAGGAGGAGGTGGTGTATACGGGATGCTGGTGTATACATGTTTGTCATCTCCCCATGAGGAAACAAAGGAATCAACTATACACCCCACACCATCCCGACGTCCTCCCTGACCCTCAAAACGTCCAGGGGTTGAACAACAGCACGCCACTGGCAATGTATATGTTCCAGTTTCCGACAAGAGAAACCCAAGCCATCCCACCCACTCGAAGCTGGCCGAAACCAGCAGGACGGGAGAGACGCTCGGAACGCCAAACCAACCAGGCCAACCAGATCAGCCAGCCGTGAGCGGAGGACCGCCCACGGGGGAAGGCAGACAAGGAGCAGGAGGAACGCGATGCCAACGGGGGGATGTATAGGAGTAAGGGGGGCCAGGGAGAACCGGCGGAATGGTGCACGATGCGCCAGGAAGGGAAGATCCCCAGCATAGACGATGACACTCCGAAGCGCCGTGGTGTGGGCGAAACGGCGCGGTGAAAAACCGAAGGCGACGGACGAGAAGACGTAGGAACTCCAGCTACCTGAGCGCAAGCCGCCTCATTGCAGCTTCTGTCGCGCCTTAACCAATAACAATAAAATCCGATGGAAGGACAACTAAGCGTTTCAGTAGGGCCCCCCCCTTATGGTCCTACGATGATAATTGCTGTCGTGGTTATCCTAGTGTTCCTCGTCTTCCTCCTCTTTCTTCCCTCGACCTGGTACCCCGTACCCCCTCCTCCTCCTCCTCCTCCTCCTTCTCCTCCTCCTCCTCCTCCTCCTCCTCCTCGTTCTCCTCCTCCTGCGCGTGGCCATCGACTTCCTTCCGATCTTTCTCATCACATTCGACATCTTCACCTGCGCGTTCTTGTCCTTGCCCTCGCCGTCGTCCTCGTCCATCTCGCCCTGCGCCTTAGCTCCCCCTTTCCCCCCCCTTCTTCTCCTTCCGATGTCCCTCCACTCCCTGTCTCCTCGTCCTCCCTCTTCTCTCCCCCCTCCTCCTCCTCCTCCTCCTCCTCCTCCTCCTCCTCCTCCTCCTCCTCCTCCTCCTCCTCCTCCTCTTCCTCTTCCTCTTCCTCCTCCTCCTCCTCCTCCTCCTCCTCCTCCTCCTCCCTCTTCCCGCTCCTGCTACAACCTCAAGAACCGACCCGACTCTCCTATATCTCAAGAGACCTTTGGATACCGTTGGGAACTTTCGACAACATGCAACTAAACATCCCTCCCGTTCCCTCCTCCCTCACCACCCCTTACTCCCGCGTCATAATCTTATTCCTCGTCGTCGCGTCGTCGACGCTGCCGCTGCCGCTGACTGTGCCGTCTTGATCGCCACCGAGACCCAACGTTCGCTTTGCAAAGCACGCCCACCAAGACCAGGCGCCATCCGCGGGGGCCCGATGGGCGCCCACGAGCAAACGTCGGCAAATTGGCGAACATCTGAAAACGTATGCAGGAACCTCTTCGTACAAGCATTGCCGGCTGTGTGGGCATCCAACGGCGTCCCTACCCATCCTTCTCTCGCCATCTTCTCGGCGGCGCGCCTGGGGGGAAATGAGAAGGGGCGGGCCTTCTAAGAAGGCTCGGAAGTCCGCTGGCCTTCTAAGAAGTTCTCTAAGCCCTCCCCGAACCCGCCGAAAACCTCTCAGAAGGTCGGGGGCCAATTGAGAAGTCCGGCCGCCTTCTGAGAAGGCCTTGTCCTTCTCCTTTCCCCCCCTCGCTCGCCGCCGATTCTCACCCTCCCTCCCCCATCCACCAATATTTCCTCCTTGCTCCCGCGTCCTGGTCTTCTTCCTCGTCGCCGCCGCCGCCGTCGCCAGTGTCGTCGTGCTCGTCGCCGCCGCTGCTGCCGCTGCCGCTGCTACCGCCGTCCTCGTCGTCCCCGTCGCCCTGACCATCCTTGTCACCGCCGCCGTGGCCGCCCTGATCATGGCTGTCGCCGCCGTCGTCAAAGCCGTCCTCAGGATTCGGCTGCGCGCAGGAGCGACCCGAGGCAAGAGTGACCGAGGGTGAGCGGCCTGCCGATCGTTGCACGCGAGGCAGCAATAGCGGCCTGCGCGCCTGGGCCTGGGCCACTCTCTCACGGCCGCCCGAAACTCGCGCGCCAGAGGTGACTCCGACGAGGGATCACTCTCTTGCGACTCCTGCGTGCAGCCGGAAGAGGTCGCCGCCCAGAAGGGGCGCCCGGCCTGCCCCGCGGCCTCTCGCCGAGGCGGCCGCCCAGGCGCGGGGGCGCGAGGGCGGCGGCGGGGGCGCGCAGCGCACGCGCCGCGGCGGCGCAGCGAAGCGGCAGCCCCGCCATCGCTCCCCGAGGAGAAGACCGCACCAGACGAGGACGAAGGCGACGACGACCGCGACGACGAGGGCGACGACGACCGCGACGCCGAGGGCGACGACGTCCGTGACGACCAGGGCGACGACCGCGGCGACGAGGGCGACTGCGAACACGGCGCCGACGAAGGGGGCGACTACGACGATGGCGGGGCCGCGACGGGGGCGACGGCGGGGGAAGGACGGAGGAGGAGGAGGAGGAGGAGGAGGAGGAGGAGGAGGAGGAGGAGGAGGAGGAGGAGGAGGAGGAGGAGGAGGAGGAGGAGGAGGAGGGAGGGAGGAGGGGGGAACCAGCGAGGGCAAGAACGACATGGAAGAGCAGGAGAAGATGCGAAGGAAAAGGGAGGAGGGAGTATGCGGGATGATGACGAGGGAAGAAGGGAAGCAGGAGTGTGCATAAGAGGCAACAAAACAAAGGACGGATGGGTAATAATGAACCACGACCAGAATGCATCAACAATACTGCGATCGACCGTCCCGTCCACGACCACTCGTCTTTACTACAAGCCTTCCGTGCCACTACAAGAGGTGCCCCCATGAGACACAAGAGCCCTGTGAGCCTGCCGCCCATTCGAGAGCCTGGCTTTGAACATAATATGCCCTCGCATTATCCTAGCGAGTTGCAGACACATCGATCGGGGAGGGCCCAGACTTCCACGAGGTGTCCAGCGAGAGCCCTGGCTTGAACTGGGCCACCTGTGACTGCTGTACGCTTTCAAAACTCGCCACCCTGCCGCTGGGCACAAAGCGGGCGTGTCCTCAGGTCCTTTGCCCAATCCTCGAAGCCTCAATCCTCACCCCTGAAGAGTTTTCAAGGGACCCGGACCCCACATTCTCAAATCTCCCGTGGCTTCCCGAGTGCCCCCTGGGCTCCCCCTCACCTTGTCACGTAACTTGTTCGGGCCCAAGATGGCCCCAAGACGGGCCAAGAGGGCCCCAAGAGGCCCCTAAGATAGTCCAAGAGACCCCCGAGCCGCCGAAAGATTGTTCCGAGACGCCCAAGATGGCCCAAGAGGCTTCGGAGATGCCCCAAGAGGCCTCCTAAAGAGGGCCCCAAGAGGCAAAACCATGCATTCCCCTCAGGTGGTTGGAGGATTTGCGCGGCGCTGATGCGAGAGCCCCAATTTGAAAACGATCCGCCCTCCACCCTTGAAACTGCTGCAACCATATACTCGCCATCGCTCGGACGTCCATTCCCCGTGCATTCTTCAGTTTCGTGCGTGCATTTTTTCCGCAAGAAAATCCCAAATGATCCTCGATGGTCCCTGCCAGGAAAAAACGCACACGTCCAAGCGATGCCAAGCATAAGACGAACGTTTGCGGCGCTCATGCCAATCCCAGTTTGAGAAGGTACCGTCCTCCATCCTTGTGACTGCTGCATCATCTTACGCCGAACCTGCTCGGTGCTACGGCGATAAGCCAATGTTGGACAGGTTCCGCCCATAAGCCAATGTTGGACAGGTTCCGCCCTCCATCCCTGCAGCTGTCAGAGCTTTAAGCTTCAGGGTTACACATCGTGAGGCGATCTCAAGTGAAACGCCCAGCCCGCCCTACCGATAAGCCTGATGGTGCAACATGGAGGCTATGAGGAAACGGATCTGCACGGGCCCCGCCCACACTTCTGCCCACCTCAACCCCTCAATCCCTACCTCACCCTCCACACGTCCTCATCCCCCTCGCCCTCACTCCCCAGTCCACTCCCTCCCCCCATCTCGCTCGACTTCAATCCCCATCGTCCTTGTCTTGGGGTATCCCCCCATCGTCCCTCCCCCCACCTCACTCGACTTCAATCCCCATCCACACGTCCCCATCCCCATCTCACTCCACTTCAATCCCCATCTGCCTGGGGTAAACAAACGATGCCGGATACCAGTACTGCTACTCCCTGGACCTCTCCTGGGGTGCATTCTGACAATAATTTCCAAGCGAATCCAGCAGTGGCGACGGGTGCCTCCCACGAGGCCCCAAACCGCGAAAACGAGACAAGGGTAGCGGTATCGGTACCTGCTCCTCCTCTGGCCGCCGCCTTCCTCCTTCTCCCTCCCCCTGGTCCCCGCGATCTCCCGCCCCTTCCCAGGACAGGACCGGCAAGGCCGAGGGGGGGCCTCTGAGCGGATACCAGGCTCCTCTCGAGCCAGCCCGCGGCAGCGCGGCGGAAGGGGGCGTCGGCTTCCCCGTCCTCTAGCAATCCTCGTCATCCTCCTGTCGCTTCTCATCCTTCTTCCTCCCCCTCCTCCACCCAAATGTCCTTATTTCTCTTCCGCCTCGTACCCCCTCTCCCCCTCCTGATGCACCCTTTCTCCCCCTTTCCGCCTTTGCCTCCTCTGCTCCTCCAACTCGCCCATCCGCAGCAACATATGAGCATAGTGTTCCTCTTCCTCGTTCTCTTCCCCTTCATCATCATCATCATCATCATCATCATCATCATCATCATCATCATCATCATCATCATCATCATCATCATCATAAGCATCAGCATCAGCATCAGCATCATCATCATCACCACCACCATCATCATCATCATCATCATCATCATCATCATCGTCATCGTCATCGTCATCGCCATCGTCATCGTCATCATCATCAGAATGGGAAACATCATCATCAGCAGCAGCAACCTCATAATCCTCATCCTCATCCTCATCCTCCTCCTTAGCCTAATCATGATCCTCATCCACATCATGTTCCCCCTCCTGCTCCTCCTCACCATCCTCATCACCATCCTCATCCTCATCCCCGTCCTCATCCTCATCCTCATCCCCATCCTCATCCTCATCCGCATCCTCATCCCCTCCTCATCCTCAACATCGTAGACCTCTACCACAGCATCACCACCATCAGCATCATCATCATCATCATCAAAATCATCCCCATCACCATCATCACCATCACCATGACCACCTCCACCACCACCATCATCGCCATCATCATCACCATCACCATCAGCATCATCATCACCAGCATCAGCATGCTCAGCATCGGCATCAGCATCAGCATCATCAGTCATCCTCATCAGCAGCATCAACAGCAGCATCATAATCATCAGAATCAGCATCATCACCATCATCAGCATCAGCATCACCATCAGCCTCACCATCAACAACATCATCAACATCAATGTCGTCGTCGTCGTCGTCGTCATGATCATCATTACTGTCATCGGCAGCAGCATCATTGTCATCGTCACGTCACCATCATAACCATCGTCATCACCGCGGCCATCATTATCAGCGTCATCAGCAGCATCATCAATCCTCATCAACATGGTCCGCAGCATCGTCATCACCATCATCGCCAACATCATCATTATTACCAGCAGCATCGGCATCACCATCATGATCAGCATGATGATGATCATCATCATCAATATCACCATCGACATCGCCATCGTCATCGTCATCGCCATGATCATCATCATGATCATCATCATCATGATAATCATCATCAGCATCATCAGCATCATCATGATCGCCATGATCAAGCACACATCATCGCCATCCCCGTTCTCCTCATAGCTGGGTCGCAGAAGCGTGCGCCTCTGCAGCCGGGCCCGCCTCGGCTATCTCCACGTCCTCCTGCAAACGCGCTTCGGTTAGGGGCGAGAGGGGAGGGGGGGGAGGGGAAGGCATAAATCACCCGCCGGACGCAGGATGCGCCAACAACACACGCTCGCTGGACGTGGGGAGGCGGAAAAGCACATGGTCGCTAGACGTTTGTGGCTGCCGCATCACAGCTCCAGCGATCTGTTGTTTTCCTGCGCTCCTGCCTTCGCCACCTGGGATGAGTGCGGCAACTCTGCGTTACTGCCGCTGCCTCGGAACGGCTCGGAACGACCCCCACTGCGGCCGCCTCCATCACCCGGCGGTCTCCGCGGCCCAGCAGAGAGTCTCCAGGGACGTTCGACGACGGCCCCATAGGGCCCGAAGGCGTCAGCAGACGATTCCAAAGAAGCCTCCCAGAAACGCCACAGATCCCCCAGGACCCCCCCCCAGGATGAGTGCGGGAGGGGAAGCCTCCTCCTGATGGGGAAGGATGGGGAAGGGAGGGATTGGGCTTCCTGTTCGCTCTCCTCCTCCTCCTCCTCCTCCTCCTCTTCCTCGCCATTCTTCTCCTGCATGGGAGAGGGGGGCAGTCAAGGATGAGATCCTAGGTCTCCCTCTCATGAAATTGGGGGAGGGGGCCTCGAAGGCATTACCAATAGCCTGGAGCGCGGCGCGCATGCGGACGCGACCGACGGCTCGACAACAGAAAACGCCAACGCCTGGGCACGCACGACCAGGATCGCTCAAGAAAAGTCGCGGGAGCTTCAAACGAATACCAGCATGAGCAGGGAGAGGCAAGAATACGGCAAGACCTCGGCCATAATAACATCATTCAAGAACATGAGACCCTGCACCAGCCAAACTGAACAACATGCGAGGGTACCCTCCCCCAGGATGCAAAAGAACATCCAACAAACACGACGAGCATTAGGGTACCCTCCCTGAACCGACCTCGATCTTATACATCGGTTCGACCGTCGTAAAGGGAATGGGAAACTGTGGGCATGCGCCAGAACAGGCTAAGCCGCCGCCCAACAACAGCGTCAAACCGCGCGGTGCCGGGCTCGCGTCGTCCCCGACATGCTCGCACCGTGGAAAAAACAAGACGGGAATTCTGGTACATGTTTCGGCCCCCGGGGACATTAGCCAGGCCCCCAGGACCGTCAACAAAAAGCACACGGGACGAAAAACCGGCCCTTAACCAGCCTCGAATATATCCCTATCCTACGATTGACAAGCCAAATAGGAGATGACAATCTTAGGGATGCGCCCTCACTATCTGAAATAATCCCTAAGATCGGCATCGAAATGACGCGATGCAAAGCATGGGGAGCGGGACATGCTCCAGCCTGATAAGCCCTAAGAAAATGGTCAGACATTCTGGTAACCCTGTACAGAAAAATCAAGACGTCGAATGTCTGGGGTACGCTCCCCCGTAGAGCCCGCTTAGGCAGCAACTCCTGGGCGGTCTTCGTAAGAACGAAGAGGGCCATTCAGCAGCATGTGAGACGAACCAACCAAAATCAAGCCCAGCATCAAAATATGTTTGGCCGAATTGCGCGAAGTGGACCGGGGTTGTGCCGGATTGGGCGGGTCTTCGCCAGCGGATCCTCCAGCGCTGATGTAGCATTCCACCTCCCAGGACTTGCATCCGAACCCCCGCGGGAGCCCGCCGCTCTTGCCGAGCGCGGCGGGGGCGAACGTCAGGCAGGCGACAACGGATGCCTCGAGCTTCTCCGTGCGGGGCCCCCATCGGCGGTGGACAAACCTCCCTTTAGTAGACCTCCCCTTAGTGAAAACGGCTTGGGACCGAAACCGACGGACCTGGACCCGCAAAAATGACGGCCGCGACGCCCTCTCGCGAACCAAAAACGGCCAATTCCTGAATCGACGTGGCAGGGTAGGAGGTCTGTCCACCCCCGACCCCAGAGGTTTGGACCTCCCTGGGGGCGGCTCTCCGTCCGGAGCTGCTCTCAGACGGCCCCGGGGGCCTGGCGAGAGGGCACCCCGAGGCCGAACGCTGCGAGAGCCATCTCGCCTCGAGCGTCTCGAGGCGTTGGAGGTCTGGGCCCCGCGCGTGGCCTCGCACGGGCCTTGGGGGCCCCGCCGCCGGCGGCGCGGGGCCGGCCCCTGGCTGCCCACGGCTGCCCAGATCATGGGCTGCCATATTTTGTCGGTCGCGATCGGCAGCGACCCGTCGCGACAGGTCGGTCGCGGCCGAGGTTGGAAAAAAAATCGGCCGCGACGGGTCCCGGAATCGGAGGCAAATCGGTGTGGCTACAGTCATCGGCCTGACCTAAGGAACGATAAATAAGGAGCGGAGCCCCTTTTTATCTCAAGGAATAACGCATCTGGAACGATAAATAATAAATAACGCATCAGGAGTTGTAAATAACACATGTAAACCTAAGGAACGACCGAGCCCCTTTTGAAAAGTAAGTGTTCCTTATTCAAGCCGCTCGCTGTACCGATCTCGTCTGTCGCGATTGGCACACTCCGGCATCCCTCGACCAGGGTGGCCCAGGACGCCCTGACCCGGGACAGCGCTGATCCGGGACAACCAGAGCCGCGTCGTGGACCCTGGCCAGCCGCAGCATGGCTCCCGAACCCGGGTCCACGGGGGGAGGGGTTGCGGAAGCGGCTCCACAGCCCCTCCACGCCCGGGTCAGCCTGAGGGGGCCGGAGGGAATTGGCTGACCCCGTCAGCGCTGGTCCCCGTCTGAGGTAAGCGGGTCCTGGACCCGGGGGCCCCGCCCAGGAACCACTCTTCATCCGGGGTCGTTTTCTGAGACAGTCGCGGGGCCCGTGAAGGGCCCCGGAAAGCCAAAGATGGTGAAAAACCTCAGGACCCCTTTCCCTCAGGACCCGCTTCCCCCATGGCGAGCGCCGCGAGTTGGGCTCCGAGGTCGTGCGCCGGCCGACGGCCGCGGCCGTCGCCACGGGCGGGGGGGGCTCGGCCACGCGGCGTGCAGCGTGGTGGGCTCTCCCGCGGCGGCCGCGCCGCGGGCGAGGCCTCGGCTCCCGCGGCCAAGCTGGCGCCCAGCTCTGAGCTCGCGGCGACCGCGGGCTTGGCCGCAGATCGGCGGCGCGCCCAGGGGGGGGGGGGGATGGCCTACAGCCTACAGCCAACCCATCTCATGAGGACGCACGATAAGGATGCAAGGGCCTTGGGCCATGTCGGCACTTTGCGAGCGGGGCGCGGCCAGCGAAAGCGGCCAAGGATGGGCAGCAGGGGAAGGATGCAAGGGCAACCCTGGAAACTTATTTCTCCTTACTATGCGGGTTGACCGTAAGGGGCGGGACTTCTCACAAGATTCGGAAGGCCTCGGGCCTTCTCCGGCGGCAGAGACGGCTTCTCAGAAGGCCGGAGGGCTTCTGAGAAGCCCCGCCGTCTTCTGAGAAGGCCTGCCCCCTCTCTCTTCCCCCCCAGGCGCGCCGCCGAAATTAGGGACAATCTCATGCACCCATCTCGAATCTATAGATCTTGCAATGTGCGAGATCGTTGGTGTCCTCGATAAAGGTGCCGAACAGGAGGTTCCCCAAGAACGTGCCGTGAGAGACAACGGCGATGTTGCGCTCCGGCCTTTTGGCGAGCCACTGCTTGAATCTGGCGACGCGTGCCTCCAAATGAGCGCGAGGCTCCAAGCCATTCGGGTCTCCCCCCCAATGCGACCGCCACATCTGGTCCCGATCGCTGTCCAGGTGCGCGAAGTCGACAGCCGGGTAAGCCTGGGCCAGCCTGGATCTGTCCTTGCGCAGATTCGGCGTGTGCCTTCCCTGCGACCACTCTTTGATCATGTCTAAAGCGATGATCGGCTTGTCTGCCGCCTCAGTGTCGGCCTGAAGCCCCCCTTGAGGCCGAGAAGATTCGCTACGAGATCGCTGCCACCTTGCCGCAGGACCAGATCCAGCCCTCTGAGGCGCGTCTCTCACAAAGAACACCTCCATCGTTGTCTGCAAGGTGCGCGTGAGCGGGCTCGTGACGATCAGGTCGATGTCGTTCATAGCAAGCGGCGCGACCTCGGTCGCACCCTGGCGGTCGTGGATGCGCGCCCTGCCGCCCATCCACGCCTCGCCAAGCTGGCGCGCCTCATGCACGCCAGACTCCACGAGCTCGGTGTCGACGGTCTCGTTGGTCATGCGTAGAAGAAGAGGAAGATATATAAACATGGCACATTCGGAACTCCACGCGCATTTTTGGATCTGCGCTGTAATCCCCTCCCTGGCGCGCGGAGCGCGCCGGAGGCAGCGTCAGTGGCGTCGCCAGGGGGGGTCCAGCGCCGCCCCAAGAAATCCGCACAGAGTTGCGAAAGCTTATGGTCATGCTGTTTTCCCTTCTTCGAATGTACGCCCACTCCTCGATCTCAGGAAACAGCCAGCGATTGTCGCGGTTCTCGCGGCCCCGCTTCTCGATGAGATCGCGGAACACCTCGTCCTTCCGCCCGAACCGGACGTTGTGCACGGCGGTCCCGTGGCGGATGACGTACACGTGCTTCCCGTCCTGCCTCGCGACCCAGGCCCGCTGCCTCGCGAGCAGCGCCAGCGAGCCGGCCACCGCGCTGCAGGTCAGGGAGACCGGGGCCCTCGGCATCGGCCGGGCGAAGGATGCCCACCGGCGACTCCGAAGGGTGAGGTTTGCTAAGGGTGTGGTGTGCAACCCGCGCCTGGGAGGGCGGGCGAGGGCCTCGACGGAGATATCTCTGCCGCGCCCCGACGAGGGCCCATCAGACGTTCAGCACAGCGTGGTCATTCCTATAGGCAGCCCGGAGACGTACGCGCCCAGCCGCGACAGGAAGCCTCGAAGCCTCGCGAAGATACTTTCTCTGCCGCCACACCCCCGCCCCCCCGCCCCCCCGCCCCCCCGCCCCCCCGCCCCCGCCCCCCCGCCCCCCGCCCCCCCGCACCCGTGCACGTCCTGCTTTCGCTCCTGATCGTAGGCCCCAACGGCGCCGAGTGCAGGCCACACCCCGGCGTAGACGCACACTTTGTAGTCGCCGGTCTGAGGCTGGTCTCGTGCGGGGGGGCCAGTGCTCGAGGCCATGCGCGCGGCGGCGCCGTGCAGACCTCTGCCCAGGGTCACGATCCTCCTCGATCCTCCTCGTCTTCGATCTTCGATCCCCGATCGTCGATCCTCCTCATGCTTGATCTCCTCCCCCTCCTCGTCCCTCGAAGTGCTCGATCCTCGGGTGGACAGAAGGCGAGCGTGCCGCGAGGGAGAGGAGGAAGGGGGGGGATGACGACGAACAGGACGGCGAAGATGCGGCGGGGAGGGGGGCGCTGGCCAGCCAGTGGGCGGGCGGACGAGGGAAAGGAACTGAGAGAAGGGCAACACTAGAGGAAGCTGGCATGTCCGTAGGCACTGCGAGCCCGAGGCAGGGAAGACAAGGAAGAGGGGAAGGGATGCACGGCCGCTGGGCGTCAGGCGGTCGTGCATCAGGAGGCGGGGGCGGAGGAGACAGACAAGGAAGATGGGGGAGCATGGAGAAGAGCAAAGCCACAGCGACACGACATGGACCCTAACGTCTCCTCTGCCACGGGACGGACCAAGCTTGGATCTGAGTGGCTTGAGCAGGCGACTTGCCACTCAGAGGGGGCCAGGTTGATGGGAACGTCCAAGTCTGGTGACGGTCTCTGTGGAGGCAGAGGGGAAAAAGATGGGGAGGATGAGGAGAAGAAGGAGAAAGGCGAGGCAAAGGAGACGACGGCGGAGGAGGAAGGGAAGGCGAGGCAAAGGAGAAGGCGGCGGGGGAGGAGGAGCAGGCGGAAGAGGATGATGAGACGGAAGAAGAGGAGACGGAGGAGGAGGAGGAGGAGGAGGAGGAGGAGGAGGAGGAGGAGGAGGAGGAGGAGGCAAGGGAGAAGGCGGCGGCGGAGGAGTGCCGCGAGAGGCCGCCGCTGGGTCCTGCACGTCCACCTCGTCGTCCAGGCTCCAGCCGCCCAGCGACTCGATGGCCACGTCGAGGCCGCCCGCCTCGTCCACGGCCGCGCCGAAGTCCACGGCCGCCTCTGCACACCTCCTCCCCCCCGGCGCGACCACCGATAACACAGGGCCTGGAGCAGCGCTGTCCCTCCCCAACGGGAGGCCGCACTCGGCTACACGCAAGAGTGACCCCAGGCAGGAGTGATCTTTGGTGCTCGGCTTTCGGGGGGCGCGTGGGGGCCAAGCCCGAGCGCGAAAGCCGCTGCTATCGCATCGAATTCATCCATCTCGGGAGCCTGGTGTGCACGGACCAGCAGTCACTCCAGTGGCAGGTCACTCTTACGTGTAGCAGACGCACGGATGGATCGCGAAAGGCGCGAAAAAAATCTGTCCCAGAGGGAGAGGAAATGAGTAGGGCGCGACCGCTGTTGATCTCCATTGCGTGAGAGGTACCTTGGTGCGATGCAGCATACAGCCTGGCAAAGCAGGAACGCCGCACGAGCCGACCTGCCACATATGCTAGCTCAGGCAATGAACTGTGCCCTGGGAGAAAGAGGTGGCCTGCAGTGAACTCTGGCGAAAAGGGAGGAGGGGTGCTGCGGAGCGTCAGGGCGCAGGGATGCCGAAGCGAAGGCAGAGAACTCTGGCAGCGAGCCCTGGGGAGCGACACCCGGCGGGCCGGAGCCGACAGCCCCGCGCGGCCCGACGAGGGTCCTCCTCATCCTCCTCCGTATCCTCCTCCTCCTTCTCCCAGCGCCTCCTCCTCCTCCTTCTCCTCCTCCTCGATTCCTTCTCCCTGCAAATAACTCCTCCCTGTCGCAGTCCGAGGCCGGTCGCAAGGACGGGGCGGGCGTTTCGCCTGAGACTTCCTCACCACTTATGACCCTGAAGCTTCAAAGTTGGCAACAGTTTCACACATAGAGGACGGATGTCTTTTTTGTTGTTATGTGGTTATCGCCTTAGCGCCGCGCACCTTCTTTGTAACAGTTTACAAGAATTTCGCGGAACGAGGGCGGGTCGTTTTCAAAATGTGGGTCTCGCCTTGGCGCCCCGCACATTCGCTTCAAATACTTGCAAGAGCTTCGCGGATTGAGGGCGGGTGGTTTTCAAAATGTGGCTATCACCTCAGCGCCGCGCACACTCGTTGTAAACATTTGCAGGAGTTTCACTGACTCGCATGGTTAACGCAGAAACTGTGTTCTGAAACGACTCATGGTTGCCAGGGCGCAACAGTTACATGTATTCGCGGCGGTGTTGAAATCGCAGGAGCGGCGTTCTGGTACGATTCTAATTCGCCAAGACGCAACAATCAGGTTAACGGGTTCTGGCACGCTTCAAGATTATCACACGGCTGTCCCACAGCGGGGCAATTTCCTCATTGGAACTTTCAACAACTCTCAAGACGCCCACCAAAATCCCCACACTGTGCCCCAAAAACCCATTACGCCTCAACCGTAAACTCCACACCTAGTCAGGGGGCCAGGGAAACTTCGCAAGCCACTTGAATAGTGAAGACGACGGTGGCAATGCAATAGTAAATAGGGTGTGCTCATGACCGCCAGCCCCCTTCGTCCACATCCTATTCGTCGTCGTTGGCTCCTCCTCCTCCTCCTCCTCCTCCTCCTCCTCCTCCTCCTCCTCCCCCGCGTCCTCGGATGACCAGGAGGGGCGAGTAGCCACTGAACGAGTATTCCTGCTCCTCGTCAACATCCTCCTCCATCCCTCCCTGCCCCATGCGCCTCTTCGTAGCCCCCGATGAAAGAGGATGCGCCATGAGGATGAGAGGCGATGGAGGAGGGGGGGGGACGAGGATGGCGATGAGGCGGACAAAGACAATGCGGAGTCGTCTCCCAATCGCCCTCCATCCCCATTCCCCGCCTTTACCCTCCCCGACTCAACCCCCGACCAAGTGAAAGTGCGAGGACGGGGACAGAGAAACGGAAAAAGAGACGGGGCATGGGGAGGAGGGATTATGGGGGCGGGGGAGGGAAAAGGAGGGAGGATGGAGGAGGATACGTAGAACGGGGGGGTAGGATGGGAATGACTCTCTCTTCGTATTCCCCCTGTTGCGTCTCTCATCATCCGTCCAGTGCGATGATGTATGCGGAGATGGAAGAGGGACATATTCCGTTTGATCCACTGCGCGTCACCTCCGATTTCGCATCCAACATATGTTCCATGCTATCAGCGGCCTCCTCTCTCTGATTCTCTCCTTATGACCCCCACCCCCTTCATCATCAACATCATCATCAACATCATCATCAACATCACAAGCACCATTACCATCGTCATTGTCACCCCGCCTCACCCCTCCAACCCACCCTTATACCCGATACGATCGCAAACTCACCCGATCCCTCGTCGAAGAGGGGATATGTCGATGATGGGAAATGAGGGGGACTGCGTCACTTCGGACCCTTCATCTTACGTCGTCACTACCCGATCATATCTACCATGTTCCTGGCTCATCCCTCTGCATCCCCATCGTTATCCTCATCGCCGTCGTCGACATCATCATCGCCATCGCCGTCGCCCCCCCCTCCCTTAATCACCACAGTGCGCAACACAGGGTTTCAGACAATCACCACGCGCAAGCACACCACAGTGCCAATCATTCCCCGAATGCCTGCGATGGCCACAAAGCCCAGCACTATCACAACGCCTACGACCCATGACCCACAAGCTGAGTTTGAGCACACATGGCATGTCAGCACCTCTTGCGCGTGGGCACCGCGTAGGAATTTACCAGTGCCAATGGACAGTTCTTGTGAACAACATGTGGCTCCCGCGGCCCGCATGTAGGAGTGACAACCTGTGGCAACGATGGGTGTCCCCATGGAGCTGGCCAACGTGTGAGGGGTGACAAGAGGCCTCGAGAGATCGGAAGCAAGACTGGGACAACGACTCAGACAAGAACAGCTGCCTCCGCCGTTGGCGTGGCGTCGCCGCGTGCAGCGGACTCCGCGGCGGCCTCCTCGGCGGCAGCGGCCTCCTTCGGTGAGCCCTCTTTGAATGGGGACCAGGGGCACACAAACACATAAACACAAATCATGGGATTGCCCATGCGAAAGATATGTCCTGGATGTTCGTCCCCCCACTCCACTTCCCATATGTTCCATTGCCCTGAGGGTCGACGATTATCAGTGTCTGTGTTTTTTGTCCATCCTGACTCCTGCGTGTCCACCTCGATGTCCGCATCCCAACCGTCGCCGTCCTGAAAAATCAAGGGCGAGAGGAGGGGAGCGTGTCCATAAATGGCCAGGGATTTAAGCAAAACAAGCGCACAGAAGAAACGCGACCAACTCTCACAAATCACAGAGCGCCTTGTCGTCACCCTTCTGTTCACTCCCAGAAAATGATACGAACGGCCTGCCGCGCGCAAGGGTCGGGAACTGAACCAGATGGGCAAAGGCTGCGAACAGGGAGGAGCCTATCAAAGCTGGCCTGCATTTCACCAGGCACGCGTAGACTGCACCGCGAGTAGCTTTGCAGGGGTCACTGCCGCAGGCCTCATTTCTTCGCCTTCAACCCGCCCACAACCAGCAGCGATGAAGGGAGACGCTGTCTCTGAGCCGCAGAGACTGGGGCCGCGCGAGTTTTGCTGGCGCAGGTCGCACAAGTTCTCGGGAGGCCTACGAGGATGAGGTCTGAAAGGTCCTGAGGGGGAATGATACGGGGCGACTAGCTCAGAGGGGAGGAAACATCGACCCAGAATCGGCGATACATCTCCGATGGATCGGCGGTAGTCTCCCGATGTAGCGAATCCGCACGTTCCTGGGCGGGGTGGGCTATCAGCCCTCAGGCACCTGTCGGCGATCAGCAGGAGAGCCCAGAATCGAATCGACAAGTCGGATCGGCGATCGAAATGAATCGGATCGGCGGAAATCGGCAGCCGAGTCGGGAAAAGTCGAATCGACAGAAATCGGCAGGCTAGTATGCCTCCAATAAGAAATCGGAGCCCAAATCGGAACCCCAAGTCGAGTCGAATCGGAATCGGAAACCATCGGAATCGAATCGAATCGAATCGGAGGAATCGAAACGAGCCCTGGATCAGTGGGCGATTGGGGATCGGTGCTTCACCCCTGGGCCTATCCCCCCCTGACGTTGCCCCTGGGCTCCTTCGTGGCCACGAAACTGTGCGGTGACGAACCGTGCGGTGACCCCGAAATGCCAGAAGAACTCACCGCACTGTCCGTCGCCGCACTGTGCTGGGACCCTGGCGGCCCCAGTCGCCCGAGACATCCTCAGAGAGTGACCCTGGTCCCAAAACTGTGCGGTCACTCCGAATCCCCACTGGCTCACCAGAAGGCGTGGTGACCGCACCGTTTGAGGGCTCCCCTGAGCTTATCTCCCCCTCGCGTTCCCCATTTGTTTTCGGGTCATAACTCGGCTCTCCGGCGGCTGCTCGGGACGATCCGAGCACCCCCCGAACGCTCTCGCCGAGGCGCAGCCGCTCGAAGGCACCCCGAGGATGGAAAGCCAACGAGAACCCACGAAAACGTCCGAAAACCTCGAACCTCGATCAACGCGTAACGTTCCCCTGAGATTTTCGGGGACCTCTGCAAACCCAGAATGTGTACGGAAACGCTGCGCACGATGCACAGCAACAAGTGCTGCCCAGAACCGGCAGCGGTCGCTGCTGGGCAGGCGGCCTTCTGCCTCCAAGTGGACACGGCCCGCAGCGGCACCGACAGCAACTCCTGGGTCCCTCTTGGGGCCCTGCTGAGGGTTTCTTGGGGGCCTCTCGGAACCTCCTGGGGACCTCCGGAGGGCCCCCGGGGGGGACACGGGGGCTCGACAAACATGCGTGGCTATGTAGTGTATCATTGCTGGCGCGTGGCTATTTGGTGTATCCTTGCTGAAGCCCCCCTTCTCTTTTCAAGCTCCACTTCTGTCGGGCACCGCCCCTCTTCGTCCCCATCCCTTCCCTACCCACGTCGATAGCACCGAGGAGCGCACCTGCTCCCGTGGCGAGCCGCCGTTGCCGGCGGCAGCTGCGTGGGCGTCCGCCGCGCCCTCGGCCAGGGCGGCTTGCTCCGGCGCGCCGCCGTCCTGGCAGGTCGGGCATCACTCGGACCGGCACAAGGAGGGGCTCCTGAGAGGGCCACTGATGCTGCAGATTTCACTGCAATCGCAGGGGGTCGTTCGGGGATTGACCCTCCCCCACCCCTGCTTCCTCCCCGATTCCTCCCTGCGTCCTTTCTTCTTCCTCACCATCCTCCCTGCTCCCTCTTCTTTGCTCCTCCTCCTCCTCCTCCTCCTCCTCCTCCTCCTCCTCCTCATCATCATCATCATCATCATCATCATCATCATCATCATCATCATCATCATCATCATCATCATCATCATCATCATCATCATCATCATCATCATCATCATCATCATCATGATCCTCATCCTTCTCCTCCTCCTCCTCCTCGTCCTCCTCCTCCTGCTGCTCCCTCCTCCTTTGCGGATGAGGAGGCTGGCTGACTGCATTGGAGGCAAAGCCGTCCAGCTGGAGGTCGTGGCAGCCAGCCTGGCCCGAGAGCCTGGTGGTGGATCCCCCTCTCCTCCTGGGTTAAAGAAGCCTGTGGGGGGCCATGGGGGAAGGGTGGCAGTGGCCAGAGCCCATGAAGCCTCCTTCATCCTCCTCATTCTCCTCATTCCTCCTCTTTCCTCAGTCTCCTCGTCCTCCTTCTCTTCCTCTTTCTTTCTCCTCCTTCCTCCTTTTGGGGGAAGGGTGGCCATGGCTTAGGCTCTCCTCATCATCCTCCTTCCTGCTTTTTCCTCCTCCTCCTACATGTCATCCCTCCTGTATGTCATCCCTCCTCCTTCCTCTTTCCTCCTATGTCATCCCTCCTCCTTCCTCCTCCTTCCTCCCGCCTGCGGGGCCAGGAGAGAAGGGCGGCGGTGGTAGAGCAAGGACAACGGCATAAACTGCTTGAGCTCTGCACGGATGTCTCGGATCGGGGCTGGGCCTCCTGGCGGCGCCGCCGGCGCCGCCCCTTGGCGCGCTCCGCGCGCCAGGGTGCGAGGGACCAGCGCCGCCCCTCGGCGCGCTCCGCGCGAACCGTCGGAAAATCCATGTGCATTTTCTCCATGTGCATTTTCTCCGAGGGGGAGGGGGAGGAGGGGGAGGGGGAGGAGGAGGCGGGGGAGGAGGAGGAGGGGGAGGAGGAGGAGGAGGAGGAGGAGGAGGAGGAGGAGGAGGAGGAGGAGGAGGAGGAGGAGGGGGAGGAGAAGGAGGAGCGGCAAAGGCTGAGCAAGGAACCTCCAGGGATCAAGGCGCGAGGCTGAGACAAGGCCAGCTGCCTCCGCCGTCGGCGCGTCGTCGTGGCGTGCAGCGGACTCCGCCGTGGCCTCGTCGGCAACGGTCTCCTTCGGCGAGCCCGCCTGCGTGTCCACCTCTTTGTCCGCATCCCAGCCGTCGCCGTCGGTCTGGGAGCACAGGGCAAAGGCACAGCAGACGTGGTCAGAGATCTCAGCACTCACCTCAAACCCTGGTCCGTCTTCGTCACTCCCCATCAAGTCTCGAAGGCCTGAGGGGCCAAGCGCGCAGACATACGAGACACATGCTAACATGAACAGAACACTTGTGTCAACTGGCGCACCTGGCCTGCGCATCGCCAGACAGAAGCATCAAACTCATCAGAACAAACAACTCCCTCAGCCCATCCCGTTCGCAGTCTGCGCAGACCAGGACAGATCCTGCATTGTCGGGTGCAGAGGTGCAGAACCCGTGCGGGTGGGTCTGGTGCAAATTCAACCAGAATCTCAGAAAGTTGACAGCCCAAATGAGTCTGAAGAAACTTGAGAGCACAACGCACCTAGTGGAAAAAAAACGAGATTGAGAAAAGGTCCTGAGAAAAACGGATCGTGTACATGAGAGGGGGGACTGGTTGGATGCAGTATGTGAGTGTTCCACTTTAGGAATTCGGCCAAAGACATCGGAACATCGAAACGCATACTGTGTAGTCCTTGGCGCAGAAAGGTGGAAGTCAACACATAGAAGTAGCTAGTGTCGGCGCGGAAAAGCCCAAAACAGCATGGTCAAGAGACCAAGATTTGATGCAACATTCCGGTGCACACATTGACGGATGCTTTCGGCACCCTCATTGTAAGGAGCCTGATTGCGCGCTTGGCCTTCTCCTTTGTCGTGTCGTCGTCGTCATCCTCGTCATCTCCAACCCTGCCCCCGCAATTCTCCCCATCCTCCCCCTCACCGTCCTCCTTCTCGTCATTATCCTCCTCCGTGTCCTGGTTCTCCCTCCTACGGCAAGAGCAGATAGGCGGATTGTCAGACGAGCGAGCGGGCAGTACATAACGGGCGGTTTAAGCGGGCGGGCCCTGGTCATGGCCAGGCGGGTCGGGCGGGCAGACCGAAAAAGCGAAACGGGCGGGGCTGGCTTCAAAGCGGGAGGCGGACAAGCAGACGAGCCTAACGGGCTGGTCGGGACGGGCGTGTCGGGACGGGCGGGTTGGGCGGGAAGGAGGAGGGGAACACGACGACAATGGCGAGGACGCAAAACGCGGTGACACGGGTGACGGAAATACGACGATGGGAACGACAGGGCAGCGGTGCGGCATGGACGGCGATAATGACGACAAGCATAACGACGACTACGAAAGGGACAACGACGAACGAGACGATAGCGGCCACAACGAGGGAGGATGAAGGAGGGCTTGGATGGAGGACCGACGAATGACGGGACCGACGAGACTTGGACGGAGAAAGCAGGATGGGGAAGGTCGTTCCAGCGGAGTGCTGCCCCAGGGGAGCGGTGGAAATCCATACGCGTCGTTAGGCGGATGCAGGGAGCGCTGGGACAGGATAAGAAAAGGAGAGAGGAGGGGCAGAAGGGGGAGGCAGAGAGGAGGGGGGGGGACAGGGTACGAGGACGAGGAGGAACGATAGCGGCACGCGCAGGCAGGAGAGGAACCGGGATAAGGGGAAGCATATGCTTGGCTTTACCTTGTGGCTGCCCCCTGAGAGGGCGGCTGAAAAAAAGGCGCTGGCTGCGAAGAGCAGGAGGGGAGAGCGGAGGGAACGAGGAGGAGGAGGAGGAGAGCTGGGAACGGCAACTGCAGAAGCACGGGCAGGAGCAGGCGAGACGGAGGAGGTTGTAAATGTTAACCTGACGCTTTCCAACCAGCACGTCCGCAACAATTTTGCCGCCCAAGATCTCGAAAACAACAGAAGGTCAGAGCAGGTGTCCGTCGCTCACAAGATCGAAGCGTTCTAAAGTGATAGCGTCGCTCGAATAACATTGAAAAGTCGGCAAGTTGTTGCCTCTTGGGCTTTGTCAGTGGAGCGAGCCCATCTGTCCCGAACAATCCTGAATTCTTGAACTTGTAGGTGGCCCTGGAACCTTCCAGAAGCCTTTTGTTGTACGGAGTCTTTGTTGCACCGTCCCCAGGGCCCAGGGAGGACCCTGTGAGGCCGAAAACCTTCGAAACACCTCATGACCCCTTGGCCTCAAGACCCTGGGTGTGCATGTACGAGTCGGATGGAGAAGACGGGGTCGGAGGAACACACCAGATCGCTAATGCATCTCGGGTCGGGCGAAAGGGGGGGATAGCAAAGGGGGGGGTTGAGAATCAGCTCACGTAGCTGATTTTCCCGGCGCCTCCCGGCGCCGGAGGCGGCCATGTATCGAGGAATGGGCCCCTCGGTGAAGCCGAAACCAGCTGCATGCAGCAAATTTCGTAACCCCCCCTTTCCCAATCCCCCCCTTTCGCCCGGCCCGAGATGCACCGGCGACGCTGGGACGGAGAAGGTCGGGCTTGGGGTCGCGCCGCATCGCCGATGCATCGGCGATGCGGCGCGGTCCTCTGACCCGACCTGCCCTGGCCCGGCCTTGGAGGCCCGAGCCGCCTGCTGGGAGCGATGCTGCTGCGAGAAGTGCAGGGGCACGTTTGCCATCGAGCTGTGGGCTCTCTGAGGTGACCTGAAGGGGCCCCAGGACACACAAATAAATACACACAAATAAAAAGATTCCCCATATTTTCGCATATTTTCTGGGTTTCTGTCTTCCCCCCCACTTCCCATATTTTCCCATATTTTCCTGGGAATCGCCGATTAATTGTGTCTGTGTGTTTTTTCCCCTCCTGAACGTTTGCCATCGAGCTGTGGGCTCTCTGAGGTGACCGGCTCCCGTGAGCCCCCCGGGCAATCGAGCGACACGGAGCTTCCGTTGGGCACCTGCTGGCAGGCCGAACTCTTCTCGGAGGTGCCCGCCTGTTGAAGGGCAGCGACAGGGGGGGGGGTCCGGCTCCGGGGGGGAAGCCTCGACCTGCCATCGGCGACACATCGCCGATAGATTGGCGACAGGACCCCGGTGGCAAGCCCTCGCGCCCCTGGGCGGGGGCGGCCTGTCGGGCCCCCACTGGCGATGAGTGGTCGACTGGGGGCCGTCGAGTCGCCCCCTGAGAGCCTATCCCCCCCCGACCGTTACGCCTGCCATGGCTTGGCGGCGCGCAGGAAGGGGGTACGGTGGAGGTTCTAGATGAGGATACCTTCGATGAGGAACCCAGGGTCTCGCGACCGGTGGGCGGCCGAACGTGGGCCACCCACCTCGCCTTGAAACAGGGTCGGGGACCCAGGAAGACGTTCCATCCAATGCCGCCGCCGTAGGGGGAGGGGGGAGGGCTTCTCAGAAGAAAGCTGCTTCTTGGAAGGCGCCGGCCCCACGTCTGTCGATCAGGACCCGTGCCTTCCAAGACGCGTAGGGGTGCCTCTAGGAAGCCTTGCCCCCGTCCCCTCCACCTCCCAGAGCGCGTGGCCGACCCCTAACGTTACACGTCATTCATTTCTAATCGTGCTCATTTCTAATTGTGGTCGTTTCTGATTGTTCCCGGCCCCCTGTTGGCCAGGAAGAGGCCCAGGATAGAACAGTTAGAAGTGAGAGGATCTTGGCTCCCCCAAAAAATCAAAAAACTTTCGAAGAATCGGGGATGGACAGAACCCCCTTTAGCAAAACGTGGTTTAGTGAAAACGACCTCGGGCCCAAATCTGGCGGGCGAAAGCCTGGAAACTGACGGCCACGGCGCCCTCTCGAGAACCGAAAACGGACAATTCACTAATCGACGTGTCACTATTGGGAGTTCTGTCCAGCCCCGAAAGAATTAGAAGTGAACAACGCCTACGCCTGCCGTGGCCTGTGCCCCGGGAGGCCGCGGCAGGACTGGCGATCCCGCCGCCGGGGGCCTCCGCCCCGGGGGCTCGGCCGGCCCTCTGGCGAGCGAGCCTCCCCCCCCGCAGGTCGGGAGCTGGGGCCCCCGCGGCCCTCTTTCGGGCGGGCAAAGAACGCACAGACACAGTGAATCGTCGGTTCCCCAGGAAATATGGGAACACATGGGAAGAGGGGGAAAGACATAAAAAACAGAAAAGAGGGGAAAATATGGGGAATCCTGTTGTTTGTGTCTATTTTTCTGCGTGTCCCAAGGCCCGTTCAATCTTTCGGGCGGGTGGAATGTAATGGGCGGCGGCCTCAATGGGGGCGATGAGAGGCCCCAGAGGGGCCCTTTGGGGCCCTGGCTGGCTCCAAAAGGGGCCCCAACGGCCGCTTTGGGGCCCCGTTCTCGGCCCCCCGTTCCCAGACCCCCGACGCCATGACTTTGCCACAGCGGCGGCCCCCAGAATTCTCGACCCACTCCCTGGGACCGGTTTCGGCCCCCAGGGGCTGACGCTGGAGAAAAACCTCCCGTCGTGACTCTTTCGCGACGCGAGGGGGTCCGAGACCCCCGACGTCATGATTCTGTCACAGCGGCGGCCCCCAGAGTTCTCGACTCCTTCCCTGGGGCCGGCTTCGGCCCCCAGGGGCCGAAGCTGGCGAACAACCTCCCGTCGTGAGTCCTTCGCGACGCGAGGGGGTCCGGGCGTAAGTCAGCCCCCATTCTTAGCGAGCGAGGAACGGTACAGAATAAACTTTCCGCCGTCGGGGACACCTGCCCCTGGGCGGCTGGAAAGTTTAGACCCCTACGGTGCCACCGCAAGGGTATATAAACTTTCCAGCCGCCCTGGGACAGGCGCCCCCGACAGCGAACAAGTGTATTTTGCACCGTTAACTTCGCCCGTTACCGTTACCGCCCGCCCAACATCTTCGCGCCGCGCGCCGGTGCCGAGCGAGGCCGGTCGTGGGGCCCAGCCCCCACGTGGCGGAAAGATCGGGCGGGAGGCTCTTGGTCCTTCGCCCGTTACCGTTGCCACCCGCCCAACATCTTCGCGCCGCGGTGCCGGTGCCGAGCGAGGCCGGTCGTGGGGCCCAGCCCCCGCGTGGCGGAAAGATCGGGCGGGAGGCTCTCGGTCCTTCGCCCGTTACCGTTGCCACCCGCCCAACATCTTCGCGCCGCGGTGCCGAGCGAGGCCGGTCGTGGGGCCCAGCCCCCACGTGGTGGAAAGATCGGGCGGGAGGCTCTTGGCTGTTCTCTCGGCCGCCGGAGGCCCTCCGCGGGCCTCGGGGCCGTGGAGAGAACGGCCCGGGACGAGAAGGCGGTCATATCGGGTCGGGCGAAAGGGGGGGATAGCAAAGGGGGGGTTTGAGAATCAGCTCACGTAGCTGACTTTCCCGGCGCCTCCCGGCGCCGGAGGCGGCCATGTATCGAGGAATGGCCCACTCGGTGAGGCCGAAACCAGCTGCATGCAGCAGATTTCGTAACCCCCCCTTTCCCAATCCCCCCCTTTCGCCCGGCCCGATCATAGGGGGGTCGGCGCTGCGTAGAAGCACGGCGTCGCGCGTCACGGCCCCGTGGTGCGCGACGCGCGGTGGATTTCGCCTCTCGTCGCGCTCTGGCGTCGCCCTTTGGGGGGGAGGAGGGCAGCTTTCCAGTCCAGACCGCGACGCGCGACGCGCGACTCGCGACTGCGGTCGGGAACTGCTGCTTCGCGTGTCGCGGCGGCGGCCCCTGCGGCACGCTATGCCCTGAGGGCGGATAGCGCGTCGCTCCGCTCCGCGGGGCAGGAGACGTCGAGAAGCGCGGGACGTTGACGCACGGGGACTGGCACGTGGACAGCGTGTCGGGCCGAAGCGCGGTGGGCCAGAGCTGGCGGCGCGACACGCGGAGCCAACATGCCAACATGCCCGACCCTATCTTCGCGCCCCCCACGGGCGACCCGGGAGCCAGGCATCCGGCGGCCGTCGGAAAGCTACCGGGGATGGTGGGCCAGATCTGGCGGCGCGACACGCGGAGTCAAAATTCCCGACCGTAGCTTCGCGCCCCCCCGGGCGACCCAGGAGCCAGGCCTCCGGCGGCCGTCGGAAAGCTACCGGGGACGAAGGGCAGGCCCCGGGGGAGGCGTCGAGAGCTCTGGCGGCCCGCGTCTGGAGCAGATCGGGCCGCGGGACGTCGGGTGACCCAGGATCCAGGCATCCGGCGGCCGTCGGAGAGCTACCGGGGATGAAGGGCAGGCCCGGGGGAGGTGTCGAGAGGTCTGGCGGCCCGCGTCTGGAACAGGAGGAGGACGAGGAGGATGAGAAAACACGAGGAGGAGGAGGAGGAGGAGGAGGAGGAGGAGGAGGAGGAGGAGGAGGAAAAGGAGGAGGAGGAGGAGCAGGAGGATCGGGCCGCGGGACGTCTAGGAACGGGAATGGGCGGCGCGCGGAGGCGGAACACGAGAAATTGGCAGGCTGGTCGACGGGCGCAAGGCACTGCGAAAGAGGTGGTGGTAAATGTGGATCCTCCCTTGCGGCCGCCTTCGTTGGCCGAGGGGCCGTGAGGGAGTCCTTGGCCCCCGCTTGTGCCTCTTGACGGCATGGTTGACTGGTGCACTGGCGGCAGACCGAAACCTTCGGCGATCCCGAAAGCTTCTGCGATCCCGACACCCCCACCCCCCCGCAACCCCACATGATGGGAGCTGGGAGGGGTACGAGGCCCAAGATGGCCTCTAAGAGGGGGGTGGAGGTGCGGGGCCCGACAGGCCGTCCGAACGGGGGCTCGGCCACCGACCTGGATGGTTCGAGAAGGGAATCGACTACAGAATTGATGCACCCCAACATGGATTTTCTTGTCGCTGGTAGATCTACTAGATCTACGATCATTTTACGATTTGTTCGTACACTCAGCGAGCATATGAGCTTTGGGGTCAACCAATTCTGCAGTCGATCCCCTACTCGAATGCTCCAGCCTGGGAAGGGCACAACAGGTCCCCCGAGGACGCAATCGATGGTTCTGGGGTCTCTGTACCACATGGGAGAGGGGTTGGAAGGGTTGGCCATGGCGGGCGGGCGTGGAAATCTGGCCAGACGAAGACTGGGGGACCCAGGGGCTGGCGGGGTCAACGTGAGAGGCTGGGAGGGGGAGCCCAGCAAGGGCAGCGGCGCGCGGCCTGCGCCGTCGGCGTGGCGTCGCGGCGCGGGGCGGACTCCGCCGCGGCCTCCTCGCCGACAGCTGCCTCCTTCGGCGAGCAGTCCTGCGTGTCCATCTCGATGTCCACGTCCCACCCGTCGCCGTCCTGGAGAAAGGTCGAGTCGACGGCGGGGAGGGGGAGTAGCCGGTCCGGGAGCCCGGGGACCCAGATCATCCGCGACCGCCCAAAGCCGGTAGCGAGGTAGCAGAGCCGGTCCTTACTGGAATATTGGAATCCAGGGATTAATTCCGGTATCAGGAGTCACGCGTGCACGGTTGAATCAGCGTGCAGATTCCGGTAATTCGTTACTGGATTCGCGTTCAGCGATACTGGATTTCGGCGTCTCGTCGCTACCGAAATCCTGCGCCGTCGTTGTCGAAATTTGGCAGCAGGAATGCCGAAATCCGCGCCTGGTTCGTTACCGAGTTTCGCGTTCGACGATACCGAATTCTGCGTCGCAAGCGATACCGAAATTCGGGTTGCCAATATCGAAATTCAGAGATCATGAGCAGGGGCGTTTTACAAATTACTTCGAGATGGCGTCAAAACTGGGATCGGGTCGCGACCTGAAATCGACAACCCAGAAATCCGTTACAGAGTTAAGCCGGTCCCAGATGATCTGGGGACAGGTGCACAGCAGAAGCGGTCACAGATCGCAGCTCGTCGCCGAGCCCGTGCCCGTTGCGCACAATATGCATTCAAATGACATCAATTGGCGAAGCAAGCACGCAGACGAATTTGAAGGGGCCCTGGGACACGCAAATAAACAGACATAAACAAAAGGATTCCCTATATTTCCTTATTTTTTGAAGGATTTTGTCTCCCTCCCCACTTCCCATATTTTCCTGTTGTTTCCTGGGAGCCGACGAGCAGTTGTGTCTGTGCGTTTTTTCCCTCCTGAGAATTGAGAGAGGGTGCCGGACGGGCGGACGACGTCGAGACCCGACGGGCGTGCTGGCACTCGCCTGCACGAGCTCCAGGGGACCGCCGGAGCTCGAACCATCTGGTCCTTCAGGCCTCCGAAAAAATGGCGAACACTCATGCCACATTCATCTGTGGACGCCTCCCCCTCCCCCCAATGCCTCGACCGCAGTCGCCCCCGCGCGTGCCAACTTTGAGTTTCGGGGGCAGGGGGGGTGTTCACTCATTGTTTCCCTCCACCGTTTTTTCCCGGAGCAATGCCTGCAAGCCACGCGGGCGAGGAGCAAAACGACGTTGCACTGCGGTGGAAGTCTTAGATAAGGATGCCTTCGATAAGGAACCCGGGGTCTCACGACTGGTGGGCGGCCAAGCGTGGGCCACCCACCTCGCCTTGAGACAACAAGGGATGCGATGCGCCAGGGTCTGGGCCCCAGGGAGACGTTCCTTCTCCAGTGCCGTCGCCGTAGGGCGCGCCGGGGCGCAAACCGTGCGGGTGGGCTTTGCTGGCGCGAGTCGCCCGGGCTCTCGGGAAGAAATCTCTGGCAGGACGCGTCCGATCCTTGCCATAAGAAGCCGTTACACATGCAGGGGCACGTGGTCAGACGACGTCGAGGTGGTCCGTTCCCGAAGGCGTCCAAGACTTCTATAGGTCCACGGGGCCATCGGGGAATCCGCCGCCCCCTGTTGGCTTGCCACCGGGGTGCACGGCGTGCTGGACTTCTTGCGCTCTTGGCTTCGGTTTCCCCCGAGGAGGAGGAGGAGGAGGAGGAGGAGGGGGAGGAGGCGGGGGAGGAGGAGGAGGAGGAGGAGGAGGAGGAGGAGGCGGAGGAGGAGGAGGAGGAGGAGGAGGAGGAGGGGAGGAGGGGGAGGAGGGGGAAGGAGGAGGAGGAGGAGGAGGAGGAGGAGGAGGAGGGGGGGAGGCGGAGGAGGAGGAGGAGGAGGAGGAGGAGGAGGAGGGGGAGGAGGCGGGAGAGGAGGAGGAGGAGGAGGAGGAGGAGGAGGAGGAGGAGGAGGAGGAGGAGGAGGGGGAAGGTTTCCCCCCCCCCCCAAAAAAAAAAACTCCCCCGGGGGGCTTCGGGCCCCGCGCGCGGGCCGCCCGAGAGGGAGCATAGACGAGCACAACGCCCACGAAGACATCTCCAAGACGGTCAAGACGGTCGCTGAGATGGTCACGTTGGCCCAAGATGGCCTCCAAGATGGCCCAAGTTGCCTCCAAGTTTGCTGAAGAAACCACTGTGTTGCGCTGTGGATGTGTGCGCCATGCGGTGCAAGCTAGGTGGAGTAAACAACGGCGCGCAACCTGGGTGGCGCTGGCCGTGTGGTGCAAGCTGTGTGGTGTTTTAGGTAAGCGGTGCGCCCTGCGAGGTGCAAGCTGCACGACGCGATGCATGCGGTGCGAGCTCCGACTGACTACCTACCAGACCACCCCAACCCAACCCGAAGACCCGAACTTCGGGTTGGGGGGGGTAAGGGTTCCACATGTGTTTTTTCGATGTTCCCCGGGCCCCCCCCCCCTGGAAATCGAGGGGAAATCTGAGCCTTCGGGTTGGGTTGGGGTGGTTTTGGTGGCTGGTGAAAGATGGCCTCCAAGATGGTCCAAGTTGCCTCCAAGTTTGCTGAAGAAACCATCAAGATGGCCCAAGACGGCGCCAAGATAACTCCGAGTCCGCCCAAGAAGCCTTTAAGATGGCCCTAGACGGCCCAAGAAGAGGCGCACAAGATGTCCCTAAGACATCCTCTGGGAGAGCCCGAAGAGGCCAAACTTATTGGTTTCCCATCGGCTTTTGAAAGATTTGGGCATTTGCTTCTTTTCGGCTTTCCGACAGCCCACGACGGCCCAAGAGGCCTCCAAGATGTCCCCAGGACGGCCCAAGAGGCCCCCGAGACGGCCCCAAGAGGGCCCAAGAGGCCTCGACGATGCCCAAGATGGCCTCCAAGACGGCCCCGGAGCTCCCCACGAGGTCCCAAGTCGGCCCAGAGAGGCCCCCAAGACGGCTTCCGACGGCGTCAGACGGGCCAAGAGCTCACCAAAACGGCCCAAGATGGCTCAAAGATGGCCCAAGACGGCCCAAAAAGGCCCCAAGAGTCTCCAAGACGGCCCAAGAGGCCTCCAAGAGGGCCCCCAGGAAGGCCCGACGATTTCCAAATCATGTGTTTCCCGTAGATCAGAATGAGGGGGGCCGAACCGAGCGGTCATTCACTGTCCCTGGGTGCGTGGCTGAAGTGGAATTCTGCGATGCGGCTTCTTGTTGTTGTTTGTTGTTTGTTGTTTGTTGTTCGTTGCTGTCGTCGTCCCACCCTCGACCCGCCCGCGACCCGCCCGCGACCCACCCCGCGACCCACCCGGCGACCCAACGGCGACCCACCCGGCGACCCACCCGCGACCCACCCCGCAACCCACCCGCGACCCACCCGCGATCCACCCGCGACCCACCTCGCGACCGCCCGCGACCCACCCCGAGACCCCCCGGCGACCCACCCGCGACTCACCCGCGACCCATCCGCGACCCACCCGCGACCCACCCCGCGACCCACCCTCGACACACCTGCGACCCACCCGCGGCCCAAGGCGACCCACCAGCCACCCACCCGCGACCCACCCCACGACCCACCCAAAAATTTTCGGCGCCTGCGGCGGGTTTCTGATGCATTCGTTCCAAGATGTTCGGCGCCTGCGGCGGGCTTCTTTTGCATTCGTTCCTAGTGAAGAACCTGCGACCCACCCGCGACCCAAACCACCTTCACTGTACAAATCAAAATGTTCGGCGCCTGCGGCGGGCTGTTTTTGAATTGTTTCCAGGTGGGGGTGGAAAACCCGCGACCCAAACTACGTTCACTGAACAAGCCCATACTTCGGCGCCTGCGGCGAGTTTCTTTGGCATTCGCTCCAGGTGGAGAACCTGCGGCCCAAACCACTCTCAGTGTACACATCGAAATATTCGGCGCCTGCGGCGGGCTGTTTTTGAATTCCTCCCGGGTGGTGGTGGAAAGCCCGCGACCCACCCGTGACCCCAACTACGTTCACTGAACAAGCCAAAAATTCGGCGCCTGCGGCGGGCTGTTTTTGCATTCGTTCCGGGTGGCCCACCAGCGATCCCCCTCGCGCTGAACTTGTCAGAGCACGCAAATCGGCGCCTGCGGCGGGCTTGCTCGCATTGGTTTCGGAAAACGCCCTCGTGCCATCCCTCCGGTCCGGCCCACGCTGACTCTACAACTGCCTGCTGCAATTCGGCATCCGTGCCCTAAACCTGGGTTCAGGGGAAGCTACCTCAAGGCGCCCACAATTAAGGGGCCTCAGGGCGCTCAAGGACCCTCCTGATGGGGCGTCCACGAACCCTACCACACAGCACGCCAGTGCCGCACAAGCGCAGAGGCGGATTTTGCATGCCGCCTGAGCCCCCCAAGACCTCTTTAAGCCCCGCTCATCCACACCAACCCATCCAGCAATTTTACCCTGGCGGGTTGCCTGGATCAGAGAAGTCGGGGAGCATCCAGTGGAACAAAGGATTGGTTTGTCGATATCTTGAGAAGAAGGCGAAGCAGAGTAGTAAACAGGGGACGAGGAGGACGCGGACTAAGAGAGGATGTAAGAAGAATGTGGAGACAGAGAAGGAGGAAGAGGAGGAGGAGGCGGAGGAGGCCGCGTCGCCCGCGCCCGCCCCCTCACTCTTATCCGCAATTGCGGGGTGCTACCCATTTGAAGGGTTTGGGCATCTGCGTCCTTTCGGCATTCCGACGGCCCGAGACGGCCCACGAGCCCCCAACGATCGCCACAAGATCGCCCAAGAGGCCTCCAAGATGGCCCCAGGACGGTCGAAGAGGCCCCCGAGACGGCCCCAAGAGGGCCCAAGATGCCTCCAAGACGCCCGAGATGGCCTCCAAGACGGCTCTGGAGCACCCCACGAGGTCCCAAGTCGGCCCAGAGAGGCCCCCAAGACGGCTTAAGAGTCTCCCAGGAAGCTCCCAGGAGGCGCAGGAGTGCCCCCAGAGGCTCCCAAGATGCCCCCTCCTCCTCCTCCTCCTCCTCCTCCTCCTTCTCCTCCTCCTCCTCCTCCTCCTCCTCCTCCTCCTCCTCCTCCTTTTTCTCCTTGTCCTCTTTTTCCTCCTCCTTCTCCTCCTCCTCCTCCTTCTCCTCCTTCTCCTCCTGATCTTCCCCGCCATCCTCCCCCAAGTGTTCCCTGGTGGTCTTTCACAACGGCTGGAGGAGCAAGCAGAGCTCTTGCCACAATGACCGGCCACATGGGCGATTCCAACAGGCATGGTGCGGCGGTGATTCGCCGTAGGCGTCTCCTATCAGACAATTCCGTAGTGCACCTGCTGGCAGGCTGGTTTCTCAATCGGCGTGCCTACTGTATGTGAATTACCCCCAAGAGCATGATCCTTCATACCCAGCACGGGCTGCGTCCGAGAAGGCAGGGGATGACAACACGGCGGTTGCTTCAGCGGCGTGCCATCGCGGTCGGCGGCAGCAACAGAGGGCTCCCGCCGCGTCCTCGACCGGGGCAGCGCCCTCTGGTGAGCCGCCCTCCTGGCATGCCGGGGGAACAGAAGGTGCCAGGGGGCGCTGGAGCTCTGAGGCAGTCCATCCGAAGGTCTTGGCCCCCAACCTGGCAGTGAAGACTTTCTATCACAATGTTTGGACGACCACCAGGCCAACATAATCTGGCGGTGTGCTATCAAAACTCCAGCGCAGAGGTCAAATTATTGAGACCAAACCGTATGTATGTGCCAAGAGTTGAGGATACGGAGGCCGCGAGGCCAACAGGACGACGGGAAACATGGTGGCAGTTGCCAGGGCCCAGGGTCGTCCAGTGGCCCGGTGGCCCAGGGGGGACCCAGGGGCTGGCGGGGTCAACGTGAGAGGCTGGGAGGGGGAGCCCAGCAAGGGCAGCGGCCTGCGCCGTCGGCGTGGCGTCGCGGCGCGGGGCGGACTCCGCCGCGGCCTCCTCGCCGACAGCTGCCTCCTTCGGCGAGCAGTCCTGCGTGTCCATCTCGATGTCCACGTCCCACCCGTCGCCGTCCTGGAGAAAGGTCGAGTGGACGGCGGGGAGGGGGAGTAGCCGGTCCGCGAGCCCGGGGACAGGTGCACAGCAGCAGCGGTCACAGATCGCAGCTCGTCGCCGAGCCTGTGCTCGTTGCGCAGAGTATTCATTTGGATGGATTTCAATTGCCAAGCACGCAGACGAATTAAGAGAGGGCGTCAAACGGGCGGACGACTTCGAAGTCCGACGGGCGTGCATGAGCTCCAAGGGGCAGCCGAAGCCCGAACAATGTGGCACACATTCCCCTTCTTCTCTCAACACAACCTGCAGCCCACACCAACGAGAAATGAAAAGACCTTGCACAAGTACGCGCCGCGGCGCAAACCGTGCGGGTGAGTCCTTCTGGCGCGGATCACCCCTGCCCTCTGGAAACCAGCTGGCAACATGTGCGAGTTGTACGTACATGCGATTAATAATTCCGCTGTATGAAATCCAGGGGCACGCTTGACAACTGTATGTGATCTTCCTGCGGTGCCCCAGGACTTCTGCGGGCCCCCAGGGCCATCGAGTACTCATAGACTGTCGTGGGGGGCACCTGCTGGCAGGCTGGCCGCTCGACCGGCGTGCCGACTGTGCCCCCAGGGGCATGATCCTGTACATTCAACACGAGGTATGCCCGAGAAGCCCGGGGATGACAACACGGCGCTTGCTTCCGCGGCGTGCCATCGCGGACAGGCGGCAACAACAGAGGGCTTCCGCCGCGTCCTCGACCGGGGCGGCGCCCTCTGTCGAGCCGCCCTCCTGGCATGCCGGGGGAGGAGGAGGTGCCAGGGGGCGCTGGAGCTCTGAGGCAGTCCATCCGAAGCTCTTGGCCCCCAACCTGGCAGCTGCAAGACTGGCGCTGAGGTTCTGGAGGCCGCGGGGCCAAGGGGACCACACGGTGACGGGGTGGCAACTGCCAGGGCCCTGGGCCGGCCAAGGCCCCAGAGCCCAATGTTGGGCGCCCGAGTTATCCGGGGTAACTCGGGTCCGGGGTAACTCGGGTTTGGATTCCCGAAGAAGGAACCCGAGTTAGCCCTGACCAGAGTTACCCCTGATGATGTGGGGCTCTGGACGCCCGAGTTATCCGGGGTAACTCGGGTCCGGGGTAACTCGGGTTCGGATTCCCGAAAAAACGAACCCGAGTTAGCCCTGACCCGAGTTACCCCTGATGATTCGGGGCTCTGACAATGGGGGGTCCAATGGGGGCTGGGGGGGTCAACGTGCGAGGCTCGGACTTGGAGCCTGGCAAACGGTAGCCGCCTGCGCCGTCGGCGTGGCGTCGCGGCGCGGCGCGGCGGTCTCCGCCGCGGCCTCCTCGCCGGCAGCAGCCTCCTTCGGCGAGCAGTCCTGCGCCTCCATCTCGATGTCCACGCCCCACCCGTCGCCGTCCTGGAGGGAGGTGGACGGCGGGGGGGGGGGGGAGGGCTTGGCAGGAAGCCTGGATCTGGATGCACAGCAAGAGACGGAGGCCGTTGTTGGCCACCGCATGGCAGCACGGGAGGAGGGCCGGGTGGGCAGAAGATGTTGCATGGCGATGTGCCAGTGCTTTGAGGGGGCTTCTGTGTGCACCCACGCCGTCGTGATCACCAATGCGGTCAATGCGTATGGGCACCAAGCGAGATGCCCTCAGACGGTCCCCAGGAGGTTCCCCGAGAGAAGCCAGGCTCCCCTCTCTCGCGGGGGGAGGGCGGGGCCTGAGAAGCTACCCAGCCCCTCTGGTGCGCCCGAGACGGGTGGGGGGGGCCGCACATCATGGCCCGAGGCATGTGCGCGGGCGAGGTGGAGCCGGGGGGCATGCCGAAAGAAGGAGAAAGGGGGCGTGAGATCTGCGGTAATGATATCTCCCCCCCCCTCCTCTAGACCTCACCCCCCTCTCCGACGCCCCCCTCCCCCTCCACATCTGACGGCAAGGCGGGGCTCCCCTCGCCATCGGTCCCCCCGTATCATCAGCCCCCCCGCACCGCCCCCGATCCCCCCCCACACACAGCGCGGTGGCGCACACGCGTGGCAGCGCAACTGAGTGCGTGCACCTGTGCTGCGCTGCATCCATGACATCCCCGATGCCTGCAGCAGCGCGCCGCGCCCACGCGACGGTCGCGCGAGGCTTGCCCTTGCGGCGTCCTGCGACGAGCGCAGACGGATCCCAGATTTGCAAGACGACGCTTCAGCACACAGGCAGCTTCCCACGATCTAGGTTCTAGCAATGGGGAGGGGGGACTAGGGCAGGGCCCGCCATGAAAGGGATGTCAAAACGAGTGACATAATAGGACAGGACAAAACATAATAGGACAGCAGAAGAGGGACAACGACATAAGGAAGAGGCAAAGAGGGAGCGAACGAGCAAAGCGACGAGCGAGCTTCTATGCTGGCGTGCGTACAGCGCCATGGCTTCTTCCACCGCCTCGCACACAAGCGCATAATGGATTGCAAAAGAAACGCTCGGCTGCGGGAGGGAGCGTGCCTGAAGCAGTGCAAACACGAAGAGAGAAGAGAACAATAAATACCCACAGAGAGACTCGCAGTAGCAGGCACCTACAAAAACTATAATGACGCGCCCAGCAGGCCTGCGAGCACCGATGGCACGCAGCAGTGCTCTAAATCTGGGTGCGAAGCACGCGTCAGACAGATGGAACATGGGAGGACGAGGGAGGATGTCAACACGGCGGGGAGCGAAAGGAACAGGAGGGGGCAGACCTTGACACCGCGCAGCGGTCCGCCCCAAAGACACCACGACGTCGGAAACATTGATGTAGTAATGGCTCGTCGCGACGTCGGAACAATCTCCAACAAAAAATCCGTTTGGACGTCCATGTCGCCAGACCTCCTCGCCGTGATTGTTCCCGCCTAAACCCCCAATATTGGCTTTTGCGGCAGGTCGTTTTTTGTGGATCCTGGGACCCGGAATCGGCCCCGTCGCGCGAAAAAGCCCGAAATCAGCCCCTGGCGTGTAAATTGGAGAACTGCCAAGCGTCGCTTTTTTTCGACTGGCATGGAGGGACCCCCTGCCCCCTTATAGGGTCGCAACGTCGACGACAACGACGAGAACAGCCGTCGGAGCATCTGAGTGACAAGCCTGGGATGACATTCGCGTATCCCCGTCTCCCTTGTACCAGTCCTCTAAAACTATGCACCATCCCCTTGTGGTGTGTGTGTGTGTGTGTTTTTTCGGTGGTAGCGTATTCAATTGTTGGGAGAAATGCGCAAGGATAGTTAAGCGGCCAGTTCCAGCATACCTGAACCCAAAAATGTTGCCACCTCTTGTGTACTTCCATTGGCTTCCGCCAGCCTTCCGCTGGTTTCCGCCAGCGGAGGCGGCCTCGTTTTACTTCCGCAGGATTCCACCGCCCTTTCGCCGCCTTCCGCCGAGAAAAAGATGACAACTCCTTCGGTCCTCGAAGGCGAGGCCCTTCCTGGAATGCCTCCATTGTTTTTCGGCGGAGCCGGGTGGAACTACGTGCCCTCCGCTGACTGACCGAATGAACTGAACTAAACTGCGCTGATTGAACTGGAAAAGAACAACTGACAACACATATTATATCGCCCAAACGCACCCGCAACCGCAAACAAGCGACGAAATTCAACCCGCCCGCGGACGCAACTGCAACCGCAACCAGCAAGTTTCAACCCGCCCGCGGGAGTAACCGCAACCGCAACCGCAACCGCAGCCGAAACCAGGCGACACGTTTCAGCCCGCCTCGGGCTCAACCGCAAACGCAACCAAGCGACACTTTGCAACTCGCCTGCGGGCGCAACCGCAACCACAACCAAGCGTCACGTTTCAACCCGCCCGCGGGCGCAACTGCAACCGCAACAAAGCGGCGACATATGTCAAGCCCCCCGCGGGCACAACCGCAACCGCAACCGCAGCAAGGCGACACATGTCCACCCCTCAGCGGGCGCCAGCGCAACCGCAACGAAGCGACACATTTCAACCCGCCCGCGGGCGCAACCGCAACCGCTTCCAAGCGACACATGTCAGCCCGCTCGCGGGCGCAACCGCAACGGCAACCTCAACCAAACGACAAATTTCAGCCCGCCCGCGGGCGCAACCGCAACCGCTACCAGGCGACACATGTCAGCCCGCTCGCCCGCGCAACCGCAACCGCAACCACAACCAAACGACAAATTTCAGCCCGCCCGCGGGCGCAACTGCAACCGCAATCGCAACCACGCGACATGCTTCAACCTGCCCGCGGGCGCAACCGCAACCGCTACCAAGCAACACATTTCAACCCGCCCGCGGGCGCAACCGCAACCGCAACCAGGCGACGCATTTCAACCCGTCCGCGGGCGCAACCGCCCGAGGAGCAGGAGGTGCTGAAGCACGAGGAAGGAGGAGGAGGGAGAGGAAGAGGAAAAAGAGAGGTTGGGCATACCGGCCAGGAGGAGTAGGAGGACGACGACGACGATGATGGGGGTGCAGGGGTGATCATGTTTCAGGTGGTTGCAGGAGCACGTGGCGGTGGAGGAGAAAACCGAATGGCACGATAGGAAGATGGGGGGCCTGGAAGATAAGAAGGAGGAGGAAGAGGAGGAAGAGAAGGCCGATGATGATGATGATGCTGATGATGCTGCTGATGATGATGATGATGATGATGATGATGGCGCTGTTGCCGATGCTGATGCTGATGCTGATGATGATGCTGATGCTGATGTTGCTGCTGCTGCTGATGATGATGCTGATGCTGATGCTGATGCTGATGCTGCTGATGATGATGATGATGATGATGATGATGATGATGATGCGGAGGAGGAGGAGGAGGAGGAGGAGGAGGAGGAGGAGGAAGAGGAGGAGGAGGAGGAGGAGAAGGACGCGTTGCCCGCGGTTCTCCGCCAGGACATTGCAGCGGGGAATCCCCCATTTCACGCTGTTGCCTCGGATTGGAAACGCGTACAAGGATAAATATCAAGCAATGCGCCCTGTACGCACTTCTTGCCGCGATGGCCCTCATGCGAGCCAGGGTGGACACTCTGTGGACACAGCCTGCGGGACGCCGAGTGCAACCTGTGAAACTCTGCAGGTCCTGAGCGGCGAGAGCGAAGGCAACCGAGTCGCAGAGCCAGGCCGCGTCGCGAGCAGGCGCCGCCACGGGCGAACGGGTCCAACATGCTGGGGAGACGGCCAGGAAGTGTTCCTTTGCGTATTGCGGCGGCGACCCCGGCGACACGCCAAGCCGTGCAAGCCGACAACGCGTCGCTTCGCTTCGCGGGACGGGGGGCCGGGAAACACTCGAAACGTTGATGCTTGAGGACTGGGGCGTGGTTAGCGTGCCGTTCAGAAACGTCGAAGGCCAAAGCATGCGGGGAAGGCAAGACGAAACCTCCTGACCGCGAATTGCGAGAAGACAAAAACGCACAGCCGTTGTCGTCGCAGTTGTGCCTTCACCAGCCCCAGTGCATTGCGAGAACATCCTGGGCGAGGCAACCATTCCTGAATGCAAGGACGCATGTGGCTGGAGCGCGTGAAAATAAATTGCGAGGCTTGCGAAGAAACCTCTTGTGAATGCACCATTCCTAAGTCCGAGACGGCATCTGACCAAAGCGCTTTGGATTACATCGCGAAGGCTCATCGAGTGGGAGCAGGTGCCGTCGCAGTTGTGCATTTTGCCAACCTCAGTGGATTACTAGAAGTTATATGACGATAGCGCCATTCCAGGGAGCAGGGGCGTCTCTGGCCAAGGCGCGTCGGAGTTAATAGCGGGGAAGAATCGATCGGGAGCCGTTGTCGACGTATTTGAGCCTCCCTGCTTCACTGAATAAAACGAAAATGTTGAGCGCGAGCGCCGTTCCTGGGTTTTGCTGTCTCTCTCGGCAAGGCATCTCAAAATAAATTGTGAGGAAATATTAAGTGGGAGCCGTTGTCGTCGCAACTGGGCCTTCGAGGGCTGGGATTTGGGATGCAGCCGCGCAAGACCAGGAGCCTCGCTTTCAAAGAACAGGTGGCCGGCGTCGAAGCGAGAGAGTCCAGGACCACTTCCACGCATCAGCAAACCTTATTCTCTAGCAGTGAGTGTCCGACGATGGCGTCAGGGCGTGACGACCATGATCGCTACGACGAGATGGCAAGAACAGGCGAATCGCACGGCTCTTCTCGCAGCGACTGGGCGTGCAACTCGTCGCCCCCTCTCCTCTCCTCTCCTCTCCTCTCCTCTCCTCTCCTCTCCTCTCCTCTCCTCTCCTCCTCATTCTCCTCCTCCGCCTCCTTCTCCTCCTCCGCCTCCTCCTCCCGCTCCCCCACTGATCGACCTCGCCCCCCCCCGCCCCCCAGCCTCCTCGCGCCAGTCCGCTCTACTCTGTCCTCACGCTCCTCTCCCTCCTCGCGCTCCCTGTTTCTCTTCGACCTCCCCCCTCTCCGCCTCCCGACTCCTTCCCTCCTCCGCGTCCCATCTCCGCCTCCTGTTCTGTTCTGGTGTGGCAGTCCAGATATGAGACGGCCACGGACTTCGAAAAAGCCTTGGCGCCCTCCTCCTCCTCCTCCTCCTGCTCCTCCTCCTCCCACTCCTCCCTCTGACCGTCGAGGGGTCCTCCTGGACGCCCACCTCTGCGCCCGCGCACCCCAGCGCCGCGTCCCACCCGTCCGCGTCCCCTCCCGCGCCGGGGCTGCCCGCGACCGCCTGCCGGCCACACGTGGGAACCGCCGGCGCCGCGGCCGACGAGAACGCCGCCATTGTCCTCGCCGCCGTCGCCGTCGGCGCCGCTGGTATCGTCGTCATCATCGTCGTCGCCGTCGCTGTCGCCGTCGCACGCGTCGTCGCCGTCGCCGTCACGGTCGCCGCCGCTGGCATGGTCACCGTCGCCGTCACCATCGGGTCGTCGTGGTCGTGGTCGTGGTCGTGGTCGTGGTCGTGATCGTGGTCGTGGTTGTCGTCGTGATCGTCGTCGTCGTGATCGTCGTCGTCGTGATCGTCGTCGTCGTGGTCGGCGTTGTCGTGGTCGTCGTTGTCGTCGTCGTCGCCGAGGACAGCGTCGTGGACGTCAGCGTCGTCGCATGCAGATCTCGGCCCCCACCGCCCGGTGGAGCGTTGTCGGAGCCTCTCTGGAAAAGCGCGTCTGCGAATCGGGCGACGGAGTGAGCATCAACGGAGCAGGGCAGTTCCAAGTTGACGGGGGGCGGGGGTGGGTTGTCGTGACCCTGCGGGTCAGAGGTGACGGAGGAAGAGGAGGAGGAACGAGCAAGGCCAACAGGACGGGTCAAGAAGATGAGAAACACAGACGAAGAAGAGGCGGGAAGGTGAAGAGAGCAGCAAGATGAGGAGAGGCTGGGAGGGCGGAGTCATTACGTAGGCGGGGTGGGAGAAGAGGTAGAGGGGAACGAAGAAGGGCGGGAGGCCGCGATAACGGAGTGATTGCACTCTGTTCCCTCGTGGCACTGGCCGCGCTCATTCATACACGCTAGCTCTACAAACTGCTGCATCTGCACACTTCCTCTGCGGATGCTGCAAGCTGCAGCCACTGCGCGCTCAACGTTTTCCGCACTCTATACACCCCCTATACGTGCCACGCTCCCTTCCACTAACTGAGCGCATTCCAACAATGTTGACGCCCACCCCGCACTACACACTCTCCTCGCCTTCTACGCTGCCTCTGCAGAACACTTACACTTTCGATGCCCTCGATTATCTACGGCGGCCAAAATATTCTCGACGCTCACCACGCTATCTGCATCTAGCTTTCTGCACTCTCTCTGCACTATCCAAGCTATCCACATTGTCGACGCTTTCCGGACTGCCTGCGCTGCCTTCGTTTGCTACGTTTTGAGCCCAGGAGCTCGGACTCCAGGGTCACGGGGACCTGGCCACCTACCGAAATCGTTTGAGACATTTCAACACGTCCTCATGACAACTGCTGGGGGCCGCCAGTGTCAGCGGTGCCTCTGGAATTGTGGGGGACGAAGAGGGGGAGGGTGAGGGGAGGAAGAGAATGGACAGTGGAGTAGGGAGGACGCATGATTGCAGACCGCAACCACACAACAGAGAACATCAACTGAAACAAACAGTTTATTCGCATGGCTGTACAAGGCTCATGTCCCCCAGAAGCCGAAAACAACCAAATAAAGTTCATGTCCCGCAGCATCATCCGCATAGCCATGTTTCGATACTGCCCCCGTTGGACCGCGTGCGTGTTTTGTGCATTACGAGCCACGCGAAAAGAGATAGCGAAAAAGACTCGCAACCCCAATCGAGAAGAGTGAATGCCGATCCTGCACTGTGCGGCCCTGTACCGCCCGGGCCGAAGCATCAACCCACAAACACTGTCGTAGGCCAGAAACCTCCGTCTTGATCTGGGTCGGGCATGCCCCCCTACAGGGGGATTTTCGACGAACCAAGCAATACTCAAAAAAATAATCCCCAATGGCCAAAACATATGCAACAAATAGAATCCCCAAACCATTCTTTCACTATTTTGGAACATTCCCCCCTGTAGAGGGACAGGCCCGAGGTAAGCCTTGATCCTTTCAGTGCGTTGGAGGCCTGCGAAAGCCCTCAGCCCTCCGAGGCCTGCCTCTGCGGCCGCGGCCCGCTCGGCGGCCGCCGCGGCGCCCGCGGCCGGCTCGGAAGGCCCCGACGCGGCCGCGGCGGCGGGCGCAGCCGGCTCCTTGGCGTCTGCCGCCGCGGCCGCCGCCGCCGCCGTCCGCCGCCGTCCGCCGCCGACGCGCCGCCGCCCGCCGGCCCCCGGCCGTGGCCACCCGGCCGCCCGCCGCCGCCGCTCGCCGTCGCTGCCGTGCCGCCGCGCGCCGCCGCACGCCGCCCGCCGCCGCCGCCGCCCGCTGCAGCCGCCGTCCGCCGCCGTGGCCGCCCGCCGGTGCCCGTCGCACGTCGCCGCCGCCGTCCGCCGCCGCCGGCGGCGAGGCGGGGCGGGTCAGGGCGGCGGGGCTCCGCACCAGGGCCAGTGGGCTCCACGGCCGGTGCAGGCGCGGGCGCGGACTCGAAGGTGAGGCAGACCGGGCGGGGCTGCGCCTGGATCCTGCGGGGCGGCGACGAAACCTCCTCCTCCTCCTCCTCCTCGGCGAGGAGGAGAGCTCCTCCTCCTGGGCGAGGGGGGGTCCTCCTCCTCCTCCTCCTCCTCCTCCTCCTCCTCCTCCTCCTCCTCCTCCTCCTCCTCCTCCTCCTCCTCCTCGTCCTCCTCCTCCTCCTCCTCCTCCTCCTCCTCCTCCTCCTCCTCCTTCCCTCCTCCTCCTCGGCCCTCGGCGAGGCAGGACGAGGAGGACGAGGAGGAAGGATGACGAGGAAGGGAGGAGGAAGTTAACCGCGCCCCCACCCACCCTCCAGGCGTTCGGCCAGCCCCCTCGGGGGGCGGCCTGGCTCTGCGCCGCAGGCTGCTGCCCCCCGGGAGCCGCCGCGAACACAAAGTCGCCCAAGTGTTCCCCGAGGGGACCCCCGTGACGGCTGGAGCGGGGGGTGGGGGCACACGGTCCGATGTCGTGGCCGATCTTTTGCCACAACGTCCGGCCGCACAGGCGCTATCAGAAGGCAGGGGACGGCGGTGATTCGCCGTAGGCGTCTTCGATCCTGCGGGGCAGCAGGGAGAGCTCTGGGTGTTGGGGTGTTGGGCTCGCCTGGCGTTTTGGGGGGCCTCTGCGTGCTGGAGGTATCCGTCGCTGGTGGATATAAGCCCCTTTTTGCGAAACACCCTGTAATGTCAGTGCGAAGAAGGGGAGGGAAGGGGACGGGGAGGACATGGAGGGGGGGAGGACGGAGAAAAAACCCGCGGCCACCCGTCCTGCGCCACCTTCACGTCGCGCGCGCAGGTCGCACTACTTCCTCCAGATCGTGCCCCGCCCGTTCACGGGCCAACCATTTTGGTTTGACTGGGCATCTGCTGCATCTCTTTGGTGAGAGCGACCCGGGACCAGACGCGGCGCTCGCAAACCCCGCAAAAGACGGCCGCAAACTCCCTCTCGACAACCAAGCACAGGGCCACTTGCTACTCGACTTGGCAGGGTGGGGGGCACGGTCGATCCACCTCTGGCTGCAGGGGCCCCCGGAGGCCTCTGGGCGCCTCCGCGCGAACCGAGGATCACGAGCGTCGAAGGTCGGTCAACATCGAGTCCGAAAGGTCGGGTCGGATCGGGGCGCGCATCGAATCGGGCTGCGCCAGAAAGGCGCGGAGTTCGAAGAGTCTGCAAGCGCCGGCCGCATCGGATCAGCGACAAAAAGCCGAAATCAAGCCGGATCGGGGCGGACTGAATCCAGATTTGCCAGCGATTTCTTCCCCCCCAGTCCCCGAGCCCCCTCGTCGCTCAGACAACGGAAGCCTTGCCGCTTGGACCCAGATCTCCGTCTGGGGGCCCAGCTTATTTGCCGCAAGCCTCACGAAATCGGGGGCTGCGGACGCCGCGAAGGGCGGGGGCGGGCGCGGAGGGCGGGGAGAGGCGAGAGGCAGAGCGGGGGGGGAACCGAAGGGAAGAACGGGAGGAGTTCGGGGGGGCAGGACAGGACAGGACAGGCGCTCCGAAGAACCCCTGATCGACTAAAGTACCACGATCCACTCTAGGTTCGGAGGAAAATCCCCCAGGGGGCTTGAAAGCGGGGCGAGGTGGACTCGCGGAGCATCGCCGAATGCTAGCGTCCCGCCCCGAGGGCCGCCAGGGGCGCGCGTTGCCCAAGACGGGGCCCAGCGAAGTGTAGGGGGGACGATGCGACGAGGGGGGGCGAACGACGGCCCCAGGACCGCAGGAGGACTCGGAGGACGGGGGAGAGGGTCTACTCTGCGCTCGAATTCATCCCTCGCAAGTCGAACAGACGAGCGCGATGAAAAAAAAATCTCAACGCTGGGGCTCCAGGGGGAGATCTGGCGATTCTTTAACTATTCTCTAACGCATGCTGAATCAGGGACCTCCCAAGGTCTACCAATCCACTCAGACGATTGGGGGGGCCCAGATGTCGAAGCACGAAGCGGCCTTGGGGTCGAGGTGGGAGGCGTCGAGGCCGTCGGTCACGGCGCCGGCGGTGGTGGCCCCGAAGCCGTCAGCCTCGGAGTCGGAGGTGAGAGCGGTCTCGTAGCCGTCGTGGGGGGGCCTTGGAGCAGTCGCGGTCGGGCTCGGAGCTGCAACGCACGCATCCACAAGAGAAGCCCGTGCCGAGGTCCCATCGAGAAGTTGAAAGTCCGCTTCCGTCACTCCGTAGCTCTGTACCAAAAAACGATCGCCAATTCCCTGCTCTTCCACTGCGCCCTTCACGCCATCTGTCTGCGTCGCACTCGGGTGGCTGAGTGGGCGCGTAGCAGCGTGAAGGAGTCGACGTCGTTCTTTCGTGAAAACTTCCAGCCAGTCCTGCAGCTCGCGCTCCGCGTGGCTGACTGGCGCGCGCCCCTGCTTCCACTCCGCCCCCGTCGAGGCCATGGAGTCGGTGATGCGCTGGCGGATCTCTGGATGCAGGCTGAGCATGACCATGCGATTGTTGACGTCGCAGCAACGGTCCATCTTGCAGAATTTGATCATGTCGCACCTCTTGGCCATGTCCCAGGAATCCCCAAACAGCTGGGATGACCTGAGCGTGGGCCTCGGGGCCACGAACCATCTTTTGGACCCAGGCGAACCTGCGGGAGGCCTGCGCGCACCTAGTAGGGATGACCTTCCACTTTCCACTTAGAGCAGCGCGAGGCAGGCTCGCGGCGTGTGCCCCCGTCCAATCGGTGGCCTCCCCTGGCTCGAACATGCGCAAACACTTGGCAATGGTGCCGTCAATATGGTCAGTCATCTTTGCAGTGAAAACGTAAGGCCCATTCGCCGATAAACCCGCTTCGATACCATGCCCTTGAAACGCTAGAATCTCAAGCTGACTCGATATCTTGCTACTCCAACGCTTGCCCATTTTAGCCCATCTGCTTTTCACTCTATTGAAATTCTTCCCAAGTAGCTGGATTCCACTCGCAACGACCTCTAATATACCGAGCCCTCGCCAACACCTTCCCCTCCGTAGGCAAGTTTCCGAAACGTGTTGTTGCTTGCTTGATGTAGATGCCAGGTACGATGTCCCTCTTCCCTATGTTTTGTAGCAGTCCTTCTTCTCGAAGGGCGACATCTTGGTGTGCGTCGTTCTGGTTCGTAAGAAGGTGGGCCTCTCCAGCCTCTCCACTCGGTGCAGGTAACTTATCGGTGACGTCGCCAGCGAACGCACCAGCGCCTCCGTCGAGTTCCCTCGCGAAGATGCCACGCTTCAAAGTAAGGTTCAGATGCGGTGGTCGAGCGCTTCTCCGTCTCTCTCGACCGGTCGTTGCATGATCTTCGCGAAGGCCGCTGGCCCTTCACTCGGCCCCATCAATCCCCCGCGCCCGCGTCGTATTACAAGGTCCCTTTCTCCAATCCGCGGCCCCCCCCCTCCTTCCGTGGAACCAAGGAAGATGGCCGCGCGAGCGGCTCCATGCTGAAAAAATTAGACGTCTTGCTCGCAAACAAGCTCCTGCACTGCCTGCTGCCTTGATTGCAGGGTTGCAGAGGCGAACGCATTCGACATGTCGTGGAAGTTGTTAAGGTGGCTGGGTTTCCTGCGGCGAAGGCGAGCGCCCGCGCGCAGCTGGACGGCGGGGGCGTCCTCGCGCCGACGTCCTTTTTTAAAGTAGAGCTCTGCAGGCCAACTCGAGGCCCGCGACCTCAATCCCCTTCTCAGTAAGTGTTCCAAGTCAACTTTTCCAGCGCGGACAACATGCGTGAATCCGTCGTTTCCCAGCAGGCCCCTGTTTTCCGTGCGGCTTGGTCATAGGGTAGCCCCACGAAAAATCCCCGAGCTCCGGGGTTCTCTCGAGGACCCGAGACCACCGGTGAATAGCTCCAAGATGCTCACTAGCAAGAGAGGGGGGGGTATCACCTACGCGTTCAACGCCCAGGGCTTCTGAAACATAGCTGGCTTCGGCCGCCACCAGGAAGACCTCCGAGGGCAAACTCCAGGGGGGGGGGGGGCGGCGCGACGTTTTGGACGTTGATTTGGGAACTTCAGTGTCTGTTGCATGTCTCTGTTTGCCCAATACTCGCACCAAACGAGATCTTCTAAGCGGAGGTCGTCGAGGGAGGTCGGGGAAGGCTCGGACCCTGCAGCGAAGTCGATCGCCACGGCGTTCATTCCGCCATCCTGAGGAGGGCCTTCCAGGCGGAGCGTGGCTGCGGGATGCCATATTTGCGTTTTCGAGGGCCGCCACAGCGCTCAGCAAGCCACAAAAACAACACTATGCATTTCGGCAAATCGACGGAGTCCGGCAATTTAGTGAATTTCAATTTCGATTCGTCTCCGTCGGTCGGCTCGTTCTTGTCGCATGAGTCGTCGAAGCTCATGTCGGATTGCTCGACGTTCGCTGTATTCGTGAAATTGGATTGAGCTGGACCTTAATGCCTCTGCATATTCGTCGCCCTGCTTCCGAAGTTGATCCCGAGCCTCCGCTCGTAGTCGCGCAAGTTCGTCCCGTCGGGCTCGCGCGCGGCTAACCTCAGGGTGAACTTCCGTAGGCCTGGCTTGAAAATAAGTGCGCGCGGGGTCTCTAACTAGCATAGTCCAGCATTACCAGTAGGCGTCCAGATCTCCGCTTTGATTTTGTTGGTCTAACTCTTAACACTCCCGAAACTTCCTTTTCCAAGGCCTCCTGGAATTCGAATCTATTAAACCCTTCTTGTACAACTAACGCAATCCTGTCACGGTCCCAACGCAGATGCGTGGTCTCCGAGGGGGGCCCTATGCTGGTAAGCGGTGACCTCTAGATAATCGGGACGTGGTCTCGAGGTCTAGCATCTGGTATCAGCTGCAGCCGCCTGGCCGCCTTCCAGGATGTTAGACACCTCCGAACCTGGTCCTGCAAGTCCATAGGGATCAGGATGGGGCCCACCGTGCTGGCGGCCCCGTCGGGGCCGAGGATGGTGGGCCCAGCCTGGGGAACAATGAACTCATCCCAGGTCATGCCCCCGATGAGGGACTGGTTGCTAAGGTGGTGCTCGCCTACGTTCGGGATTTGCTCGGACCACCCAAGACTCAGAGTGCCCAAAGAGATCGGGGGGCCATTGCGGAACCCGAAGCCGGCGTTGAAGTCTCCGAGGGCGATGGGTGTAGAACGGGTCGGTGTGTGTCGCGCGATCGATGATCCATTGTTCTAGCTCCTTCGATCCCTTCTCGAGTGCTTTCCGTTGTTTTACTTTCTCGTCCTTGATCAGTGGTAAAAGCGCCAGAATGACAGTGGGGTCCGTCGAGCCCTTGACCCCTCTAACGGCGAGACCACGCCCCTGGGCACAAGGTGGTGTATGAATCTCGCGCGCATGATTCCGTTTGAATCTTTTTCCAACCATCAGCATACATCCAGCCGCTCTGTCGCTGAAAGGTGCAATAGCCCATTCAGCCGGTATGCAAAATCCTCGATCAAGTGCGAATTCCTGGAGAGGTCGGTCGACTGGTGCTCTGGGCACGGTGCCAGGCAGCGCCGCGATATCGACGTTCAACTCCTTCCAGATCTGCTGGATCCGGCCAACTTCTACCAAAGACAAAGGTTGTACAACGCCAATCTCACAAAAAGGATGACACCATGGGCCCCTGTGGGCGAGCGCGGGCCCCTGGCCCCATCGCCCCGAGGAGCTCTGGGCGGGCCCAGAAGTTCACGAAACGTGCAAGGACGCGGCGCAGCGCGCGGATGCCGCGCGTGGAAAGGGCGATTCCTGAAGCGGCTGGAGTTCGGGAGGGGGGGGGGGGGGGGGGGGGGGGGGGGGGGGGGGGGGGGCAGGAGGAGGGGGTTGCTGGAGATTGCTGCTACAGAGAAGGTCGGGGCGTTGCTGCGCCTCCTCGCCGTTGAATTACTAGCAATTTAACGCGTCGCATCGGAGGCGGCCTCAGCTCCGCGCTGGGCCATCTCGCCCCCCCACGAGTTACATCGACTGGTTGGCCTGTCTGCACGTGGGAACCAACATCCAGGTGCGAAAACGCATTTTTCAACCCTGACGGGCCCCCCCCCCCCCTCGAGTGCAGAGGGCGTGCCGAATTCAGGCCCACCGACGGACCAAAGGCCCATGGGGGTTCTCTCCGTAGCCTAGGTTCCAACCGTCGGAGACCAGCTGGCAATCTGCCCAAAAGAGGATGGGCACCGCGGTGACCTTCGGGGCCCAAAGCAGCGCAGCCAACCCGGAAGCTGGCACAGTCTGGCCCCCATCGATGGTTCCATGCAGCCTTCGGGGAGCCCCCTGGTCCACGCCAAGTTCAGCCCCCTCCCCCCCCCCCCTTCCCCCTTCCGGGAAGTGGACCCCCCCATCCGACCCGACAGACGCGGGCATCACTGGACGTGGCCGTGCCATCAAGGAAGCCTACTTGGACCAGGAGGGGAAGGGTGCCCGATGGGAGGAGGTCGAGGGAGGAGTCGAGGCCGGGCGGGGGGGAACCCATGGCCCAGACGCCTTGCCCAGCGCCAAAGTCCCACGCTGGGGGCGGGGGCACTGGGTTCCACTCCAGCGGGACTATCCCCCTGATCCAAGAACCTACATGCCTGCCTTCACTCAAATATTTCTTCGCAATCTCGCACAATCCTTCCGTGCGAAGCCCCCACTCGTGCTCGAGCCCCGGGTTCTGCATGCAGTCGTACAGGCGGTGGGCTGTCGTGTCCTTTGCCAGCTCGCAGCGCGGGCAATCATCGTCTATCTGGTAGCACGCAGATCTGCCACGTGCCGTTTGTCCATATGCTGGACAGAATTCGCCTCCAGAACCCCTGCTTCAGCTAGTCGTCCCTGGCGTCGCAGACGTCGTAGGTTGACTCGAAGCATATGCAGGTCTCCTCCATCGGCGAGTCCCTGTCTTGTTGCATGCGCTCCAGCCTGCTGCCACAAGTCCTTACGAATATATGTCCTGATCGCTGCAAAGATCTCCTCGTAGTTGTGCGGGTTGACTGCATCGTGTTGCCATTCGTCTCCACTATCATCAATCCATCGGTCTGGTGCCCGCGGAACCCACCCGAGGTCTCTCAACGTAAGTACAAGCGCACCCATCGGTTCAGTGGCCCATCGCCAGCGTGACCGCGCCTTCAGGTCGATCAGCCGTCGGAGAACTGCAGCCCATCCTTTACGAACACGGTCGTGTAGCTCAGGATGTGCTGACCAGAACTTGAATCAGTGCTTCACTTGCTCCGTGACCGTGCTCATCCTGGGTTCGTCGTCCTGGTAATGCAACAGCATGATGGTGGCAGCGCAGCGTCCACCGACCCTGTGACCAGAAAGATCAGCCGCTTGCGCTCGCCGTCGCACTACCTCCGAGGGGGAGACACCCAAGACTGGATCTTCATAGCTGAACTTCACTCGTATATAGGTGTTGTACAACCTGATTATTTTAGACCTCTTGCCTTCACGTCCCAGTCGTCGAAACAAGCTCGCTCGTGTCGCTCTCGCCTGTGCCACCGTCATACCGCTCTTGGTGGTAGCGCAAGCTCTCCGAACTCCCATCGAACAGTCCACCCCCAGGTCCTTGGCTCATTTCGTTTTCTTGACCCTGATGCCCGTGGTGGAGGCGACGTGCTGCAACACTAGGTCCTCGTGCTCTGGATAGGTCATCATCAGCATGGATTTCGGCGAAACCTTCAGACCAGTGTCCAACATGCCCTGCACTAAAGCATTTGCCACGTGCTGCGTCTGAGGAGAAGGAGGAGGAGGAGGAGGAAGAAGGAGGAGGAGGATCAGGGAGGAGGACGACGACAAAAACATTCGCTTCCAACATCTAGCATCGAGCCGGATGAAGAGGAGGAGCAGGAGGAGCCTGCTCCTCCTTCTCATCCTCCTCTTGGTCGCCCTTCCCCCTCCTTCTGCTTCCCCCCCTCCTCTTCCTGATGGGGGCGAACGGAGCAGGACGTGTCTTGCTGCGCGTTGCCCTCGCGCCCGCGAAGCATACTCTGGCTTGTGGCCGTATGGCTGCCGTCGCTGCTCGCATGCATAACATTTTTTGCCACGTCAGCGACAGGCTCCTGCCAGGCCATCCGAGGCGCCCTGACAAACGCGGAAACGGCCCGAGCTCGGCGAGCTGCGGGCGGGCCCGCGGGGCGCAGCACCGCCCGGGCCGCGGTGTCGACCGGTCGACCCGCAGGCCCAGGGCAGCTGCCACGGCTGCAGCAAGTCGGGCTCCAGCCCTGCTTCAGGCTCGGGGTCGTCCACGAGGGGGGCGTCCAAGCATGGGGGGCCGTAGATCATAACCCAAGGCACGTGCGCGGCCTGGGGGGGGGGGGGGGGGCAAAGGACGTGCTGACACTAGGAAGTGGGGGAGTGACATCCATACAGATGTATGCCGTGGCCACGGCCATGATATCCCCCCTAGTCAGCTGCTCCTCTTCCCATCGAGAAATAGCCGAGGAAGACAGATCCAGAAATCGGATGCCCCCCGGGAGGGCGATCCCAACCTCGCGATGCACGGGCAAGCGAGCACAGCGAGACACGTGCACTGCAAGTCGTAGCAGTGCGTCGCATCACGACGGGAAGAACTCAGTGGCAATTCAAGCGGTCGCAGCCTGATCATCTCCCCCTCCTTATCCGCCTCCGACCAAGCTCCGTCGGCTCACGTACCTCGCCAGCGTGTCAGAGCCAGGCGAGCCGTGCGACCGCCATGACGTTCACGGAGCTCGCTGGAGACCTTCTGCAGCCGTCCTCCAGGACGAGGGTGAGGAGGTCGGGTTGGCAGAGAAGAGGGAGGGCGGAGGGAGTAGGTGGAGAGAGGAGTAGGAGGATGAGTTCGAGGAGTAGGAAGAGCATGATGAGGGAGGAAGAGAGAGGAGGAAAAGGAGGACGATGAGGAGGAGAAGAAGGAAGAGTACTGAGTACTGAGTACTTCTCCTGGGAGGTCTGGCATTGCCCTCTCGCCACTGCACTGCCTCTGAGCGTCGATCTGGCATCGGCCGTCAAGCCCCGAAAGATGGCTGAATACGAAGGCGACCAACAGCCTCTCGGCCAGCAGCCGCGCTGCCCCGAGCAGCGACCCCTGCCTCCTTGGCGCGCAGCCTGAGTTGTGGGGTGCCGCTCTTAGGTAATTGCTACCCTCCCCCCGAACCCGTCTGCAGGAGGAAGGGCAGGAGGGGGACGACAAGACAAGGACCGCGATGGGGGAGTTAGGTACGAGCAGCAGCAGGGAGCAGAAGCAGCAGCAGCAGCAGCAGCAGCGGGAGGAGGAGGAGAACGATGAGGAGGGTGAGTAGATCTTTACATATGTATACAGGTATGCATTCGTATACACACGTTAATATGGTATGATATAGATATACCTACATAATGTTGGGCGCCCGAGTTATCCGGGGTAACTCGGGTCCGGGGTAACTCGGCTTTGAATTCCCGAAAAAGGATCCCGAGTTAGCCCTGACCCGAGTTACCCCTGATGATGTGGGGCTCTGGACGCCCGAATAATCCGGGGTAACTCGGGTCCGGGGTAACTCGGGTTCGGATTCCCGAAAAACGAGCCCGAGTTAGCCCTGACCCGAGTTACCCCTGATGATTCGGGGCTCTGATAATGTAACGTGTGTGTGTGTGTGTGTGTGTGTGTGTGTGGCCGCGCCGTTTGTTCTCGACGCGCCCAAGTGGACGACGCCGACACCACGGCAAACCGACGGCAAACACGCTGCAAACCCGCGGCACGCACTGCGCACGAGGCGGCGTTTGCCCTGTTGGCCGAAGCGCGCTCTTCAAGACGCAGGGCCGCGCGTCGGAACAAACGGCGCGGCGACATATGGAGGAGGAACAGCGGCGGCAGCAGAAGGAGCAGCAGAGGAGGAAGAGCATGGAGGATCGCGGCGGCTGAGCATCGTTTCACCGACCCTGTCCACGTGGGCGTGGCCAGGGCCCTACTGGCCGATTTACCCCCCTGGATGGGGATGTGGCCTGTCTCCTTCGGGCTTCGAGGGGCACGGCCTCGACTGGGGCGCCGAGATGGTTGGGGTCTTGATAGGGATGGGGATGGGGATCGGGTCGGTCAAACGACACTGAAGCACGGAGGATCGTGGAGGAAGATCCGGGCCAGCGCCACGGCGCCCCGCCAAGGGGCGCCGAGCAGCCGGGGCGCGGGGCTCGCCCGGCGGGGCGGCCGGCGCCACAGAAGCCGCCCATACCGCGCCGCCATGGCGCGCGGGGAGGCGCCAGGTGCCGCCGCGGCCCGCCGTTAGACCATCTCGGCTGGGAGCCGATGCTTCGTCGGCCCTCGCCCCCAATGGTTACAAGATAAAGGGTCCTCAACGATTTCAACTTGAAAGTGCCTCGACGAGCTGTTTGTGCAGTGGCTCTCGATGTTCAAGCTGGTGCACCTGCCGGAAATGAGCTGCGTTCGGCCTCGGCCGCAGCATTCTCGGCAGGGAACCGGTCCTCTCCGGCCTCGCCGCCTCCTGGGCATCTTCGGACCTTCTCGCCCCTGTTCGGCATCTGTTGCCCGACGCTGTGAACCAGTCGCTGCCGCCTCCAGGAGGAACTCCGCATACGTACACTGCCGGTGCAATGACATGTTGATGAACTTCGCGCAAGAAGAACAATCTCGGGGATGGACAGACCCCCCTTTAGTAAAACGTGGTTTAGTGAAAACGACCTGAGGCCCAAACCTAGCGGGCGCAAGCCTGGAAAATAACGGCCACGGCGCCCTCTCGAGAGCCGAAAACGGACAATTCACTAATCGACGTGTCACTGCTGGGGGTTCTGTCCAGCCCCGAATGTTGGTGAACTTCGCGCAAGAAGAACAGTCTTCGGGCCTCGTCGTTGGCCAGGGGCCCTACGGGCTCGCCCTGGCCGTCGGCGCCCGCCCGTCGGGCGTCGCCGCCCGCCCGTCGGGCAAGAGGCCGTGGAAGAAGTAGGCGAAGGTCCAGGACGCGTCCTGACTACCTACCAGACCACCCCAACCCAACCCGAAGACCCGAATTTCGGGTTGGGGGGGGTAAGGGTTCCACATGTGTTTTTTCGATGTTTCCCGACCCCCCCCCCACTGGAAATCGAGGGTAAATCTGAGCCTTCGGGTTGGGTTGGGGTGGTTTGGTGGGTGGTGACGTCCTGGCCCTGCTCCTCGAGCAGGTCGCTGTAGCGCTCCATGACGGCGGCTGCGGCGCGGGCTGGGTCAGCGCCGAGCCCCTCCGACATCGCCCGCTCCACGATCGCCCTGCTGGGGTGTTCGGTAACGGGAGGACAACAATGATGGAGTGAACAGACGTGCGCCATTCGCTCGTTTTTTTCGTTCTCCCCAGTAGGCTCCTTGGGCAACTCGAGGGGTCCCCTGAGGTTCCGTGAAAGAGGGTCGTGCCATGGCACGAGCCTTTCAGCATCGAACAGAACAGGTGAGGCCTGGCTAACACATCAGCCACGGCAACTCCAAATCAGCCGAGGGCAATCCGAAGTTCAGGGCGCATGCCGCCTTTGGCGCACCTATTGGGTCCGCGGTGGCATCTTGGGGGCTGTCAGGGCCTTGTGGGGGAGGAGGAGGAGGAGGAGGAAAAAGAGAGGAGGAGGAGGAGGAGGAGGAGGAGGAGGAGGAGGAGGAGTCGCTGTCACGAGCGAGGGGGACCGGCCGCTGACCTGCACTCTCCGAGCCCCCCCGCGTTCATTGCCCCCCATTGCCGTCCGCTCGGCCTGTGCCGCTCCAGCGCCCCGGCAGCGGCAGCCTCCACCGCAGGAGCTGCCTCGAGGGGGGTGGGGATGGGGCAGGCCCTCGCTCGGCCATGCGCAAGGGGTGTGAAGGGGCCCTGGGACACACACACACACACACACACACACACACACACACACACACACACACACACACACACACACACACACACACACACACACACACACACACACACACACACACACACACACACACACACACACACACACACACACCCACACACACA
>CAUYUJ010003558.1:447023-467023 GCA_963575745.1 Prorocentrum cordatum
GGTAGGCTGCTCACCGCGCCCACGTCGCCCCCGTCGTTGGACCCCGCCCCTGCCCCAGCCTCTGCCGCGCCTCTCTTGGGCACCCACTTCACCTCGTTCAGCCGCGCGAACAGCGACGTCGCGAGCTGCGTCGCGGGGATGGGGCCCGGGGGGGATCCGCTGAGCGACTTCAGGCGCCTCTGATGGTTGTGGATCTTGAGCCTGATCGGATGCGGTCTTGCAGCGTCCCTGACCGCGCTTAATAAGGTTGTCTTCCTTGGTGAACTTCGACCGTCACGGTCGATCACATAATAACCAGGCGGCCGGGGGCCCTCATTTGGCCGAGCCTGTTTCCCCGTGGCATTTTTTCCCTCGCGGTGGGCATGGAACTAGAAACCTCCTAGACGAGGTCGGAGTAGACGGGGTCGGAGTGTCGCGCCGCATCGCCGATGCATCGGCGATGCATCGCCGATGCATCGGCGACATCGGCAACGCATCGGCAACGTCAGCGTGGAGAACATTGGGCTTCACATCGAGGCGCATCGCCGATGCATCGACGATGCGGCGCGCTCTTCCGACCCCATCTACCCTGACCCCATCTAGGAGGCCGAGAGGAACCCGCTAGATCTCTGGTTCCCCAGCGAAAGGCTCGAGCCCATCAGCCGCGCACTCGCGCTCCCGCTTGCGCTCGCACATTGCCGCATGACTCCGCAAACGTAGCCGGGGCTGCCCATGCCGAGGGTCTCTATAGAAAGATGCTCGGGGCAGGCCGCTCGACCGTCCCCGGGCGGGGCGGCGACCCAAAGCGCGAGCTGGTCGGCCTCCGGCGAACTCAGCGGAGGGGCCGCTTCGAGACGGCCGCCAGCCTCGAAGGAAGAGCCTGCCGAAGATGCAAGCCCTCACCGCGCAGGGCAGGTCGCGGGACTCCTCGCCAGCCCCCTTGAACGCCGGCCGGAAGACGTGGGCTCGCCCGTCTTGCGTGCAGGTGCTGCGATTCGGATCGTCGGCGTATTCGTGCCCTGCGGCGCCTGCTGGTCGAGGGTCCTCGTCGCGTGCGCTGGCGAGCGGGCGAGAGCTGTCAGCGCGACCGCATGCCGAGCATCGAGCCTGCTGGTGTCACGCCGGGCGAACATCTGAACCTCCATGCAGTAAAGCAGCGAGGCAATCATAAAGCTTGTCCGCATTCTGTCCCCAGGCTTCACGCTGGGGCAGGCTCCGGAGATCTTCCTGCGCGATCTGGCGCACGCAGCATTGGCCGCGCGAAGCCAGCCGGTCGTCTCTGTGCCGGCGTTGCCGCCCACGCTTGGCCTTCGACCCAAGTGCTTGACAAACGGGGCGGTGTGCTCTGCTGAAGTTTTCTCGTCGGCGGAGGCTTCGGCGCCCGCGCTCTCGGCTCGGGCTCTGCGCTGGCGAAAGCCTGGGCCCCCGGCCACCAAACGTGAACGGCATCTCGAACTTGTCGGCGTCGACCTTCACATCGCAGGCCTCGCTCTCGCGAGTGATGAACTGCGGGGGCCTGGCCGCTTCGAACGCGAGCAGATCGTCTAGAAACTTCACCTGCGTCGCGTCAGAGGCCGCGCAGTCCCCGCCCTCAAGGGCTCCGACGCAGCGCGGCGCCTCCAGCTTCGGGTCGAACCTGGCGCGGAGCATCTCGAACATGCCCGGAATGGACCTTGGCGAGGAAGGCATTGTAAATGCGCGATGAAGAGCAGCGGGCCTTCCGTCGCCCCGCGGCGCGCGCCTTTCTTCGCGTGGATGTTGTTGACTGGGTCTCGAGCGCGAGCGTCGCGCAGGCCGCGGCGCGTTCCGTCGCGCAACGCCCCCCAAGTCAAGCGCATGTCGCGGCGCGCCCCGACGCTCGCGAGACCCCCCTACATCGCGCGCGCCCCGCGAGGTCGAAGGCCTTCTCTGGGTCAAGCAGGGCCGTCGCCAACATCAGTTTCGGGGCCAATTTCCTTGCCCGGGAGGTCAAATCAGCGCAGCGGCGTCTTCGAATGGCACCACTTGCGATCGCCACTGCGTCGCGGGTGCTTCTGCCCTGCGCGCCGTCAAGCGTCAAGCCACGCGCGCGATCGCTCGCGGGAGAGGCGGCGTGCCTGGGGAGGAGACTTCGGCATGTGCGTTCCCAATATGTCCGAGAGACTTCGGCATGTGCGTTCCCGATGTGTCCGATCAAACTCAACGTCCTGTAATGAGATGCAGCGCGACTTACGTCCCCTCTCGGCTGGAAAAAGACCTCGGCGCCCTTGCAGCGCCGGGCCGCTGCGCCCGCGGCCTGCGAAGCCTGCGGCGTCTGCGCGAGTGGGCCCGCGACGTCGCCCACAGCAAGCCATCTGCGCCATCGGCTGGTTCGCGGCCAGGCAACTTCAACTCAGGCCCCCCCTTGAGGTTCGGTCGCTCCGCGATTGCCTTCATAGCCTCCACGTGGCCGCGCGGCCCGATCCACTCGTCGTTTCTGACCCTCGCGCCCCCGTGGCCCGGCAGACCCGTCAGCTCGATGGTCTCCGAATCGTGGATGTTAGCAGTGCTCGCGCTCTCACCGCCGTGCCCTCCGCGCCGTCGAAACACGCCATGCCGGCGGAAAGACTGCGCGCAGCGGCGCTCGGCGTCGCGCCCTCCGCGGGGGCGGGCCTCTCAATGCCGGCGCGTGTCGTGCGCAGATCGCCTGGGCCGGCGGCGGCCTCGGCTTCCTCCGCAGTCGACGCCGGCGCGCGCCTGCGATCGCTGCAAACCGCCTTCTGGGCGGCTCGGCTCGCTCTGGCGAGCCCCGCTAGCATCGCATTGTGCAATCGAGAGCCCGCCTCGGCAATCTGGGCCAGCTGCCGCTATGCTCTGCCATTCTCCTCCTTGGGTCTCCATGTCTCCGCCCGTCCGGTGGGCTGAATGAAAGTGGACTGCTTGCCCGCGTAAATCGGGGCCGCAGCGTCGATGGCGTTGCCCCCCAGCCGGTTCCAAAAGTCGTTCGGCGTGGGGTAGTGGCGCCCTGGTCCGCAGATGCCCTGCCAGTCGTCATTCACGTTCTTGGCGTCCAATTCTTCTCGCAGCGCTGGTCTGAAACTCTGGCCTCTTTCGGGGATAATTGCGCCATTGTCTACTTGGGTCCCCAGGCCATCTCGTGTTTCACTTTGGCGAACGGGCCCCAAATCTTTCAATGCCTCAAGTCTGCTCCATTGCGCTGACCTGGGCGTCTTGCCCTCTATCGCTTCGGGCACAACGTGCACTCGGCTGGCGAGGGGGCCATGGTCTCTAGAGCGACCAAGGTTAAGAGGCAAAACCCGCATCGGTCTCGAATAGATTCCATATCCCCCTGCCCTTCGAAAGAGAACGATCACTATGGTATGGCACGCCTCGTTTCACATGCCGTTGAACCTGCCCCGGCTCCCGAAGTGCACGAGGCCTCGAGGTGGCCCGAACTCTTCCATGATCTGCATCGAACTGTGTGCGCTGGCATTGATGGTAGTGCGTTGCGTGCGCCAGCAGCCCGCGTTCCCGACCCATGGCAGGAACGGCGGTACCTTGGCGTTCGCGTCTAGCGTGTAGATCAACGAAGTGCGAACTGGGATCTGGCTGAGAGCCCTGCGGCACTGCTCCAAGACGTCGAGCCTCAATGTCTCATGCTTATCCCTGCGCTCCGCTTCGTTGGCTCCTGCTCCTGGTCTGCTCGCGTCGTCGGTCGGTGCGTGCCCGTTGAGGACGTACACATCGCGCTCGTTGTGGGGGTCTCGCTTCAGCCGCAACCCTACTCCCTCCAATCCATACGCGGGTGCACCTCAGCTCCTTGTCCTGGAAAAGGCTTCGTGTTGTAGGCGATGATGCAGCCGTCTCTTCTCGGTGGGGCCCGCGGGGTGGGCTGGATGCTGAAGCCCTCGCAGCGCCACGGACTGTTCATGTCAATCTGGGCCCCTTGAATACAAGACGGAACCACTCCAGATTCCCTAGCCATACTGACCAATTTCTGCGTGCGCCCAGCCACCTTCAGGGACCCGGCGTTGAAACCCAATAATTATGTGCAAGTCGGCGTTCCTCGTGCGTTCCCTCTTCTCCTTTCCTTTTTCCTTAGCGAAGTGCACGGCACGAAGGGCGGACTGCCCCGACTGCTGCCTCATCTCGATGCTCTGATACACAGCGGTGGACGCGAGCGCGGCGGCCGTGGTCTTCGTGTAGCGCTTGCCGAGGTACCAGCGCCACGCCAATGATCGGCGCCAGCCGCACCGCTCGCCGCAGCGCCCTCTCCCTTTGCCCCAAAACTCTGGCTCGCGCAGCGGCATGTCGCCTGCGGCCTGCGATCCAGCGGGGCGGAGCCCTCCCCGCAGCGCTCGCCTTACCAGCTGTCGCCGCCGCGCGGCGCCGTGGCTTGGGCTGGGCGAGGACTTGCGACCCCGCACGGTTTCGGATGCCTCGCGTCTTGAGCCGTCGAAGCTTTCAACGGTTCCTTCCGCCAGTTTCCGCCGGCCCTCCGTTGGCTTCCGCCAGCGGAGCCGCCCTCACTAACCTTCCGCCAGCTTCTGCCAACCTTCGCCGCCTGCCGCCGACGAAAAATGTTCGGCGCTGATGTCCCAGAGACGGGTCTTTCGCAAGAAGACACGGCAACCTTACGCGGTGGCTTACGCGGGCCGCCAGAGCGGCATGCCACGAGGGCGGTCACGCGGGACCTTACGCGGGCAGCTTACGCGCGAATGTCGGCACTATCGTCACCGTTGTTTCACCTGGCGTTTCCGTCTGTGTGTGTCAGGGCGAGTAAATTCTATCATGTGGCGACTGACCGATCCCTGGCGGCTTGTCCTCTGAGTGGCAAAAAATTCTTCGCCTGCTACATCGGGATGCTCTTGAAGCTTTGAATGGACAGGGATCGGGGGTGCTTAAGCCAACGTTTTCGTCTGGCTTGTTCGGGGCATCCCCACGTTCTGCTCTGAAAGCGAAGGAGCCCCAGCCGCTAAACGAACAACCCCCCTGAGATATCCGAGAGAGCGTGATCCACCGCCGCTTTACTCTGGAAAATTGCCACCCTTTTCCTCAGGAACCCGGGGGTCCCCCCCCCCTCCGAAAATCCCCACCCCCCCCCCTGCTGGAACCCCTCCCCCCCCCACCCCCCCCTTCCCCCGGCAAACCCTCCCCCTCCCCCCCCCCCCCCCCCTCGAACTCGAAAACCGGGGGGGGTCACTACCGGTTCGAACCCCCCCCCCCCCCCTCGAAAACCGGAGGGGGGGTCACTACCGGTTCGAACTATGAGCTGTCTCACTGTTCCCACCACTGTCCCCACTGTCCCCACCACTGTCTGTCCCCACTGTACATCTGTCCCATTGTCCCACCGCCGACCTCGCCACCGCCTTCACCACTGTCCCCACCACCACTGTACCCTCCACTGTCCTACTGGTTTCCACCACATTCACACTGTCCCCACACCACTGTCCCCACCACCACCGTCCCCACCACTGTCCCACTGTCCCCACTGTTCCCACCATTGTCCTCACCACTGTCCCCACCACTACCGTCCCCACCACTGTCCCACTGTCCCCACCACTGTCCCGCTGTCCCCTCACCACTGTCCCCACCACCACCGTCCCCACCACTGTCCGCACCCCCCCTCGGTTTTCGAGGGGGGGGGGGGTTCGAACCGGTAGTGACCACCCCGGTTTTCGAGTTCGAGGGGGCGGGGGGTTCGAACCGGTAGTGACCCCCCCCCCCCTTTTCATGATGAGCTGGGGGGGGGAGAGGGGGGGGAGTTCGAACCGGTAGTGACCCCCCCCGGTTTTCCGGAGGGGGGGGGAGGGGTTCGAACCGGTAGTGACCCCCCCCGGTTTTCCGCCAGCAGCGGTAGAACACGCTCTTTCAGATATCCTCACAATCTGGCCGCGACCGGGCCTGTACAACCCCCCTGGCGGACCCCCTTTCTTAACAATGCCTTTAAGACAATAAAGTCCCAGCCGCGAAACAAATAAACCGCGCGAGACATCCCCACAATCTGGGCGCGAACGGGTGAATGAGTGTAACATGCCGCGCTTGCTGTGTCACCGTGGTTATGGGGTGCTCAAAAGAGAAGTTTCTGGGGGGGTGACCGGGGGGGGGGAAACAATTAAACCGCATGAGACATCCCCACAATCTGGGCGCCCGAGTGCCACGCCTGCTATGTCGCAGTAAGCAGGGGGCTCGCAAGGAGGGGAAGGGCGGAGGAGGAGGAGGAGGAGGAGGAGGAGGAGGAGGAGGAGGAGGAGGAGGAGGAGGAGGAGGAGGAGGAGGAGGGGGAGGAGGGGGAGGAGGAGGAGGAGGAGGAGGAGGAGGAGGAGGAGGAGGGTGGGGGGGCAAAAACAAACAAGCCGCCCGAGACAACCCCGCAGTCTGGGCGCGAATGGGCGAGTGCGGCCCCCCTTGGCGGCTCCCCCCCTCGGGGTGCCCAGATGCTGCGTCTGTGCTCTGTCGCTGTGACCGCGGGGCTCTCTCGAGGGAGGCATCCGAAGGGCGAGACCAAGCAGACCGCCTGAGACTTCTCCACGGTCTGGGCACGAACGGGCGAGCGTAGCGCCCCCCCGCGCCCCCACTTGGGACGCACAACGTCCACACCCTCCTGCTAGGTCGCGGTGGCCATGAGGTCTTCAAGGGGGATTGGTCAGAGGTGCCAAAACAAGCGAACCGCATGACGCATCCCCGCAATCTTGGCGCGAACGGGCGAGTGCAACCCTTCCCGACGCCCCACCCCTCGCCCCCATGGGGAGCACAAGTGCCTGCTACGTCGCGAAAATCACGGGGCTTTCGAAAGAAAGGTCGAAACGCTTGGAAGATCCCCACACGCTGGGCGCAAACGAGCGAGTGTAATACCCCCCTGGTGGCTCCTTCTTGGGGTGCACAAGTGCCACGCTTGCTGTGTCGCGGTGATAATGGGACTTTGAATAAAAAGGGGCCCCGGGGGCGAAGCCAGCCAAACCGCTCGAGACATCCCCATAGTCTGGGCGCGAATGGGCGAAGGTCACACCCTTGGCGGTTCTTCGGGGTGCCCGATACCGCGGTGATCTTACTGTGAGCGTGAATGGTCATACTGTGAATGGCACGTGCGTGTGAGTCTGAGCATGGCCTGGCTGGGTACGAGTGTACTTTTTGGAAGTGGTCTGTCTGTGGGTGAAACGAAAGACTCGCAAGTTTGAGTCTCAGTGGATCTGAGTGAGGGTGAGTCTGAATACTAGTGATCTGACAATGAATTGGTGTGAATGTGAATCTGAAGGTGAGTGATCTTCTGCCTGCGTTCCTGCCTCCGGGCTCCACCAAAGCCTTCATTCTGGATTGGAGCAACCACCAGTCCTCGGGAGGATTGGTGGTTGATAGTTGTTCCAATCCGTATGACGACGGCGAGGACGACGGCGACGACAACGACGGCACGAGCGACGACGACGACGGCGACGAGGATGACGACAGACACCGAGAACGACGACGGGCGACGATGACGAGGACGAGAACGACGACAATGACAACGACAATGGCAATGACAATGACAACGTCAATGACGACGACGACGACGCCGACGACGACAACGCCGACGACGACGACGCCACCGCCGTCGCCGCTGCGGCCGACGACGCCGCCGCCCGCCGCCCGCCTGCACGCCCGCCTGCCCGCCCGCGTGCCCGCCCGCCCGCCCGCCCACCCGCTCGCCCCCCGCGCGCCTGCCCTCCCGCCCTCGCGCCCGCGCGTCCGCTCGCCCGCACGCCCGCACGCGCGCGCCCGCTTGCGCGAACGAAACACATACTGCTCCACTCCCCTGGCCACGTGGCAGCGCTCGGAGGTGTGGACCAGTACTACTCCACTGCACTCGCCACGTGGCAGCGCTTGGATACGTGGCAGCGAAGCGGGCCCAACACATGCTACTCCACTCTATTCGCCACATGGCAACGCAACATGGCACGGCTTGAGAGACAAGCGACTCTACTATCCCACCTATCCCACTCCACTCGCCACGTGGCAACGCCATAGGGAGCGACGAGCAAATCCACTGAACTCATCCCGTGGCAATGCCGCGCGGACCGAACTTTTACAATCCAACTCTACCCGCCACGTGACAACGCCTGGGAAGCGAAACCAACAAGACGATCTGATTCGCCACGTGGCAACGCCGCGGGGAAAGCTCCGTTCGCAAAGGGCAAAGACAGGCCAGCAAGCAAAGCGCAACACAACGTTGCGTGCCACGTGGAAAAACCTACAACGAAACATAACTACTCTATTGCATTCGACGTGGCAACGCCGCGGAGGCGAACACCAACATCTACTCGGCACGTGGCTCCAACGCGGACGAAAACAGCGACGCCGACGACGACGACCACGACCACGACGACGGCGACGACGGCGACGATGGCGACGACGACACCAGCGACGACGGCGACGCGACGACGACGGCGGCGACGACGACGCCGGCGGCGACGCCGACGACGACGCCGACGACGACAACGACGACCACGACGACAGCGACGACAACGGACGACGGACGACGATGACAACGACGACGACGCCGACGACGACGACGCCGATGACGACGTCATTGACGATACTGCTTGTGTCCTACTTTTGCCTCTAGCGGCAAACTCGCGCCGAGCGCGAATCCGTGGGCCAAGATGCTTTGGGAGGGCATGGAAGGGTTTAACAAAATCGAAGCGGGGAGGATCTTCTTGGATGAAATGGATGAGCGGCTTCAATTATGTTCACGGACGAATGGTGCCGGGACTTCGTTCTGAACATTCACATGCGTAAACTTCGTCGTCAAGTCTTGCTTGTGTCTGTCCCGGCTGTGGGTGTGCGCGCCGCCGTTCCCGAGAAGCAATGAATGCTGGGAGTCTGGTGGGGAAGGAGGGGGCGTTCATATGCATGTTATCTGTTGAGGGAGAAGTGCCGTGCCGTGCATTTCTATAGTCAAAATGTGGGGTTCCTAAGCACATTCTTGCACACCACGGTTTGGAAAAGTTAGGGCATGTACGGGCCATCATCAAGCAGTGTCCTGTATGTGATACAATGTGTGGTGAGCGTCATTCTTGTCAGTGGCCCCTCGTGCAGTCTATATGTTGTGGGCACTGTCTTCCTGGGCGGTCTCGCAATGAAGCGACTGTGCGCGTACAGTACGAGCTGTCTTGTCCGATGTGCAACCTTGAATGTACTGAGTTTTTCGGGCTTTGAGAGCATCTTCTCACTCATTTGCTTCCTGTTCCGTTTGCTGCCCCGCCAAATCGCCCGCCTCGCTCGCACCATGCCGATTCGAAGGATGGATTCGGAGCCAGCCTGGGCGATCAAGCGCAAGAAAGCACTGGGCAGGTGGAGAAACATCAAGACGACAAACACAGACAATTGTGTAGGTGGCTCGTTCAAAAGCGGATAGAGGCAATGTCTTAGTAACTCTCGTCAATCTGCTGACACAACTCGCGCTGGCGAGCTCCGCCGACATCCGCGATAGTTGCCAGACCATTTTCATTTGTTTTTCTCGCAACGGCCGATCAGGTCGCAGGCAAGGCGACAACGGAGGCGGGGGTCGCTTACCACCAGGAGGCTCAGCAGAGGCTGGAGGCCTCGGAGGACGCCAACGAGCTAGGCCCGCCCTTGTTACACATCTTGGTAGCGCTGCTGAAGGCTATGGGCACGGACCCGAACTGTCCAGAGTCGTTGAACATCGAGTTCGGGAAGTAGCGTAAGGACAAGGTGATGATCACCCCCATTTAAGGCCCTCTCAGAACTCATTCGTCATTGCCGTGTTCGGCCCACGCGCAAAGTAAATAGGACGGGGGGGAAGCTCAGGAACACGCTTTGCGTGAACAACCAGTTTCCAGGGCTCGAGAATGCGATGGTGGCTTACCTTACCCAAGCCGGCGGAGAGAGGAACGTCGGAGCGGCCCCGAGAGGCGCGCTGCAAAGGGAGGCGACCAAGTTACTCGAAACAATCGACAAGCAAGATCGGGATCTAGATGAGTGTCTTGCTCCGCGCTTGGGAAGTGAAACGTTTCGGAGTCTCGTGGAACATGGTGATGTGAGGGTTGCTGCTGCTCTGTGTGAGGCTGCCACCACCGCCGCTAGTCCTCGAGTCAGTCCTCCTGGGTCCAACTCACCCGAGGCAATGCTTTGACGGGAATTCCAGAGGACGAAGCTAAACGATTCGTTCCTGCTGCCCGCAGAATACCTTCCAAACGAGGCCCCAGGCGACGGCAAATTATCGGTGCGTGCGTCTTTTGCTGTCGTCGGCTGCTCATCTTAGAATGGCTTGATAATTCGAATGGTACCCGAGCTCCCCTTCCGCTAGTACCCCCAAGCTTGCAAAGCCAGACGAAAAGCTGCGGTCAGACCGCCATTCAGGTGTCACATGTTCTCACGTTTGGCTGGGAGTTCCAGATGACCAAGAGATTTCGTTTCTAGTATATGATCCTCCTCCTCCTCCTCCTCCTTCTGCTCCTCGCCCTCCTCCCCCCCTCTCCCCTTAGAATTGACACCCTGAAACCTGGCATCCGTCATTTGTTTTGACGCAGTCGTACAATGCGTTGCATTGCATTGCACTGCGTTCCTCTGCCTCATTCCGCCCCTCTCCTCCCCCTACTCGTTTGTCCTCTACCTCTCCTCCTCGCTCGTCCCCGTCCTCCTCGTCTTCCTCCCGATCCTCACACCTCCCCCTCCCCCCTCCTCCTCCACCTCCTCGCGTGTCCTCCCACGCCTCCTTCCCTCCTCCCTCCTCCCTCCTCCCTGCTCCTCCTGCCTCCTGCCTCTTCTCGCTAGTCCTTCCCCCTGCCTCCTGCCTCCTCCCCCCTGCCTCCTTCCTCCTGCCTCCTCCCTCCCTCCTCCTGTCTCCCTCCTCCTCCTTCTCCTCCTGCTCCCTCCTCTCTCCTCCCTCCTGCCTCATCCCTCCTCCCCCCCCCCTCCATCTTCGCTCCTCCCTCTCGCCACGCGGCAAGCACTCTGGGGGCGAAAGACATGCTACTCCACCCTCCCCGCGACATGGCAACACCTGCGGGGTGGAACACAATGAGATGCCATTCGAGTTGCCAGGTGGAAACGAATGGCAAGCAAAACAACAATTACTCCGCTGCACGACTCGCCAAGTGGCATTGCCTGCGGGGCGAAACACTTAGTATTTCACTCTACTCGCTTCGTGATCACGCCGAGGGAGCGAAACAAATGCTGCTCCATTCTCATCGCCACGTGAGAGCGCTCGGAGGGGTAAACAAATACTACTCCACTGTGCTCGCCACGTGGCAGCGCCTGCGGAGCGAACGCCCGCGCGTGCGCCCGCCCGCCCGCCCGCCCGCCCGCCCGCGCGCCCGCCCGCCCGCACGCCCGCACGCCCACCCGCCCGCGCACGCGCGCGCCCGCGCGCGCGCCACGTGGCAATGCCACGGGAGCGAAACAAATACTGCCCCACTCTCCTTGCCACGTGGCAACGCGCGGAGGAGGGAACAACCACTGCTGCACTACGCTCGCCACGTGGCAACGCTTGCGGTAAGAAACAAACTTGCTCCACCCTGCTCGGCACGTGGTATCGAAGCGGGCGGGGAACACATGCAACTCCACTCTACTCGCCACATGGCAACGCCACGTGGCAAGGCCTTGGAGGACAATACAAAGTATGTCCCACTCCACTGTCCACTTGGCAATGGCATGGGGAGCGAACAAGAAGCATACCTCCGATCTACTCATCACGTGGCCATGCGGCGCGGACCGCACATATACAAATCTCACTCTACTCGCCACGTGGCAACGCCTGTAAGGCGAACATCTGTATTATACTCGAGTCGCCACGTGACAACGCCGCGAAGCGGGAACAAATACACCGTCACTCCATTCGCAACAAGGCAACAGCAGGCCGGCAACTAACGGAGAAGACCTAACACCAACCGCCGAAACTGCGGAAACCAGAAACGGACCACGCTGAAGTACCCGATGTAAAACACCACGCGCCGACGCGCTACCCAGAACCCGATAAACCCCAAAAACCCACGTGTGGAATATTTACCGTGCTACCCGCCTCTCCGTTGTCCTCGTAGGTCTCCAACCTCCGTCTGCCTTGTCCTACCTCCCCCTACGCACACCAGCATCCTCCAGCTGCACCCTGGCTCGTCCTACCTCCTCGTCCCTGCTACCATCTCCTGCTCCCTCCCACTCCTCCGACCTCCTCCTGCCGCCTACTACCTCGCCCAGCAGCCTTCGAGACCCCCTCCTCAGCTTTTCTCCCCGCATGCGGGCTGCGCCGCTGGGACCTTTGGTTGAGCTTTCTACGGGGCCGCGAAGCGTGTGTGGGGTGTGCCGAAGGGGACGCGGGACCGCATGCGGGCTGCGCCACTGGAACCTTCGGTGGAAATTTCTCTACGGGCCCACGAAACGTGTGAGAGGTGTGCCGAAATGGGTTCGGGACCGCATGCTCCGCGAGAAGCTCCACATTTCCGCTCCCAGCCACAAGAGAGAGAAGGCAGGGCGAGATGATGATGGTGATGATGGCGATGATGATGACGATGTTGATGTTGAGGATAATGGTGATGATGATGATGCTGATGATGATGGTGATGATGCTGCTGATGATGATGATGATGATGATGATGATCATCAGAGCTCGTTTTTGCCAGAAGTCAGGTGTGAGGGCGAGCTGCGTGTGGTGGCGCGAGACGCCACGGCGAGGTCGACAGAGCACACACTTTACATGCCAAGGAGCAAGGTTAAAAGAAGAAGGAGGAGGTGGGGATGGCTGGATGGTGCGCCTTGAGCCCCCGAATGGCGGCGGATTGCGCAGATGAAAACCGTGCAAGCACAAATATCATCAGAGCTCGTTTTTGCCAGAAGTCAGGTGTGAGGGCGAGCTGCGTGTGGTGGCGCGAGACGCCACGGCGAGGTCGACAGAGCACACACTTTACATGCCAAATCTGCAGGCATGCTTGCAAGCTGGTAACGCCGAATTCTCACAGGTGCCTCTGGAAAGAGGCAGCAATCTTTGCAACGTGAGCATTATAAAATGACCTGGCCAGAGCTTTACAGAAGCGCACAGGGTAGATGGCTGCAGCACTGGTGGCAAAGGTCCCGTCGGGTCTCTTGCCACTGAGGATCTCATGTCGTTGGCCGGTGCGAGCACATAATCCACGCTTCGAGCCCTGGCATCTGGTGTCACGCCATGGCGTGGGATCCAGCAAACCTAGGAGGAGCCCTGTGTCTTTCCGCCACCGGGTACCCCACATGCACATAGAAGTAACAACATGCTCAACACCACGTCGGCGGTGGAGGCGCTTGTAGTCCGGCAAAAGCCAGAGCCGACAGGTCTTGGGATTCTCGACGGACCACGGCACACCGAGGGCCAGAGAGGCCCGGGCAAGCGAAGCAACGAATTTGTTCAGACAATTGGAGGCATCAGCCTGAGCTTGCAACTTAAACGACAGATCGGGGAGTCCGAAAAGGCACTCGTCAGATCTGACAGCTGGTGGACCGATACCGTATCCTCTGGCACGTGTGAGTGTATTACAAGGAACGCCCGCGTGCCAGCCAAGCAGCAAACCTGCTCGGAGCCACGCGTTGATCTTGGCATGATTCTCTGAGCGCGTCAAGTCGTATTGTTCCCCAAGAGAAAGGTCCCACACGAGAACCCAGAAGCCCATGGCTCCTGCGGCACGGGCGAAGCCGCCATGCCCAGAAAACAGCTCGAGTATGACAGGCGCGCTCAGACGGGCTGCGGCAAAGGTGAGGGCACCTCGAACACGGGTCGGCTCAGGTGTTCGACGCAGGCTCCCCCGTGTCGCTGCAGCCAGAGAGGTAGACGATGCAGCACTTCTGTCAGGCGGCTGCCCTTCTCGTAGCGGCGCACGCTGCTCCAGGTGCGCCACCGGCCACGGCGGCGTATCTCTTCCAGCGTTCGGCAGGAGGCCGCGGAGTCGTGAGACGGCCCGGCGTGCCGCAGCTGGTACAGGTGCACGGCGCCGAGGCGGCGGAGGCCGAGGGCGGTCACCGCCCGCCGGAACTCCTGGGACACGTCCGCGGGCGAGATGAGGAAGAGCGAGCCGGGCAAGCCTGCGGCCCCGCCCTCTCGGGCGAGGGCGCTCGCCCTCCAGCCCGCGCCCCACCTGCGCGCCAGCATCCAGTCCAGGCTTGCGGCCAGCCGCTGATGACGAGGCAGGTCGAGCCGCACGGAGTTGTCGAACTCGTTCGTCTTGGAAACGTCGCCCACCTCGGCTGCGTGGAGCGTCACGCTCCAGAAGCGATGGGCCGCGCCCCGCGACATCAGCGGCGGCACGAGGTCCACGGCTCGCAGCTTGTGAATCTCTCCCGGCCGACCGTAGATCTCGAACAGCAGCCACACCGCCAGCGCGGCCTCGTAGGACCGCTGGAGGAGAAGCCAGTTGATGACCAGGAAGACCACCTCGATCGGCAGCGCCTGACGGCTCTTCGGCGGCGCCAGGTTCTTCCAGCCCGCAGCAGCCTGCTTCGCCCGCGGGAGGCGGAGCGGGCCGTGCCGACTGAACTCGGGCCGCATCCAAGCGATGGCCGCGATGAGGCGGTTGGCGTAGGTCAGGTGCTTCCCCTCGTCGAACATCACGTGCAGGTAGCCCACCGCTGCCTTGTCGACGTCCGCGGCCGAGGACAGCGCCATCTGCTGGCTCCTGGCCCAAGTCACGAACGCGGCGTGCAGCACCTGGTAGGCCTCCCTGCCCCTCGCCGTGCGCACCGCGGCGGCGTTGAGCACCTGCACGCCCGGCGGCGGCCGCACCTCGGCCGCCCGCTCCCGAGGGGTCTGGGGGCGCGGCGTCGCCGCCGCCGGCCTGCGCCTCACGCCCTGCAGAGGGCCCGGCGCGGTCCGCGCGGCAGGCGCGGCCTGGCGAGCAGCGCGGCGGCCCGGCCAGACCGGGGGGCCCGGTCGCGAGGCTGCCGAGGTCGACGAAGGCTGGCTCCGCGGCGACCGACTCCGGCGGCGAGCCCGCCCCAGCATGCCAGTCGCACTTCCTCTGCACGGGCAGTGGGGGCGCACTCTCGCCAGGCGAAGGCCTCGAAGCTGGACAGCATGAACCAAAACGGCGATGCGAAGGAAGGAACGTGCTGATGTCGGTGTCATGCGTGCTGCTGCCGTGCTGGCCTATCTTGCTGATGTCGTGCTTGTCGGTGAAGCTGTGCCTGTTGATGTCGTGCTTGCTGGTCTCGTGCTTGCTGATGTCGTGCTTGTCGTGCTTGCTGATGTCGTGCTTGCCACACTTGCTGATGACGGGCATGTCGGTAATATCGTGCTTGACTGTGCTGATAATGTTGTACTCGTGCTTGCTATTGCTGTCGTGCTTAGCGGGGACGTGCTTGTCAAGAATGATGTCTGTAGGCTTTGGTGGAGATCCCCTGCCCCTCGAGGGCCCGTCGGCCACATTGAACTCCGTGGGAACCCACCTCACGCACAGATACGACCCAGGAGCCAAGGACAGGGCAGAGATGCGCTGCATGACCCGGAGCATTGCGTGTGAGTGAGCTCGCATGCGGGACGAGGCGGCGACAGCCGTCAGAGAGTCTCCTAGCACCAAGATCTTCTTGCCATGATTGTTTGCATTCCGAAGGGCGTGGCGAAGGTGATAATGAACCGCTCTGGCTTCAAGAATGGGCATCGGTTCCGACCGGTCCCACTTCCTCCTTCCTGTGACAGTCCAGGCCGAGCGCTCGAGGAGACGTTTTGGAACCTCGGGGAACTCGGCCAGGTCGCGCTCCAAAGGCGGGCCGACGGGCTCGGCTGGCAGGGCGTCGACAGCCGACGCGAAAGCAACGAGGCCAGGGCCGCCGGAGGCGGGGTCACCCACCTCGGCAGCAATGGCCTGGCCTAGCGCCCGCTGGCTGGCGGCCAGAGCGCGGCGCCGGGGCGGGAGCCTCTCCGCCCGCCCGAAGCGCCAACGCTCGCAGTACCGCCCGACGGACTTGACTGCCGCTGGAGCCCAGGTGGACTGACAGGCGCCCAGGCCCCACGGCGACGCGTCGACCGCGCCCACGTCCATCGACCAGCCCGCCTTCAGATCCCGCCAGAGGAGGGGCGCCAGCCCATCCCACGCTGCGAGCTCGGTGCGGACGCCGCCTGGGAGCGGGGCCTCCACGTGGTACGAGGTCTGCACGAACCTGAAGCAGGCCTCGAAGAGCGCGAGGCCCTCGCGCCGCACGAGCGTGATGAAGATGAGATGGCCGAGGATGCGCTCGATGTCCGCCCCGCAGCAGCGGCCTCGCCTGAGAAGGCACCTGACAGCGAGCCGCGCACGCCACAGGCGTCTCCCCGAGGCGGACAGCCTCCCCGAGGCGGCGATGTCCCAGCCCAGGACGTTGAAGGTGCCCTCCTCCTCCCCAGCGTGATCCTCGAGCGTGACCACCAGGCCGCGGCGCTCCAGCTCGGCCGCGACCCGCGCCACTGCAGCGCGGACGGCGACGCGATCGTAGCCGAAGCTGACGAAGTTGTCCACGTACTGGAGGTGCCCGAACTCGCTGAGGCCAGGCGCAGGGCGACCGTCATGCAGCCGCTGCGACTCAGGGCAGCCCGACTGCTCCGCGATGCGCTCCATGATGGACTGGCACCACCACAGCGCCCACGACCAGCCCATCGGCACCACCTTCAGCCTGGGGAAGAGCTTGGCCGCGGGCGCGACCTGGCTTCCCCCGAGGCTGGAGACGCCGACGGAGCCCGCCAGGACGGGCCGCATCACGAAGTACCTCCTGAGCTCGATGGGCAGCTCGAGGTGGTAGAACGCGTCCTTCAGGTCAACGCCCTCCACGTCCAGGATGCCCTCGGGGTCGTCCAGCTCGAGCGCGGCGAACGAGTCCCCCGTGGGCAGGACGACAGGCGCGGGGTCGGCGAACACGACGTTGCTGCGCCTGCAGTCGATCACCATCCTGAGGCGGCCCCCCTTCTTCTTGACAAAAAATGCGTCGACCCTCACCCCGTCGTCCAGCGAGAAGTCGATCAAATTACGAGCATGCAGATCACGAACGAAACCTTCCCAGTCCCGTGCGCACCTCAGCCGAGGGTCCGAGTAGGGCGTCTTGACAGAGCATGCGTCCAGTCGAGCGGCCGCCACGTCAGCCGGCAGCAGGCTCTGCTGAACAAAAAGCTCGACCTTGGATATCCCGCCATCGCCCCACACGTCCGAGAGAGGTACTGGAGGCACCTTCCCGTCCGGCAAGGAGACGAGCGCGGGGCCATAGCTTCCGAGGGGCGACTCCTCGACGCAGTAGCCGCCCCCGGCCACGCGAAGCTGCCGTAGCGCTTCTGCGGGAGACAGATCTCGCGGAGGAGCACCAAGTTTCTCCACAGAGCTGCTGATGTGCGCCAGGCACTGGCGCTGGGCCAGCGACAGGGCGCCTGCTGTAAAACTGCGGTCCCGCCCGACATGAGTAGACGAGTCGTTCAACCAATTCAATGCATCCACCGCCCGAGTCACGTCCCTCTCAAAACTGCTCCGCCGAAGATGTCGTTGCTGAACGACGCGGCTGAGCTCTCGAAAAGCCTCACCCCGCTGACGTTGAAGGTCATAAGGATAAGGTAGAGGGAACACATCACGAGGCACGCGACGACCCGGGGTGGCGGCGCTCGGGCCCGACGAGTGACTCGGACCTCTGCAGGAAGTAGTTCGGCCAACTGGGTCCCTGCCGCTCCCAGTGGCCGTGCCTTGCTTACCCATGTTTGCGCCTGGACTCGCGCTCCTCGCGTGCCAGGCGCAGGTTCTTGTTGAGCTTCCCCTCCCGCTCGAGCTCGGCCCGAACATGCTCGATGAGGTCCGGGCAGATCATGATGGCCGTGTGGGCGCGAGTCACGCCCGAGAACGCGGCCTGCTCCTCCAACGAGAGCTTGCCGCCGATCCCCTTGCTCTCCTGGTCCTTCGCTTTGTCCCAGTGGGCGAACTCGATCGTCTGCGTCCTCCTGAACTTTGTCTCCACCGACACCAGATTCGAGCCGTCCAGCATGTCGATGCAGAGGGCCTGCTTGAGCTGCAGGCTGAGCTGGTAGTGCTCCTGCACGCCCCAGTCCGAGGCCGCGAGCTTGCAGATCGACCTGAAGTGCTCGTGGTGGCCCTCGATCCCGAGGCCTTCGTTCAGGATGTAGTCCATGCACCAGTCGGCAGTGCGGGGGCCGGGGAGCCCCCAGTCGGAGGCGTCGAACTCTTCTCGATTGGTGAGCTCGACCATCGCCGACCAGGTGAGCTCCCTCTTCCCCCGCTTGTTGCGGGTCACTGGCAGGATCCTCGCGTCGGCCCCCACGGCGCGCTGCAAGAACCCCGGCAGGGCCGCCGAGGTGACGAACTCCACGAAGAGGGCCTCGCCTGACGGGAGCAGGTGGAGGTCCCGATCCCCGACGCGGGAGGGCGACGGCACGTGCTCCACGATCTCGTCGCCCACCCTGAAGTCGCCCACGCACGCCGCCACGCGCCACACGCCGTCGTTCACGTCGGCCACCCCACCAGCGCGAGGCGTAGCCCCAGCGGCAGCAGCGCGGCCACGCAGCAGCCCCACGGCGGGGCCAGGCGGCGGCGCTGCCGGGCCCGCGGCAGCAGCCCCCCCAGGGGGGACGAGCACCTTCAGCCCGCGCAGCACCTGCAAGTCCCCGATGAGCTCCGCCCGGCGCCTGCACTCCTGGCCCGCCACCTCCTCGGCCTCGACCACGAGCTGGCGGACCTCGGCCTGGGTGGGCTCCTGCCTGAAGCCGTAGACGTCGGCCCGCCGCAGGCCGACGGGGGGCGTGGCGTACGTGCCGAACCTCGTCGCCTGGATGTCTGGATTATCCTGGATCTGGATGATATACATGTCGCCATCCGCAGTGTAGATGACGTGATCACTCCGACTGAGAGCGATCCTGCCTAAGTTAAGGTGCTGGTGCCACTTGTTCTCGCCGGCGTACCAGACGTATACCCACTGAGTGGTCGCCATCCTGGCCAGCTCCCGCCGTCAAGGCACGGACAGGCGCAGCACGCGAACTCGTCGGCGTCGGCCGGCAGCAGCTCCCCAGCCCGCTCGTGATGAGCGCCCCGACGAGCACCCCCACGAGGAACAGAGAGAAGCTCAGCGTCCAGCAGCGGCACACCTGCTCCCCTGGGCAGGTCGGCGGTGCGGGGCAGGGCCCGCACGACGGCCCCGGCTGCGGTGCCTGGGCCCACTGCGGCCCGCCCAGGACGCTGGGCAGGGCCGGGCACGGCGGGATGCTCGGGCACACGAGGCTCACGTTGCAGCTCGCCGGGGCAGGGAGCGACGGGCAGGGCGGGCAGCGCGACAGGTAGCTCACCAGCCCAGCGCCCGCCACATCCGCGACGCGCCCCAGCCACGGTGGAAACATCCGGCCACTCGGCCGGCCCTTGCGCCTTGAGCCCCCGAAAGGCGGCGGATTGCGCGGATGAAAACCGTGCAAGCACAAATATGATGATGATGATGCTGATGCTGATGCTGATGCTGATGCTGATGCTGATGATGCTGATGATGATGATGATGATGATGATGATGATGAGGATGAGGATGAGGATGAGGATGAGGATGATGATGATGATGATGATGATGATGATGATGATGATGATGATGATGATGATGATGATGATGATGTTGATGCTGTTGATGGTGACGAGGAGGAGGAGGAGGAGGAGGAGGAGGAGGAGGAGGAGGAGGAGGAGGAGGAGAGGGTGTGTGAGAGAAACGCGGGTGGGGAGGAAACCAGAACCCCACTTAGATTCTGGGGAACAGGCTGATTGCCTCAGAAATCCACCCGCCCTGCTCCTCATCCCCATCATCCTCGTCCTCACCCTCATCCTCCTCGTCCTCACCGCCACCCTCCTCCTCCTCGCCCTCCTCCTCCCCATCCTGACCGTCATCCCCATCCCCCTGGCGGACCATGACGAATCCTCCTGCCCTGCTCCGCGAGCGCGCGGAGCTCGGCGCGCCCGCCCGGCCCGGCGGCGTGGGCGGCCGCCATGCGCAGCAGCAGCGCCCAGGCCGCGTCCTCCCCGCCCGCCCCCGCGCCGGGCGGCGAGCCGTCGCACCTTGGCGCCCCGGGGCCGCCGTGCGGCGGCTCACCGGCGGCCATCGGCCGCCGGCGGCCGATGGCC
>CAUYUJ010003558.1:469523-487023 GCA_963575745.1 Prorocentrum cordatum
GTCTCGACGGGGCGCTCTCGGGGGCCTCTGGAAGGCAGCTTTGGAGCCTCATGGGGGCCTTTGGGGGGGTTCCTGGGGGCCTCTTGGGGCCTCCTGGGGACTTGCTGGGGGTTTCGCAGGGGCCCCTCAAGGCTTTCTGGGAGCCTCTCGGCGCCGAAGGCTCGAAATGTCCCTGCTGGTGTTCGTTTTTGAGCCCCTTCTTGGAGCCGTCTCGGGGCCTTTTCTGGGGATTCTTGGAGGCCTTTTGGATCGTGTTGAGATCCTATTGAGCCGGTTTGGGGCTCTCTTGGAGGCCTCTTGGGCGGTCGTGGGGCTTTCTTGTGGCCTTTTTGGGTTGTCTGGGGGCGCGGGTGGGCCGAAAAACGAGAACGCCCAAATCCTCAAACAAAACCTGGCGAGTCCCCCTTATCATTCCTACCCCGATGGCCCTTCCAACTCTTAGTGTTTCTCTTAGCCCTTCTATCCCTCTTCTCCCTTTTTTCTGGAGCCTTCTATCCCTCTTATCACTCCTACTTCCCCCGTCCCACACATACTACGCCAGCTGTGGTTTCAAACAACAGGTCATTGGTCATACCACATGACGCGTGCTAACTGGTACCATGTCACGCGGCACATGTTGTGCCATATGATACCGCACAAGTAAAACGTATGCTACAAGTTAGGTGGTATCATATGGTACACCATATGGCTGAGCACTGTATACATCGTAAGTTGTATCGTATGAGGCATCATATGCTTCATCACATGACACACCATAGGTGGTAGCACATGGCACGCTGTATGGAGTGTCATGTGATGCAGCATGGGAACTCTCGGATGCTGTGGCGTTCGCCGTATTTGCTACATTATAAGTAGTAGTACGCTATGGCAAAGCATACGTATTATCCCGCAGCACTGCGTAACTCATACCATATGATACGTCACAGGCGATACCATATGAAGTGCCATGTGGTGCGTGGTGGATAGTATCGTCGTGCGAGACATCGTACCCATAATCATGTAACACGTCCTGGGTCGGACCACCTGGCGCATCAGCAGTAGTAATGCATGACCCCCTGTTTACGCGTGTTCAAATGGTACACCGAAAGCGGAAATATATAATACGTAACAAATCGCATTATCTGGTACGTCAAAAGTAATGCCAGATGATGAATCATAGGGTGCACCATACAGCATGGCACCACCGCACACACCGCACACACCGCACACGCAACACACGCAACACACGCAGCACACACCGCACACGCCCAAGCACCGCACCCGCAACACACACACACATACACACTGCACACACCGCAAACACAGCGGATACCGCACACGTCGCACACACCGCACACACCGCACAAGCCGCGCAGACCGCTATTCATATCCACATCGTGAGGTCCACATCACCGCAAGGCGTTTTGGGTGTGATTCCAACTGGGGGCAGCCATGTTGCGTACTCGACTAAATGTCTCGTTGCGCTACAGGGGTCATAGGATTCGTAGGGCTCGAAGGGTCGTCGGGTTCATAGGTATCGTAGGGCTCAGGGGCTCATTGGGCTCATCGGCTCATAGGGCTGATGGGGCTCCTAGGGTTCACAGGGGAGGGTCTCGGGGACCTCTTGGATGGCGCGTAGGGCTCATAGGCCTCACATAGTTCATTGGGCTCCTATGGCTCGTTGGGTTCGTAGGTGTCGTAGGGCTCATAAGGGGTCAATAAGGTCACGGGGTCCGTACTGGTCGTGAGGTTCACGAGGTCGATCGGAATACGGGGTCATATGGCGCATCAATCTCCTCGGGGTAATAGAGATTGTTGGGTTTCCGGGAAAGGGCTCTTGAGAGCGTTTTTGGAGCTTGGAAAATGTCATTGGGGGCGTCTTGGGAGCTTCTGGGGGCCTTGATGGCGTCTTGGGGGCTCGTTGGCAGTGTCAAGGACCATCTTTGGGGGTGGGGCTCGACATGACATTCGGTTTGTCCGTCTTTGGGTCATGATGAGACGTGGTGCGGAGCCTTTGGGCAGTTTGGAAGACTTTTTGTGCTGTTCAGGGCCTCCTGAGGAGCCTATTTCGTCTTTGAAAAAGCGGGCACATTGAAATGTATCAAACAACTATACTTTAGTCAGTATGAACGATTGATTGTATGCTGTCAGTCGGAGCCCTCTTGAGTGGCATCTTGGGGCTGTCGTGGGGCCGAACATCCCAACCTGAACGCTAGAACCCTAACACAGTAGCATACACATTAACCATGATATCCCAATCCGAACTCAACCACCGAAGCCCGAACAGCCCAACCCAGGCACCCGGACCCTGACACCCGAGTCCTAACACCCAAAGCTAGACACCATACCTATAACAAAAACACTCACACCCGAAAACCAAGCCGAACGCCCGAGCGAGTGTACTTGGAGGCCTCCAGCAAGCCTCCTGGATGCCTCGGAAATGCATGTGTTTTGCCTCTCTGGGGCTTCGTGGGGGTCCTATTGGCGCCCTTTTAAACAGTTATCCAACCCTCTTGAATCGTCCTAGGGCCCTTCTGGGCCGTCTTGCCAGGCTTTGGCCGTCTTGGGGCTCTACTGGAGGCCCCCTTGGCGGCATTATGGGGCCCTCTCGGGCTGCGTTGGGGCCCTCTTGGGCGGTCTTGGGGCCCTCTCGGGCCGTCTAGGGACCCTCTCGAGCCGTCTAGAGGCATTCGTTGGGGCCTCTTGGGCCATTTTGTTGCGATCTCGCAGGCCGTCAGAGCCGTCTGGGGCCTCCTTACTCGAAAAGGCGGGAACCCCAAAAATCATTCAAAGGCTTACGGAAAATCAGTGCGTTTGCCTCCGCAAGTCCTCTCGCGGGTCCTTTTGGGAGCCTTTCGGGGCGCCCGGGGAAGCATCGCGAGCCGTCTTGAGACCGTGTTGGCCCGCCTCGGGGCCTCCTGGGCACTCTTGGGCTCTTCTCGGGCTGTTCTTGAAAAGATTTGGGGACTTTCCGGTGCTCCGTGGGACCGTCCGAGAAGCGATCTTGGGCCCACTCGGGCGGTGGGAGCACCCCGGGCCGAATTTATGTACGGGGGGCCTTGTAAGAGTACTCGAAGAGGGATATCCACAGCAGACTGCTACATACAAACGCAAGTGTATACCTATATAGTGACTGTGCATGTAAGACGGAGTCCGGGAATCAGAGCCTCTGCCGCGCCCAGAGTGGTGCATATTTCAGCGTCTTGGCTGCACAGAAAGGGGGAGGAAGGATGAACTTCCCACTGGGCCTCGCACTGGGTACCGCCTGGAAGCTGTCCTGGGAGCCGCCTCAGGCGGCGTGGCCTGGAAGTGGGGAGCCCAGAAGGTCCGGGGGCGAGGTCATATCAGGGTCCGCAAGCTCTCAAGCATCTCCCGTGGTCCCCCTGAGAGGCTCCCGGGAGGCTGCCGAAGAGGCTCCCGAGAGGCTCCTGGCAAGCTCCTGCGAGCCGCCCGTGTGGTCTCGCCGAGAAGCTCTGGAGATCCCCTGAGAGGCTCCCGAGGATCTGGCGCGTCGCGGCCCCCCTGAAGAGGCTCCTGCAAGGGCTCCTGCGAGCGGCCCCTCCGGGAGCTCGCCGAGAGGCTCCCGAGACCCCCCGATAGGCTCCCGAGGATCTCTCCTGGCCGATCCCTGCGTGGACCAGCGCCTTCCAGTCCGCGGGCGGCCCGAGGTGCACACGCGCCGGGCCCACGCCGCGGCCGCGCCCCCGTGCGCCGGCCGCCCGCGCCGAGGAAGTCCCGCCGCGTGCCGCATGGGTGGACGCGGGGCTGGCAGGCCTGAGCTGGATCGGACCCCGAACTCTGACCACCTACCAGGCCACCCCAACCCAACCCGAAGACCCGAATTTCGGGTTGGGGGGGGGTGAGCGCACCACATGTGTGTTTTTTCGATGTTTCCCGACCCCCCCCCCCACTGGAAATCGAGGGAAAATCTGAGCCTTCGGGTTGGGTTGGGGTGGTTTGGTGGGTGGTGACGCTCGGCTCGGATCGGGCACAGGTCGGATCGCCAGCAGGTCGCCGCGCAGCGGATCGGAGTCGCATCGCCGCGCCCGGCTCCGCCCGGCCCCGGCCGACGCCGGTGAGCCGAGCCCAACCGAAGCGAATCGGACTGGCGGCGGGCCCAGCCGTCGAACCGCATCGCATCGCATCGCAGGCGGCCCTGGCGGGGGTCGAGGATCACTCCAGGCCTCGCGCAGTCGTCGTGGGGCCGTTTGGGGTCGGCCTTGGGGGCTTCCCTGAGCTGTTTCCTTGCTCCGCTGGCGGAGCTGGATCTCCCTGGGACGTTCCGAGGGAGCCTGGGCGGCACGGGGGGAGGGTCGAGGGGGCAGACCGCGAGGGCCCTTTGCGAGGGCCCCTGCGAGAAGTCTGCTGAGCCGGCGGCGTGTGGGGCTGAACGGCACCAGGCGTCGGTGGAGGGGGCGCCTGAAGACGAGGGGCGCACGACGTTTCTCAACAGGAGATGGCTCGCCCGTGGGCTCTTGAGAAGAAGACGAGGTGCACGTGTCAGCGCCGGCCCGTGGGCTCCTGAGAACCCCAGCTGGCGGGCGGGGGGAGGGGGCGACCGGAGGCTCAGAGGGGCCCCGGTGGGGGCCACGAGGCCAGGCGGCCGCGGCCCATGCTGAGCCTGCGGAGGGGGGCGAGCCGCGGCCCGAAACCATCGGGGAGGGGCCAGGGGGAGGGGGCGAGGCGAGGCCCAGGGGCCTCGTCGTTGGTCGCCGTCAGCGTCGTCATCGTCGTTGTGGCGTCGTCGTTGTGGCGTCGTCGTTGTCGTGGCCGTCGTTGTGCCGCCGTCGTTGTGCCGCCGTCGTTGTGGCGTCGTCGTCGTCGTCGCCGTCGTCGTCGTCGTCGTCGTCGTCCTTTGTCGGCGTTGCTGGTCGTCGTCTTCGTCATCGTCGGCGTTGCTGGCGTCGTCGTCGTCATTGGTTGTCGTGGTGGGGCTCTGAGGCCGAGGGGGATGCTGGAGAGGGGGCCGGGGGAGGCGAAGAACGCGGGCCGCGGGAGCTAGCCAGGGGGAGAGGGGGCGGGCCAGACGAGCAACAACGAACGGAGAAATGATGACGACGCCTGCACGCCAGCTGCGGAAACGAGGGGGCGCGCAATGTAAACACCCCGTCGTCCGTAGTCATTGGCTCAGCGGCGCTCACCGCGCCAAAGGCCCAGGCAGAACACAATCTTTGTCTGATGTACCGTAGTTCGATTCAGGCTGGGCTTCAAACAAAATTCATCGTCCGTTTTGACCTCGTCATTTTGATTCCTTTATGGGGGCAGGGAAGGCGAAAGAAACGAACATAATCATGGCGACGAATCAAACGCACCTGTGCAAGACCTCCTGAGCCATCAGAGCCCTCGAAGCTGGTCACAGCGGGCGCAAGAGACCCAACAAAGCCAAGCCCAGACACTGATCCCAAATTATTACACCACAATTCTGGCTCTTCGCTGCTTGTTGCTATCTCGCCTCATCGTGTCCTGGCGCCTCCGAGGTCCAAGAGGTCTTCAAGACGGCCCAGTACCACCCCAAACCAGCCCTAACACTCCCCCGTATGGCCCCCAGACTCTAAAAAAAGACCCAGGACCCCAGACGGGACGCTCATCATGTTGCCCCAAGAGGCCCTGCGGTAGCCCCAAGAGAGCTGCAAGAGTGCGCCAGAGAGGCCCGAAAAGACCATACACCAGTATGGCACCATGCGGACAAGCGCCCCGCGGCGGAGGCGGGGGGGGTGGAGGGGGGGGGGAGGGCGGGTAGCAATGGGGGGTGACCGAAATAGGGGGTGAAGAAAAAGGCCCCGGGCCCCTGTAGGATCCTTTTCTCCACCCCCCATTTAGGTCACCATCGTCATCATCCCGCGAGTGGCTTCTGACCCCGCCAGGTCGCCAGCCGCCGCTCTCACGGAGCAGCGTGTGGCTGTAGCCTTCATTCTCCTGCCAGCGCGCCCCCGGATGCAGGGCCCACCGTCTGCCTCATCACCACCCGCCCAGGGGGATGGACGCCACGGAGCGTGCACCCAATCAGTCCGGCGGCCCGGGCCGAGCCTGCGGGCGCGCCTGCAGAGAGGCGCGCCAGGCCTCCAGGCAACCGCCGGCGTTGAACGAGGGCCAGAAGACATAGCCAAACGTTCGGTCACACACGTGTCCAAGCCATACCCCCCCCAAAAAAACACTCAGCTGCGGTTGGTCGTGCCGTCGGCAATGCAAAAAATGGAGTAGTTAGGCTGGCCATTCGCGGCTAATACCCTCATCGCCCCTCACCTTCGCCTCCACATCAAATTGTAGCCTCGTCTCTCGGAGCCCTCAACGCGGACCCCAACTGCTTCAGCACATCCAACTAGCGATGCACGAGATGCCACAAGAGAAGAACCCAGATCGAGAAAACTGTCGCAAGAGCTCCCGCACATCCTGCCCGCTATACCCGTCCCTTCCTCTTGTCCCCCTGCCCTCCTGGACATCGCATCTCCCCTTCGTCGTCCTCCTGGTCTCCCCCTCATTACAATCATCGTGCTACCATAAAGAACGCAGAATAAAGAACGCAGGGGCTTTGCTGGCCACGGCTAACCTCGGCCACGAATGGGTGTCCTGACCTCGATCTAAGGAACGACCCGACCACCAGAGCCACTTCTGAGCCCGAAGTGTTCTTTTGTTCTATATATATATATATAGATAAAGGCGTCTTGACTGTAGGGCAGCTCGTGCAGCTCCGATTACTTCCACGAGGCCTGCCATCCGGGGCTCGGCAAAACGGCGTAAGACTCTGCAGCAGACGCATGCGATAGGAAGCCTGCCTGGGAGTGCGTGTGTCGTGTGTGTCGTCGAGATCCGAGCTCCCTGAGGTGCCCCCAAGGCCTCCGAGGGCCCCCGGGGCCGTCGAGAGACAAGAGACATCCACGGGGCACCTGCTGGCGGGCCAGTTTCTTGTTCGACGTGCCTGCCGCAAAGCGCAAAGCTCCGAGCTCGTGCGAGAGGATGGGGGCGACCGGTGGATTTCCAAGCGCCTTGGCCTCAGAGGGAGCGCCAGGCCAGGAGCTGAGGACTTCTCCCTCGCGTCCAACACGATGCCAACGCCTCCCAAGAGGCTTCGTGCACGCAGACTCCCCAGTGGCCCCCCAGGAGACGGTGGCGGGGCGAGCCGCAGGCCAGCAGGCAGGGTTCGCAGTGCGGTCCCCAAAGCAGTGGGTCCTCGCATTCTCGATGTGCGATCTTGGTGTTGGAGTCTTGCGCGGTGTCAGCTACGGCATGCGATCTGTATGGCGCAGCATCTGTGACGAGAAATGTGTGGTGCAAGCTATGTGGTGCAAAGTATGGGCTGCAATCTGCGATGTGCAATAGATGTGGTGCAACCTACGGGGTGCACCTCGCGTGGCGCAACCTAGTGTAGGCCGCCTATGTAGTGCAAACCCTGTGGCGCAACTTACGACATGCAATCTAGGTGGTGCGACATGTAGGTTAAGCATAGATGCATAGCTTTATATGTGTATATAAATATCGAAATAAATACACCTACATTGTGCTTGGCACGCGTTTGATATTACACGGTGTAGGTGTGTGTGTGTGTGTGTTGCACTTCACCGAAGACAAACTATGCTCTGCACGAATTGTGGTGCTAATTATGTGGAGCAGTGTACTTGGTGCGGACTAAATGATGCAACAGGAATAATGCAACAAGAGTGCTGCGACCTTCGTTGCACAACATACATATAACAAATATATACATAGACATGTATATCTACATATATTTGTATATGTAGACATCCATGGTGCGATCTGTATGGTGCAACAAATCTGCTGCAAAACCCGGCGAAAATTATATGGCGCAATGTGCGTGGTGTGCCGCAGATTGAGGTACTTCGGAAACGTCAGCAAATGCACGAGACGGTCACGAGGCGGCCACGGACGCCCACCAGCCGAAAACCGAACGGCCCAGGCAACGCACGAGGCGCCCATGGGTAGAACACCTGAAGACCCAACCAACTTGTTGCGATAAAGCGTCACGCAAGTCGGCCACTGTGTGGAGCAACACGTGCGGTGCAATCTTTACGGTGCAGTGCAGTCCATGCTGAGCAAATGCTGCAAGCGCGCGAGGCGTCAACGAGGAGTCCGCGGGCGCCCTCTGGCCGAAAAGCCCAGCAGCGCCAAACAGCGCACGAGGAGCCCACGAGGCGGCGCCAACTGGCGGAAAACCCTGCCGCGCCAGCCAGCGCACGAGGCGCTCACAAAGCAGTAGCCACGTGCGCCCTCCGGCTAAAAGCTCGGCCGCGCCAGCCGGTACACGAGGCGGCCACGGGCGCACGCCGGCCAAAAACCAGGCCGCGCCTGCCAATGTACGGAATCCAAGACACCCCGAATGCAAGCACTGCGCTGGGAAAGACAGCAATGGCTTTGGGGGTCGCTTCGGATCTTCCACCACGGTGGTGCCCATCTGCACTAACCAGCCGTGAGCTGATAGTGGTCCATTTACTCGCCAGCTGTGGTGAAACGGTACGCGACAAAATGTGATAGGCGGCATGCACGACGAGAAGCGTGGGAAAATGGACGGCGCCCGGGCCCTCCCAGCACGCGCTGCCAATGCCGTCCTCTTCGCGACGATCCGCTTGAGCTTCGTGTCGATCTCCTCCCCCCGCCGCAACCCATGCCAACTGTTTGAAGCTAACCTCTTCCTAAGAAGGATAAATCCATTTTAATGTTTCTTCCTGCAGGGAACATGCGACGCGTGAGGGTCACCCGGTGACGCGCCTGTTAACGCTGAGCGTCGCCAGGCAGCTCGATGGCCCTTCCACGGTTGATGTTCTTGAGCCCTGTCCCTCCCTCCTCATCCTTCCTCTTCCTTCCTCCTCCTACTGTCAGCGTCAGCTCGGCGACTCTCCCCCAAGAGCCCGAAATGCCAATGCGAATCGACTAGCTATATCTGTCACCGTGCCTCGAGGCAAGAGTTGGAATGTTCTCAAATTCTGTGACTTCTCTGTCCTGAACTCGCCGGCCTAATGGGCCAGAGGCGTGCTAAGATCTCCGGCAGCTACTTTACAATATTTCTACGTCGCGCGCGCTGGGCGGCCCCTTGGGGTCACGGGACGCAAAGTACCCTGGCCGGTTCGGGTCAGAGATGGTTTTCCTTCTGGGCGCCGCCCTTCAGGCCCTCCAGAACGTTCCAAGAGGGCTCCCAGTCGTCGAACGATCGGTCCAAGACGCCGAATGTGGCCTTCAGATGGCCCAAGACGCTCTTCCAACACCCCAAGAGGCCACGAAGAGCCTTCCCAAGAGGGCCCCCAGAGGCAAACAGTAATGGATGTCCTGTGGTGTTTCAAGGATTTAGGCGTTCTCGCCATTCGTCTTACCCGCCCTCCAAGACGGCCCAAGAGGCCCCATAAATCGCCCCAGTACGACCCAAGACGCCTCCAAGAGAGTCCCAAAACGGCCCCAGAGGGCCCGAAAACAGCGACCATCTTCATTCGGATGTCAGGGGCAACGACACACACACACATACACATATATTTCAATACATATATATATATATAGATATATACAACGTATAAAAATACACACGAAACTATATACTACAATCATAAATACATGCATATGTATTACGTGTGGAGAAAGAGAAAAGACAGCCCATAGAGGTGTCAGGAGCGCCCCTACACATCCGGCCTTGCGCCGGCTGTGGACAAAAACTGCATCGTCGTCAAACGTCACTTCAGCGTTTGTGCTGTCCGCCTCGCGTTCTCGAAGCCGGCACCCTATGCCACAGGCAGCGATAGGGGGGATGGGCATAGGGGGGACGCATCGACTTCGAATGGCCGATACATCGCCCATGTATCGTCGATACATCGCCGATGCGGACCGCCCCATGCATCGTCTACCCATCGTCGACACATCGCCCTGATATCAACGATGCATCGTCGATGCATCGTCAATGTATCAACCATTCAAGGCCGATGCATCCCTTCTATGCCTAGTCCCCCCCCCCGCGATCGTTGCCCCCGAGGAGGCGGCAATAAGGGCGAATACCCCAGGGGTGGGCATTACACCTATCCCTCCAGAAGCCTCGCCGAAGACATGGAACAACAACGCCCCTGGATACAGGTATTGCTCTCCACTGGGCTGTTGGCCCTTATCGTCTGCTCCGATGCATGTTTCACCGCCGAGGTTCCTTGAAAGGTGGAGGACCAGCGCGACGTCGGCCCTCCTGAATACCAATTCGCGCCCCGCGTGCGGCGCTCTGTCACACATGTGTTCTAGCCGGGTCGCTTCCGAGCCATCCCAGGTAGGGCACCTCCTGTCCACTCGTCCGCCCATGTCACTCGACAAGGCGGCGATGACGCTCCGCTGTTGAGTCTTCAGTAACCGAAGGAGCCCCCCCCCCCCCGCTGCTGCCAATCCATCATCAAAAAATTAAAACTCTGGATGAAGGAGCTCAGAGTGGACGCAGAGGCGTCTGGCACGACTTGGCAAGCGAATGCGAGGGACACTGCCCAGATCTGCCCATGGATTCGATGTCGTGGGAAAGTCACAGCGTGGTGTAGACTGACATCACGCCCGACCCCATGCTTTCTGTGTGCTCTGTTCGAGCCGGGTCGAGCCGTCAGGGCCAGGGGGCCTGGCACGGGGCAGCAATCCAACGCCCGCCCTGATCTCGTCGCAACCCTCCGATCTGCGGGCACCGTCCGAGGGTGCCCTCTGAGAGGATCGGCCGCGAGCAAGCGGGAGCGGTCTTCTGAGAAGACCTTCCCGCCCCAAGCCTCAGAGAAGGCCCGGGGCACATGGCGGCCTCCAAGGAGGAAGCCCTGTCAGACGCCGTCCGCCCTCTCAGAGACGGACGGTCGGTGATCGGGAATACTTCGCGAACGCTCGCCATCGCTACCGCGCACCTGTCCGCCGCTGGAGCCGCACCCCCACCCCAAGAGCGTGCACAAAGGCGAGCCGCGGGCGCCACCGTCATCGGCGGAGGCTGCCGGGGCCAGGGGAGGCACCAGGAGACGACAGAAGCCTGACAATTTGTGGACTTATTGGGTCGGCGCCGGCCCCCCCTCCCACCGCCCCTTCCCTGGTGCGCGACGTGCGGGGCGGCGCCGAAGGCACCGCAAGGGGGGACCTCCGAACACTTGTGAACCGCGAGGGGTCCTGGAACCCCTCCCGATGATGGGGGAATCCGTATTTTGGGGCGCGGGCTTTACTTGAGCTGAGGCGGGGGGGGGGGCCGGGTGGCACGAAAGACCCTTTTGCGGTCATGTCTGTGCCTATCATGGTTGCTCCCCTCCTCCTCCTCCTCCTCCTCGTCCTCCTCGTCCTGCTCCTCGTCCTCCTCCTCCTCTTCTTCTTTTATGATTATCATTCTTATTCGTCTGATTCTTATAACTTTTACTATCAATGAAACTATCAGTATGGTAGCCCGACGCTGGGCAGCAGTCAGGAGCCCCGACTGTAGATGGACCGACTGCGGACGACGCCCGAGAGGGCACGGGCCCCTTCCGAGAGGAACCCGTACACGCGACAGACAGGATACGGCGGGGGGCATTTTTTTTTATCTGTGTAGGCGCCGTGCGAGCACGGCGGTTTCATGCACGCGTTCTAGGGAGGGGGCGGCAAGGCAGGCGGAGGCCCGAGAGCGATTACAGCCGCCCGCCGAGCCCTCACCAGCCCACGGCAGACCCCGCCGCGCGGCCCGCGCGGGCGGCCGCTGCCCGCGCGGCTCTCCCGCGCTCGCGGGCCGCCTCAGCGTCCGCGAAGCCGTGGGCGCGGAGGACGCCCTCGAGCCCAGGGCGGAACCGCCGCGGCTCGGCGTCCTCCGCCCGCGGGGCCGCCGCGGCCAGGCGCCGGGGCGCCGCGGCGCTCGGCGGCGCAGTACCCTGGCCCCCAGCGCCAGCCGCAGGTGGCGGGGGCGGGGCGGCTGCAGGCTGCCGCTGCGCTGGCACGGGCGCCGCCTCAAGCGCCTGCTCCTCCGCGCCGTGGCCCTGCCTGGCCAGGAGTGCCGCCGCCCAGCGCAGGCGTGTGCTCTCCATTGGCGAGGCCAGCGGCGCGATCGGATCCTTCGACGCTGGCAGGATGCCACGTGCGAAGTCCGACCGCGCCTGTGCCCTGGAGCCCTTCTTGCTCTTGGGCTGCCCAGCCGCCGCGCTGGCCCCGCACGGCTCGCCCAGGCCGCGGTGCGCGTACCTGGGGAGGCGGCAGTACATCCAGCAAGCCACGCAGACCAGGAAAGGCTCGGAGTCGTCGCCCTCGACGCGCGACTCCATTAGGAGGTGGCCGTTGACCCTCCATCCCGCTGGACGGGCCGCATCTGCCGCCTCCGCCGGGGCTGGGCCGCTGCCCGCCGCCGCTGCCGCCGCCAGGCGCGGGCTGGGCGCGGTCGCCGAGGCCTCGCGGCGCCTCGGCTGCTCCTGCGCCCTGCGCTGGGCCACTCGGCGCAGCACCTCCGCGGGCGTCTCGGCCGAGGCTGGGCGGAGCCTCGCGGGCGAAGGCCTCGAGCTGGAGGCGCCAGCTGCCGCCGCCGCTGCCAGGGCCGCCGCCGTGGCGAGGCGGGGGCCGCCGTCAGCCGCCGAGGCCTGCACCTCGCCATCGTCAGCCGCGCGCACCTCCGCGTCGTGCATCATCCCGAACTCGCCGCGCCCCTGGGACTGCGACTTCGGTGGGCTGTATCCACCTGTCCCAGGGGCGGGCTCCGCAGCTGCGGTGTACCAATAGTCGGCCTCGCCGTCGAGCTCCGCCGCCATGTAGGGGGTGAGGTCGACCAGCTCCAGCGAGCGGATGGGCCAGGAGTCCCGCAAGCCCGACTCCGTGGCCTGGACCTCGAACTCGGCGGCGTAGCGTGCCGCGTCACGGGCTCGGGCCAGGCAGCCCTGGAGCAGGAGGGCCTCCTCGTCGGCGATGGCGCGCAGCGCCGCGCCCGCCTTCGCGAGCTGGTCCGCGAGGCGGTTGCCGTAGAGCTCCACCTCCGTGAGTTCGCCCCGCTCGACGGCCGCCCGCGAACGGTGGGCGGGGATGTGCTTCACGCGCACCCCCTCGGCGGCGTCGCCGACCCTCGCCCAGAGGTGGGCGAACTGGGCCGTCGGGCCCGCCGCCCTCTTCACGTCCTTGCAGGCCCTGACCGTGCCGAGGCAGTCGATCATGAGGTGGTAGTGGCCGACGATGTCCGTGAGGGCGACCACCGCCGCGTAGTCCTCGCCTGCCCTCGCCGTCTGGCTGGGCACAAGGGCAGGCGGCACCGCCCCCCACGCCTGCGCCATCCACTCGCCGTCGGGCGTGAGCACCACCACCGACCAGCCCGCGCTCCTGATCATCGGGAAGTCGTTGTTGACGCAGGAGCCGTCCGTGAAGACGAGGGTGCCCGCGGGCACCACGAGCGCGCCCTCGTCCCAGCCGCGCGAGCGGCGCTCCCAGCCAGGGTTCCAGCGCGGCCTCTGCACCAGGTACTGGGCGTCAACGAAGAGGCCCTGGCAGAAGAGCTCCTCGTAGCGGTGGCCCAACGTGCTCACCAACTCGGCAGCTCGCTTCAAGTCGGCGGGCCTGCGATCTCGCCGCCAGCCCTCCCAGGCAGGGCACCTGTGGTGGCGGTGGGCCAGGGTCCCGCTCTCCTCGCCACAGAGCAGGCAGCGGTCGTCGATGTCGGTGCCGCGCTTGGCCAGCCTGGCCTGCGGCCAGAGTGACAGAGACGCCGGCCTGCGCAGGCAACCGCAGTGGTGGCTGGACCACGTCTCAGTGGGCGCGGCGCCGAGGAGCTGGTTGATGGCCCGCCAGTTTGGCGGCAGCTGCCACGGCCACAGGGTCTGAGGCCTGGCGTCGTACTCCTGGAAAGCTGCCGCCTCCCTGGCCGCCTCTTTGGCCTTCTCCGCAAAGAAGGCGGGGGAGTACCGCAGGACGGAGTAGCAGCAGCCGAACTCGTCCTGCAGGAAGTCGCCGTCGTCACTGAGGCCCCAGCCGATGACCTGCAGCGTGAGCACCAAGGCCGAGATCGGGTCCCTGACGGCAGCCCAAGGGCGCTGGAGCCTCACGATCCTGGCGCTCTCCGCGATGCAGGCCTGGATCGCCGCCGCGGAGGCCTGGCCTGCCCAGCGGACGTTGGTGTAGGCGAGGACGGCCAAGCCCGTGGCCACCACTAGCGGGTCCTGGCGCCAGCCGCGCGGCGAGCACTGCAGCAGGAAGCCCAGCGCAGCCCCAGGAGCCAGTTTGCCCATCGCCTTGGCCGCTGCCCGCCTCAGGGCTCTCATGCGGCCAGGCGGGATGCCGTTGCAGGCCGAGCCCCATAGGGCTTTGGCAGTGGGGCCCGCGCGCAAGACCCTCGCCTGCCGAAGGCCAGGCCCGAAGATCTTGTGGAGCCTGCTGGCCTGCCGCAGCGCCGCGAGCTCCCTGCCGACCTGAGTCGCAACTCGCCTGTGGCTGCCAGCCGTGGCGTCGACGCCGAGGTCGCGGTGGCCCGAGACGAAGGCCTCCGCCGCGAGCTGCCAGTCGGGTTCCTGCTGCAGGCGGCGCTGGAGGCCCACCGTGGAGGCCAAGACCTTCGTCTTCGTCCAGTTGATGGACAGCCGCCTGTCCGCCAGCATCTTGACCACGCCGCTGACGAAGCTCGTGATCGTACGGCTGAGCGTCGCCGCCGACCCGATGCCGTGGCCTGCTATGTCGTCGATGACGTTGACGACCCTGCCGACGGGCAGCAGCGCCCTGGCCTGGAGCAGGAGGCCGTGCAGCATGAGCCTGGCCAGCGTCGTCGCGCAGGAGCAGCCCGCGATGATGGTGCCGCTGACCTCAATGGGCTCGCTGATGGCGGCGTCCGCCGAGGCTCGGCGCGGCCCAGCGTAGACTACGCAGAGGGCCCTGAGTAGGCCGACGCTGAAGCCGCTGCCCTCCGCGGCCTGGCGCAGAAGGTCGTGGTCGATCCGCTCGTAGAACTTGCTGATGTCGAAGTAGACGGAGGCTGCCTCGAACCCGAGCTGGCGGGCGAGCGCGAGCCCCAGGTTGTGGAGGTAGGCCGCCCTGTCACAGCTGGTGTTCGCGTCCTTGCCCCAGACCTCGGGGAGCGGGTGGTCCGCCTCCCACTTGGCGCAGTAGCGGCGGCGCACCCTGCTCCAGATGCGCATCCACATGTTCATGAGGCCGATCGGGCGGCGGCCTCCGTCTGGCTTCCCCAGGAAGACAATCACCGTGGTGAAGAGGGCTGTGGGCTGCGGCTGCTGCTCCCAAGCCGTGAGCACCTCTGCCATCCTCTCGGCGAAGGGCCTGCCCAGGGAGAGGACCAGCCGCGGGTGGAACGCATCCCAGCCCAGAGCGGTCTGCTTCGGGAACGACTTCGCCGCCTCGAGGATGTCGTCCGCCGTGATCGAGGGCAGCTCCATGGAGCAGATCCAGTCGGCTGGTCTGGTCTTGTGCTGCCCGTCGGCTCCTTTCCATAGGGCCTTCCACTCTATGAGGATCTGGCCCAGGGCTTGCTGGCCAACAACAGGGAGCGGCAGGCTGTCGGGGCAGTGCGCGATGACCGAGTCCAGCACCTGGTCACGGTCCTTTATGACAGCGTGGGCTCCTTTCGCCCCCTTCGCCAAGGCCTGGTCCACGAAGTCCTTCCAGCGCTGCCTGGCCGCCTTGGCGTCTTCTTTGCAGTGTCTCGCCGTCGTGCTGTCGATGGCCTGCAGGAAGGCCTGCCCTTGCTCAGAGGGCTCCTGGATCACTTCGATCAGCGAGTCAAGCTTCGCGCCTTCGAACATGGTGCAGCCCGCCTGCTCGAACTTGGGCCCCAAGCTCTTGGCCACCTGCACCAGGTGCTTCATGTAGCCCACGTACCCCACAGGGGGTGCACAGACCGCAGCAGCCGCACTTAGCTGCCTGGCGATCCTCCCGAGGCAGAGCCAGCACTTGGTGAGGGGGCTGAGCTTCCTGACAGCCTCCGTGCGCTGCAGGTCCGCCAGTTTCTTCCTGACGGTGCGGGGTCCTTTGGCCCTGCCCTGGTACCTCTCACCCTCGGAGATGTCGAACTGGTCGATCAGGTGGAGCTCCGCGGCCTCGAAGAACTCCTTGATCGCCGCGTCGGGCGTGCCGTCGCTGTCGGTGAGGGGGGCTGACCATCTGATCTGGGTCGCCGCCTGCAGGGATTTCTCGCGCTGCTCAGCCGAGACCTCCGAGCCCACGTCAAAGAACCTGGGGGTCTTGAGGACCCAGATCATGGCGTTGCTGCCCAGCTCGCTGAACGTGAGCCGCACTGGCGCGTGCGGGTGCAGGGTTGTGGGCTTGATGACCTCCACCTTCGGGCTGAGGCCAGCGAGCGCCGTGGAGATCACGAAGAAGTCGTAGATCTGGTCGCCGCAGGTGAAGGTCGTGGGCGCTACCACCACTCCGCCCACAGCCCGTGGCCACCAAGAAGCGGCGAGGACGCTGGGGTCCATATTCCAGCCGGCCCCCACTGTGAACGGCTCGTGGAGGCTGAGCAGGAACTCCTGGAGGTCCGACAGCAGCTCCAGGTTGTGGCCTGCCATCCTGGTCGAGTGCACGAGGTAGGCGCTGACCACCGTGGCCACCAGATCGCCAAAGGCCACCCGTCGGGCCAGGATGCGGGCACTGTGCTGGTGCCAGTCGTGGTCGATCGCCGCCGCGCCCCTGGTCGTTGACGCCAGCACCCCGGCTCCCGCCGAGACCGCCTGCGCCGCCTGCCCCGTGCTGTGGACGCTGCCAAAGGCGGCGCTGAAGCCGTTGCGCCTGGCCCAGCTGCAGGCGTCAGTCACCTTCTGGCTGGAGGTGAACCGCGTCTCCTGCACCAGGATGACGTCGTCGCCTCCTCCATCGTCCTGGATCCGCTCCAGCTCCACCTGCGTCGCTGACCAGGTCGAGCCGTTCAGCGTGACGAAGCTGGCTCGCTTCGCTCCCGCAGGCCTGATCAGCTTGGCCAGCTGAAGGGGCTTTGCCTGCGGTCGCCCAGGCTGGGGCTGGGCCGCAGGCTTCGCGGCTGCCGCGGCGGCCGCGCGGCCGCAAGGCGGGCGGCTGCACGCCGCCCTGGGGCTCCGAACCTCAGGGGGTCTCACGCCCTCGCCCGTAGCCTCGTCAACTTGAATTGGGCACCCACGATTCCTTATGGACCCCTGGCTGGGCTGAGGACTGCCAGTCCTTCGGTCGGGCCCTGCCGAGTCCGCCGCAGCGCTCGGCTCTGTCCTGCTGCTGAGCGCCTCGAAGGCGTCGGTCTGCTCGCTGGCCGCCAGGTAGGCGTGCAGGCCGCCGCTCGGCGCCGCCGCCACCACGGAGCGGCTGGGCGCCGCCGCCTCCGCCTCCTCAGCCCCTGCTGGGGCGGGCGGCGCCGCGCTGTCGGGGCCGCCGCCTGGCAGCAGGGTGCTACCCGCGGGCCTGGCCACTGCCAGCAGCAGAGCCAGCAGCAGGTGGAGGGGCCGCCGCAGCGGCCTTCTGGTCGGCAGCGCGCTGGCGGGCCGCCTCGCCTGCCGCTCGGCTCTCCACGGCGGCCGCTGGGGGGGGCCCAGCTCCTGGCGCAGCGCCCGCGGCGGGGGCGGCGGCAGCAGCAGGGGCGGCCGCCTGTCCTGCGGGCTGCGGCGGGGCCGCCGCGCCCTGCTCG